>JAJGRX010000674.1:2067500-2425239 GCA_025461125.1 Carex kokanica | reverse complement strand
CCAAGGTTCATTTGTTAATTTATATTTATTTTTTAATTTACTTTTAAAATTTATAAATTTAATTTACTTTTAAAATTTATAAATTTAATTTTTTTGAAAATTTTCAATTAGGTTGGAGAAAGACAAGAATTATCGAAGGGGATGACGTATCACAACAAAGATCAATTGAAAGAAAAAAATTCACCACTGGCACATAAATGAGAATATCGAGGTCAAACAGACACACAGCGACACAGAAAGGATGAGGTATAAGTGCAAGAGCAATCAGTGCAAGTGGAGGTTGGTTGCGAGGGCCACAGGCTTTGGTAATTCTTGGGCCATCACGAAGAATGAGGAAAAACACACATGCCATGCTGATGCATCCAGGTCAGATCATGCGCAGTTGACGTCTGCTATGGTCGCTCAAAAGTACGAGGGCATCGTCCCAAAGTACAACAAACTGTGGCGTGGTACGAGGGCATCGTCCCTTTGTCAGAGGCAATCAAAAGGGCAAATCTGGGCACCCATTATAGAGTTGTTTCAAAGCCTTTAGAAAGGTAGGGCACCGGTATTTCGTGAGATTGGCATGGGCATGGGGACCATGTATAGAAGCGGTAAGTCACCTCAGACCCGTCATCAGCATCGATGCTTGTTTCTTGTTAGGTAGATACAAGGGTAGGTTGTTGATTGTTACTGAATACGATGCGGAGAACCAATTAATCATGCTAGCATTCGGATTAGTAGAGAGTGAGGAGTTTGAGAATTGGGGGTGGTTCATGAAGTGGGTGCGGGAGTTTGTAATTGGTCAAGGCAGATTCATGTGTGTGGTGTCTGACCGGCACAAGGGTATAAAAAAGGTGTTCATAAAAGATGACCTGGGTTGGACTGAGGCAAACGGGGAGTGTGCTCACCAGTACTGCTCTCAACATGTGTTTGAGAATTTTGAAAAACACACTCGGGATAAAGTTGTTTCTAAATTTTTCAAGAGAATGGTTAAAAAGAAGAAACCAAGAAGGTTACAGGAAGGCCTTGATGCAATCGGAAGGCGAAATCCTGATTGGTTGACATACTTGGATATATGTGGCAAGTATAACGAAAATGACGAGGAAGAACCAGCTAAGTCATGGAAGGTGTACCAAGCTATGGACGACGGGGGTCGTTGGGCCATAATGACAAGCAATAGTTATGAATCGCTGAACAATGTGTTCAAGACTTCGCGCAGGTTTGTAATTTATAATTCTCATTTCGCTATTTATTTAAATATTTTTTTGAGGGGTTCTCTTAATTTAATTCTGATTTTTTAATTCTCGTAGGTTACCAGTTGCTGCAATTATTGAGGAGACATTCTACAAGTGTGTCACATGGTTCATTCAAAGATATGAAAAGGCCGTGCAATGCCAAAACGATGGTCATCTTTTCTCCACTCGTATGCACTTAAAGCTGAACAAGTACATCGATAAGACTAAAAAAATGAGCGCGGTTGCAATGAACAGAAGTGGAGAATTTATGGTCACCTCACATGGTGAGAAAATCTCATTTGACATAGAGAGCAGCAAATGGGTGTACACGTCTAGAGACTGCAGGTACAAGGTCGTTGTGAAGAACGACCATCAGGTGGAATGTTCGTGCCAAAAGCCTCAGCTCACCGGAATACTATGTGTACATGTGATAGCAGTGTGTAAATTAAGGTACAAATATCCTCTAATAATTTGATAATCATTACTATATTTGAGGATGATGTCACTTACAAATGTGTGAAAAATGTAGGAACTACGGTCCAAATGTCTTCGTAAATTACTATTACAACATTCAAACACTCATCGACATATGGAGTGGTGAATTTCACATGTATGACAATCAAAGTGAGTGGCCGGTGTACGACGGACCGGTCTTAGTTCCAGAGTCTCGGTTAATAAAGTTGGGTAGGAGAAGACACAATCGAATCCAAATGTGGATGGACATAATGGAAAGAAGAAAAAAGGGTCACCAACTAAACAGAGCAACCCTCGAAAAGAACGCGAGAAGGAGAAGGGATGCTAGGAACCGTACTCAATAGGATTTCATAAACAATTGGATAATGTATTTCACTTTATTTGTAATATTTATTTGTACTACTTATGATGTATTCGAATTGATTTGTGCTACTTATGAGGTATTTGAATTTATATGCATCTACTTATTTGTGCTACTTATGAGGTTCTGAGGACTTTTTTGGTGGTTTGGTTAATGAAAAAGGGTAAAAATCGTAACAAAATATCACAGGGGTCGGTGCGCGTGCCCAGTCCGTGCACCACGCGGTGCGCCTACCCAGTCCTCGCACCGTCCAATTTGGTACGCGAACTATGTACGCGTGGGTGGTAACTATTGAAATAGACCCAACCGGGTGGTATTCATTTAATTTTTATTTTTTTTCGTGGTACCTAAAAAAAAGGAGTTTTAATATACTTGTAGTTAAAAGCCACTGACTTTTAAAAAAAATAATATGGAATAATTTAATCATAAAAATAATTCACTCAAATAATTCATTTATATATAATATAATAATACAAGTAATATTTTTTTGGAAGAAAAAATATGAATCTAACCCACATTTCATTGAATCCGTATCCTCTGCATTAACTCAAAAGAGAATCTTTTGAGTTAATGAATCTTGACTGTCCAATCTATTTCATGATTCGTGCGAACTAAATCTGCACTAATATTAAAGGGCCCCTATGTTATAGACTTGAGCCGGACTTGCTCCGTTTAAAATCAAACGGTTGAAATTCATTAACTCAAAGATTCCCTTTTGAGTTAATGCAGAGGATATGAATCCCATTTCATTCGCTGCCGCGCCTTCTCTCATGGAGTCCGCCTCCTTCCACCGTCGCCTGCTCGCCTCAAGCGTCGATGCCGCCGATGGGACCAATTCTGGATGCAGTTCTGGATGCAATTCTGGACGCGATAGGGGCGAGTTTCTGCGATTTTTTGATGTGTTTGTCGCTCTTTCTTTCACAATTCCTCTCCGCTCTCTTTGTTAGATTCCTTTTATAACTCTTCTCTCTTTCTAATTTTCAATCTGTTTTTTCATCCAATTTAGGCGTTTTTCTAATTTCTCTTGACAACAGGAAGCTACAACGACCTTTCTCGACTAATGGTCCAATTTGATGGAATTTGTAGTATTAGGTTCGTATTACAATCAAACTTATGTGTTGGTTTCTTTTGGTTTTAATTCATGGTTGAGATTACAGCCAATGTTACCTGTAGATACCAGTTAATTGTTTTGTTTGTGTTTAACTGGTTGATTGAGGCTAATATTGTAAAAGTTTGAGGCTTGAATGGCATTTGAACTAAAGTACAAACTCAATTGTAGATTGAAAAGAGATTGTATACTCATAGTTTCCATTATTGAGGCTCATGTTTATTTTCCTTCTGCTGGTCCCATCAGAAATTTGGTCGGCAATCAGTTCAGTATGTAGTTTCCTGTTGATTTTATAGAGGCTATTAGAATCCATTTGATAGATAAGTCAGCACCTTCACACAAAAAAGGGGAAAATTTGTAGTGTGTCCATCTAAACTTTTAAAATAGCCAATTTCCCCATCAAAATAACTTAATATCCAATATCCCGATAAAAACTTTACATTATTGCTTCTATCCCCTTTTATCTATTTAACTCTTTAGTTAATTATTTTATACATTGAATTGGCAAAAATACCCTTTCCTCTGTCTAGGGAGGTGTCCAGTGCTAGTACTCTATTCTAAAGACGACATGGAAAGGTACAAAGTTTGAAGCTTGATCCCCTCTTCTGTCACAACTGAGGTACACAATATAAGACAATTGAATTGTCAGTTAAGGGATCCAAATTAAAGCAATTGATAACTTAATTAATTTGGTGCCAAAGATGGGTTTCAATCCTTTAGAATGGTACTGTCAGCTGGTACAAGGTGGTGTATGGTCTCAAGCTGTAGAGAATGCATTTGACATGTACATGTCTTGTGGCATGCAGACAGTGATCTTGGGCATATCCCATTTAGCATTTGGTGTTTGCTTTTACTGGACTTGGCGAATCCTGAGGCTGTACCATGCAAATCCATTCCCAAAATTTGCTTATTATTTTTGTTTAATTTTGATACATTTTTTGTTTCTCTAGCACACAAAATAGAAAACCAAAATGAAGTTTCATTTGGCTAGTATCATAACTGTATAATACCAGGCTGACTAGACCTGGCTAGTATCATAACTGTATAATACCATGCCTAAGTGACCGAAGATTTACCTCTGGGTACTTTACATTTTTAGGAGGAAACTTGGTTATATGGAGGAGCAAGAAACAAAATGTAGTGGCCCTTTCAAGTGCAGAAGCCGAGTTTCGAGGAATCTCAAAAGGAATATGTGAACTTTGGTGGTTAAGGAAGTTAGTGAGTGAACTTGGGTTTGAACCACAGGAGGAGATGGAACTATTCTCGGACAACAAAGCAGCACTGGACATGTCTCATAACCCAGTCCAACATGATAGGACAAAGCATGTTGAAGTAGATCGACACTTCATAAAAGAGAAGATCGACTCAAATATACTAAAGTTTTTGTTTGTTAAATCTGAAAGTCAGCTGGCAGATATACTTACGAAAGGGGTGTCAAGCAAGTTCTTTGAAAGCACACTTGACAAGCTTGGCATGACAGATTTGTACGTGCCCCCTTGAGGGGGAGTGTTGGCGTGTGCTAAACTTGGCAACAAATAATTAGCTAAAGAAATCTTGTGTTTTAGGGAAACTTATTTTATTTGTATCTGTTTCTATTTCTTGTGTAAGAGAGAATAGGAAAGTTATTTTTTATTTATTGCTTGCTGTTTTTTCATGCAAGGCAGCAGCATATATAGTTAGGCCTCTTCTTCTTCTAATGATCATCAGAAAAATATTTTTCTTATGTAAAAGAGATTGTTACCAATGAAATAAAACTAGAGTGGGAAGGGAGTTTCACGGGAGTTGTGTGTTACAAATACATGTTTCCAAAGAGAGCTCTCGCATTTGAATTTTACCGTTCACCTTGCAAGGTTCTGACACTACTCACCGAAGCTGCTGCATTGAGTTGTGTGCTTGTTATTCATTTTCAATTTTCTTACAATATGTCATTTTTACTTCTTGATTTTAGTTTTATTACGATGTACCATAACAATTATTATTTCAATGCGTAAGTATGAATACTTAAAATTTTAGATTTTAATATTTTTACTAAAACTACCGTGCTGGTGTTTGTGCGGTGGTGGCCCCCCTAGGTAGTTAATGCATGGAGCACGTTTAGGGGTTTTTTCAGGAATATTTTATAACATAAAAATTCATATTTCAATCCGTAAGTATGAATACTTGATATTTTATAACATAAAAATTTTAAGTATTCATATTTCTTGGTACCTATCAAATTTTAGATGTTCAAGCACCAAACAAATTAATTGATTTAAGTTACTTTACAATATAACAATTCACACTTCAATGCGTAAGTATGAATACTTAAAATTTTAGATATTAATATTTTTTTAGAAATACTTGATATCTTAGGTATGAATACTTGATATGTGACATATTTTTTTTAGAAATACAAGTGTCATATGTAAACAATTCATACTTTAGTTATAAGTATGAATACTTTCTTCAGTACCTATCAATATATTAAAGCACCAAATACACTACTAGAATTTTGGTTTGTTACATGGGTAACACTTAGTTGTTGCATGGATGTGAAGGTCCCATGCAAAAGAATTGGCATTTCTGACACAGTAATATCTGT
The DNA here is from genome assembly GCA_025461125.1 of Carex kokanica. Taxonomy (NCBI): domain Eukaryota; kingdom Viridiplantae; phylum Streptophyta; class Magnoliopsida; order Poales; family Cyperaceae; genus Carex; species Carex kokanica. The sequence goes on along the minus strand of JAJGRX010000674.1, from coordinate 2,419,498 downwards.
TGCATGGGTGTCCCATGGAAAAAGTAACGCATGCAAAAGATTTGATGTTTATCCATGCAACTGTCTCTTACCGACCCATGCAACTAATAATTGACGACCCATGACCCGCCAGTCATGCCCGATAATATATTTTAATGAAGGTCCATGTAAAAACCAAAAGAATTACTAATGTAACAATTCTGCAGAACTGAGTCCTAACAGTTGCATGGGCTTTCCCATGTAACAAGTTTTGATGATTCTTATTTTATTATTTTATTTTAAAGATCCATGTAAGAAGTCCTACACTACCCATGTAATAAGTCTACAAAATTGAGACAAAACTTTTCCAAAGGCTTACCAATGTAACAAGTTTTGATGATTCGTTTTTTATTATTTTATTCCAAAGATCCATGTAAGAAATCCTACACTACCCATGTAATTAATTTGAATTGTCAAGAAGTATTAATTGCATGCGATTACCCATAATAAAAGTTTTAAATTTCTGGACAGAGCCTTTCCTGCATATATTTCATCTCTCCTTTCAAATTGAATTTATTTTGAATATCACAGCAATAATAATTACAACAGTATATTAAAAATTAAATGAGATGCACAAATAATTCGGAAACTTAAATTGTAGGATCTTTTCCTTTTCGTCTTAAGAATATATCTTAGAAAGTGATTGAGATACAAAACAATTCACCAAATTAATATACAAAACAATTCACCAAATTTACACAAATTTTTTTTACCAATTAATAACCATTTTCATCAGATTCATCATTGAGGTTAGACCAACCAAGTGCTTCCTTAACTTCATGTATGTCATACTCTTGCTCCGTGTCATAACCTTCATCACCTTCCTCTATGGGGTTATCCACCAATGTTTGTGGTGCATGTGATATTATTGGTGGGAGTTAAATGGACTATGTTGTATTATGTACCTTTCCTGACTTCCTATATTGAAACTAAAAAGAAAAGAAAAATAAAATAAAAGGTACCTTTAATCTACCATTTGAATTATGGCCGACATTTTTATTAATACCCTAAGTCGATAAAAAATTATTAAAATTACCCATGCTCCCAAATCTTTATTAAAAATACCCATACCGGCCAATAATTAGCCGGTACCGATTAAAAAGCCAAACTGGCCAATTATTGGCCGGTACCGATTAAAAAGCCAAACCGGCCAATAATTGGCCGGCCCCGTGCTTTAATGACTTTTTACTGTTTCAGCCCCTATATTAACCCCAAATTACTCACCTTCTTCCCACAGCTGAAGAGGCAGAGGCAGCAGCGCAGCGCCCAGGTAATTTTTTTTTTTTAATTATTTTAATTATTTTTTATTTTTTAATTAATTGTAATTAATTGTAATTAATTGTAATTAAAGTTAATTAACTTCATTAAAATTAATGTTAATTAGTTTTAAATAGTTTAAATTCTTTTAGATTAAGTTCAATTAATTTGAATTAATTTTAGTTAGTTGTAATTTTTTTTAATTTAATTAAATTAATTGTAGTTGAGTTTAGTTAAGTGTAATTAATTAATTTTACTTAATTGTAATTAATTAATTTTACTTAATTGTAAGTAATTAATTTTAATTAATTGTAATTACTTAAATTTACTTAATTGTAATTAATTAATTACAATTAATTAAAATTAATTAATTTAATTTAATTTATTTTAGTTAATTTTAATTAATTGTAATTAATTTATTTTAATTAATTGTAATTAATTTATTTTAATTAATTGTAATTAATTGTAATTAATTAATTGTAATTAATTGTAATTAATTGTAATTAATTTTAATTAATTTTAATTAATTAATTTTAATTCATTGTAATTAATTAATTTTACTTAATTTTAATTAATTAATGTTACTTAATTTTAATTAATTAATTTTACTTAATTTTAATAAATTTTAAGAAATTTATTTTAATAAAATTATTTTATAAATTTATTTTAATAAAATTATTTTATAAATTTATTTTAATAAATTTATTTTAATAAATTTATTTTATAAAGTAATTTTAATAAATTAATTTAATTTAATTCATTTTAAGTAATTAATTACTTTTAATTAATTTTAATTAATTGTAGTTAATTTTATTATTTAATTTTAATTAATGAAAATTAATGAGAATTAATTTTAATTAATAACAATTAATTGAAATTAACTAAAATTAGTTAAAACTAATTGAACTTTATTTAAACTAATTTTCTTTATTATTCAGTCACTGTGTAAATTAGTAACCTGACAAATGTTTATCACTTTCAAAATGTAGTTCGATCACAATGCCATTGATTTCTATACACTGTGATGGTAAGCTTGAACATAATGCAGACGGATCTTATTACAACAGAGAACCAATTGCTTCGGTTATGGTTGACGATAATATATCTCTGTTGGACTTGAAAGTCACAATTTTCGGTTACACCCGTTTTAATCCAGAAAGATGCAACCTTGAATTGGGGACCCGAGTGTGTAATGGAAACACCGGGAAATATGCACTTGCGAAAATAACAGATGAAAATACCTGGAGAGGGTTGTGTGGGCATTTTAAGGCCAACGAAGATTTTGTAATAGAGATCTATGTTAGAAGAGTTCCGAGAGAGGCAGGGGTTGGTAGTTCTAGTCAATGCTCAGTTGCAATGGAGACTCCCGTCGTGCCCCCAACAGAACGAGAAAGCAACTATCCACCTATTTACCCAGAAACGAACTATCACCCTAATTACCCAGAAACGAACTATCACCCTACTTACCAAGAAACCATCTATCCACCTACTCACCAAGAAACATACTATCCAACTACTAACCCGGAAAACTACTATCTAACTCTGCCGCAACCACGACCTCAACCAATACTCCGAATTTGTTCCCCACCTAGACCCGTGCATGAGGAGCCTTTACCATTCCCAGGCCCAGTACACGATGAAGTTGGGTCAGATTTTGAAAATATCAATGATATCCCGGATGAACGCTTGCAGAGTGGGGATGAGTATGATGGACATGAATGGGACTCTGATCACATAGATGGATGTGGTGAAGACGGTCCAGTTGACACAGCTGAAGGGCCCATTCGGAGCAGCTCTTACTCAGCGCCGCTCAGCGGGCGGAGTGATACGCACCCGTTCCCAGAATTCAATGATGTATCTCGGTTCAGAGAAGCAGATACTGGTTCATATGGGCCACGAATCGAGCGCACGGGTGAGCTGGCTGCAAACCAATATTTTAAAAGCAAGGATGAATTAATAAAGAAGATTAGGGAGCACCATGTCCACAAGAATCAGAAGATAAGAATGAGTAGGAGTGACACCCGCCGGATTCATGTGGTGTGCAAAGACCGGCGTTGTGGTTACGAACTCAGGGGAAAATCATCGGGATATGGAGATGCGTGGGTTATAACGATGCAAGACAAGCCTCACACATGCAGGACTGAGTATACAAGGATCGACAATGAATGTCTGACGGCATCAATCATTGCCGATGTCATTGGGAACAGCATTAAGACTGACCCCTGTATGAGCATCCAGTCGGTGGCAAACTGTGTTATGGCTGTGTATGACAAAGTCACCCCGAAATACAACCGACTGTGGAGGGGTCGTGAGCTTGCAATAGCCCGAGAATTTGGGGGTTGGGAGGAATCGTACGGCTTGCTGAGACCACTATTGATGGCCATTTGCGTCAAGAATCCCGGATCAAAGTACCATTTTCTGACCAGTCCGATACGAGACAAAGACACAGGAGTAATAAAGGAAGGGCAAGTTCAGTTCAGGGCCGTTGCCTGGGCTTTTGGTCCATGCATTGCGGCGTTCCGGTTCTTGAGACCGGTGATCAGCATAGATGTGTGCTTCTTGTCAGGGCGGTACGAGGGGAGGCTCTTGATAGCTTGTGCCTATGATGCCGAGAACCAACTGCTGCCTCTAGCATTTGCAATCGTGCACAAGGAAAACGCCGAGAATTGGGGTTTCTTCCTGCGATGGTTGAGGAATGAAGTGCTCGGATATAACCAATTCGTCTGTGTTATATCAGACCAGCACAAGGGGATCAAAGCTGCACTGACTGAAGAATACGGATGGCCTCCGGAGCTCTTTGTGCACAGGTTCTGCATGCAGCATGTTGCTGACAACCTGGTACAGAACTGTGGAAAAGAAAGGTGGTACGGCCAAAGGTTCAGGGAAGGAGCAAAGAAGAAGAAGCCAAGAAAGCTGAAAGAGATGTTCGAAGAGTTTGCTCAGGTATTTGTAATGTACCACATTTCATTTAATTTTTTGTAGCCCCTACTTTGAAAGTGAAATAACATATGTTCGTTTTGTACAGCTAAATCCAAGGTGTAATGCATATTTGCGGAAGGTTGGCAAAGTTCGTCCGAATGATCCGACGGAGTCGTCTAATTATGAGAAGATTTTCCAAACCTGTGATGGTGGCATCTCGGACTGACCCTGCAATCACTCACATAACATACTGAATTAGAACTGAACGAAGAAATTTGAAATAATTCATACAGCTGAAATAATAAAACATACCGGAGGCTGAAACGGATGACCCCGCTCATCGTAGAATGCGTGCCATCCCCTCGTGGACAACACCCAGCGATGATGGTCCCACTCTGGAACCGTCTCGGGGGGAGGTGGCATGTCTCGCGCTAGAACCGGGCACTCATCGGGCTCGGACGGATCTATCTGACGCCAATCGATGTTTTCTCTGGCGTCTCGCAGCATGCCGATGAGCCGCCCACCGTGCCCAGAATCCTCCATGAAAGGGGCACCCTTCTCCACGTAACGGTAGCCAAACTGCCTCCAGTTCTTCTTTCCTAGCATTACTAGCCCGTGCGCTACGGTCTTAATCGAATCCAACAGCTGCAAGAGTAATTTGTTAGATCAAACAATGATGAAGTAATCAGTTAAAGGAAAAAAAACATCTAGTTTCAAGTGAATTACCTGGCGAGCCCATTTTCTACCGTTGGGTGTGTAACCGTCGTCGTTCTTGATCATATCGCGTAAGTGAGCGCCGTAATCGCCCTCCAGATATACGCTCGCCATGCATACCCGCATGTACCAAGTCTCGTACCTCAGTAGAGGATCTCCCGGGGTCTGGATCAACTCATCCGGGTATACATAGTAGTGCTCGTGCTGCGGCTGTGCCAAGATACTGCAATAGAACTCGTAGTGCACGCTCCAGTCGCGCTCCAGTCGCGATAAGTGGCTCATCCTGTAAGAAACACGTTAGTTGCAACACAAATAAATCAAGTAATATATGACAGTACAAAAGAGATACGACTTACTTGTGCAGGGCTACGATAGTGGAACTCAGCAAAGATGGCTCTGCGGGAATGAACGGCGGATGTCCAAACTGGCGGAGTACGCGATCCGGATAATGGTGCTCCACTACCCAGAAATGTACGAGCGGCCCTATATAATACCACATGTCCATAGCCTGAAAACATCTCAGCGGCAGCCTACCGTCATCGTACATCTTGGCGTACGGGGTCCACTCAACCTGCTCCGCCGTCAAATTCTGCAGCTGTGACCGGACTGGCCTGATACCCAATGTATAACCGTGGCCCTGATCCTGGTAGCTGTGAACACCGTGCCACTTCTTACCGTATGCCGGTCAGCGGATATCGTCGGGCTCTCCCCAAGCCGACGCCGCATTCGGTATGGGCCTGCCCACCGGTAACCGTGACCACGACCAGTGCTGAAGCAACAGTACTGGCCCGTACATCTGTTTGATATCTGGCTGCATTTGTAATAATTTCATATGTCAGGTGCAACTTCTTCATTTATTATGTAAAAGAGTAAGATAATAGCTAGGGACTTACCGCAGAAGCACGGCAGAGGTGGGAGTACAGATGGGCTAAGACGGCCGCACCCCAGTTGTACTTCGACGGGACATCCAGGTTTGCCAGCAGCTGGAGATACATCATCGGCATACAGTCACCGGAAGAATCAGCAAACATGACGGAACCAAATAGGTCCATCACATAGCCCCGTGTATATCTGCAGTAACAAACATGTAATATAAGATCAGCAACAAACGGGAATTCAGAAAGAAAAAAAATACGGGAAATTTGAAGTTAGTACCTCTGAATCTCCACATCGGTGGAGTATGCTGTCAGACCCGCGCTGAAATGCTGGCGCAACCTCTTCATCCTCAAGTGGAATTTTGATGTTCCACTCTTCTCAATGAGGGAGTGAGGATCAGCCCCCAATAGCTCCTCAATCTGAGCACCAAACCTCGTGCTGTCAGATACACCACTGACGGGGGTGCCACTGATAGCCAACCCCCACAGAGAACTCACGTCCTGGAGAGTCACTGTCATCTCTCCGAACGGCATGTGAAACGTGTGCGTCTCGGGACGCCATCTCTCAACCAAACCCGCGATGAGAGACGCGTTGATGACGCCACTCCCAGTCCGCAAGATGTCTACCATCTGGTAGAGGCCTAGATTGATAAGATACCGGTCCATCAACGGGTAGTATGGCAAGTGAACGCACCGCAGCTTCACATCTAAAATAAACTTGTCCTACATTGACAAATTAAATCCACATGGGGTTAGCACATCAACACTTAAATTCAAAGAAATTTGAAAATGTGAAAAAAAAACATACCTCACGAGAAGCCAGTGAGACCCGGTGATCGCGGTGCGGCACCCACAGAAGAGGACTGAAATGATCTGTGCTGCTAGTCGCAATCGGCTCGTCAACTATGGGTGACAGTGGACGAAGCTTAGGCCGTCCTCTAACCATCCTAATTTCATTAATAAGATTCTGTTAACCGACGCTATATGAACCGTAAATCATAATTGCCGTAAGCAATGTAACAAAACGGCTAAAATAAGCTTAAACACGCTAAAAAGGGATAAAATATGATTACTTACTCTAAAATCGGTTAAAATAGGCTTAATAACGGTGAAAACCGCTAAAATAGGCTCAACTACGCTAAAAACGGCTAAAATATGCTTCATAACGGTAAAAATAGTTAAAATAGGCTTAATTACGCTAAAAAATGATAAAGTACAATTAATAACGCTAAAAACGTCTAAAGTAGACTCAAAACTATAAAAACAGCTAAAATATAGTAGAATAACGGTAAAAATATTTAAAATAGGCTTAATTACGCTAAAAAGGGATAAAGTATAATTAATAACACTAACAACGTTTAAAAAATTTTAAATAACGGAAAAAACCGCTAAAATATGATTCATAACGGTAAAAATAGTTAAAATAGGCTTAATTACGCTAAAAATTGATAAAGTACAATTAATAACGCTAAAAAACGTTTAAAATGGACTCAATAATGGTAAAAACGGCTAAAATATGTTTCATAACGGTAAAAAATGTTAAAATAGGCTTAATTACGCTAAAAAGGGATAAAATATAATTAATAACGCTAAAAACGTTTAAAAAATAATCAATAACGGTAAAAACCGCTAAAATAGGCTCAACTACGCTAAAAACGGCTAAAATATGCTTTACAACGGTCACAACATCTAAAATAAAATTAATTACGCTTAAAACGGAAATAATAGGCTTACTTACGGTAAAAACTGATCAAATTGGCTTACTTACGGTAAAATCTGATCAAATAGGCTTCACGACGGTACAATATCCTAATTTACCTAATTATAGGCTTAATTTAAATAGGCTTAATTTACCTAATTATACTAATTGGCCTAATTTTACTAATTGGCCTAATTTTACTAATAGGCTTAATTTATCTAATTATACTAATTGGCCTAATTATACTAATTAAACCTAATTATACTAATTTACCTAATTATAGGCTTAATTTACCTAATTTAAATAAGCTTAATATACCTAATTATACCTAATTATACTGATCAAATAGGCTTAATTTACCTAATTATACTAAAAATATAGTCAACAATGCTAATTATATAGTCACCAATGCTAATTATACTTAATTAAAAATATATTGACCTAAATCATAAACTGTATACCCTAAATTTGACTAATTACTCTAATTACTATTTAATTTCAACTATTTCTACTAATTATACAAATTATGGTAATTACTAACAATTTCTAACATTTTACAACTAGTTTACTCTAAAAAATAAATTCCAACAAATAATAGGGACTTACTTGCAAATCTGGGAGGAGAGGGAGAAATCCGGGAGAATCTGCTCAATCGAGGAGAGAGAGTGTGAAATTTGACGAAATGAATTGTGAGAGAGAAGAGGGAGTGTGCATGCCAATTTATAGAACCGAATTAACCTCGGAACCGGCCAATTATTGGCCGGTTGGGGCTCTTTAATCGGAACCGGCCAATAATTGGCCGGTTGGGCTCTTTAATCGGATCCGGCCAATTATTGGCCGGTTGGGCTTTTTAATTGAATCCGGCCAATAATTGGCCGGTATGGATATTTTTAATAAAGATTTGGGCCGGTGGTTATTTTTAATAATTTTTTATGGACTTTGGGTATTAATAAAAATGTCGGGAATTATGGGGCCTATCAATCAAGTTATCGATTCTATCGGTGGAGTTACTAGTTGTAGAAGCAGAATCCATGTCTCCTCCGTATGAAATAATAAGAGATGAAACTTCATACTGAAAATTAACAAATAATTTGATAATCTAGCTTCTTTTCTCTCTATCCAGAATTATAACATATGGTACTGGAGCATGAGGCTAGGGGTGTTCATCGGTTCGGTTCAGCTCAAACCGAAATAAAATAGGTAAACTAAAGTTTTATTCGGTTTTCCAAAATAGAACCGAACCGGCCGAATTGAACATATCAACCGATTAAAACCGAACCAAATTAAATTGCGGTTTGTTCGGTTAAACCGAACAATCCAGAGTATATGAGCTGTAACGCACAAAAATTCTGATTTTCATTCAAGCCCCCCTGACAAGGGTTATCACACATTTGAGTATAAAACCTGTAAAATCTAAACTAGTAACATTTACATTTAGGCTCTCATAGAAATCCGAACCTTTTACCAGTGATACAATTTTTACACACAAGTCCCTCTGACAAGGGCTAATATCACATTTATGGTTCAAACCTTCTAAATTTAGAGGGTTTACATTTAATTTAAGCCCTCAAAATAGTACGTCAGTATAGTAAAAATCACAATTAGATATAAAATTTAGATGAAACAGGTGTGCGTGAAAAATAAGAACAAAACAATAAAATTCTTTTCAATAAACTAGTAAACTGATACAAGTAGGTACAAGTAATAACGGGGAGGAAATTTGCTTTGCCTTATCCGAAGATGGTCTAGTAGGTGTTGGTGAGCACTGTTTCCACCCAAATCAGGTTGAGAAAATGGGGGCAAGCAGTAACAGAGGGGAGAAGTTTGCAAAGACACTGTCGCTGGAGCGAATTTCGCAAAGACACCATTGCTGGGTACTGCACAACGCTTAGAGACTCAGAGAGAGAAAGAGAGAGAGAGAGGGGGGGCTGGGAGCAATGACGACGGGACAAGATTTGTTTTGATTACGCTAGGTACTGCCTCCATTGCCTTTTCTTTAGGATTTACCATCAATTATAGTTGGTGGTGCATCATGGTTAACTACAAGATCAAAAGTTTAAATAATTAAATAACTAGCACCCAAATATAACATAGCCTGCAAGTTGTTCGAGTAAATGCCTCACTGAAAATTCATCTAACAAGAAATGTTCTAGTAAATGCACCATCTTAATTATAGTTTCTCAAATGTATTACGTGCCTATTCAGGTGCTGGCCTATTTGTGTTGATAAAATTTCAAAATAACATACAAAGTCGGTAGATTGATCCAACTTAATTTAGTCTCATGCTATATGACTTGTATCTCACCACAGCCTAACCAATTTCAAATTGTCAACTCAAAGTGGAAAATCTTGTTCCAACAACTACTATAAGATAGTTGTTAATGTGAAATGAGTTTACCTTGAAATTTAGAAAATGTTTGTTGCCATGGCTTCGATTGGTGTGACAGGAAGACGCCTTGGCTCTTAAAGGACCGACCTGAAATGAATTGGAGCGGGTTCCTCTGATATTGTGGAGGGAGCCAAAAAATGTGGCGGCAGCCAAAAATGTGGAGGGAAAATGTGGAGGGAAGCTGCTATCGTGCTATCGTTCTCCTCTAGGGAGAAAATGAAGGAAGAGATGGGTTGGGTCCACTTGGAAGAGAGAGAGAGAAAAGGAGATAAAAGTGTGAGGCAAGGAGCATGTGACCATTTGTGTGGTTTGGTCTGACAGGTGGACCACTTATTCCATAGATCCAATTTTCATGCATATAAGGAGAAAAAAAACTGATTTTAATACTTCTAAATCAAATAATTATATGAAATGAGTAAATTAATTTGTAAATTATTTTATTCACGGTAAAATTCATAAATTATTATTTTTATTTACATATTGGAAATAACTTTGTGAAAACAAAAAAAAGGAAAATTTACTATCGGACGAAATATAGAAATAAGATTAGCATATATGATTTATGTTATTCACAGCAGGAGTTTTTTAAATCCTTAATGTTTTCTAAATTATAAAAACTTCATACTTGATAAAATAAGAGTGAGGCTATGGTACTATGCATAGCACGGATTGGTCTGTGCTACGGCTCAATATTTGAGTTTTCAAAATCCTAATGGTCCATCCAAATCGTTCAACATGATTATAAAATGAATATGTACTTGCAAACCAAATTTTACATTTTTTCAAACTTTTTTACTATTTTTTTAGATAGGTAGAAAATCACTGTTTTTGGATGGTCCAGAATTTTCAGATCAAGTGATTTTCTACCTATCTAAAAAAATAGTAAAAAAGTTCGAAAAAATGTAAAATTTGATTTGCAAGTACGTATTCATTTTATAATCATGTTGAACGGTTTGGATGGACCGTTAGGATTTTAAAAACTCAAATATTGAGCCGTAGCACGGATCCAACCGTGCTATGCATAGTACCATAGCCTCACTCATAAAATAAATTGAGTTGAATGACCTTTTATAAAATCAAATTTGTAAAGTCAAAATAAAATTAAAAGTACAACAAATAATATGAAAAAAAATTAAAATTAAAATTTCAATTTTTTTACGGTTTCTATGACCAAATCATAATTATAATTATTAGTTTTATAGAATTTATTCATAATTTGCTCCTTCAACATGTGTTAGTATTTGTGAAAATATTTAATGAAATTTAGGCAATTAACATCAAAATTCGACTTTAATTGTAGAAAATATTTTATAATGGAAATTATATTAATGAAATTTATGCAATAATTAATATTATAACATGTTTATTGATTAATCAAATGATTTTGACACATTAAATTATAAAGCATTACATGCTTGTTGCATATATGACTCACATCTTCAATGTATAAACATGAAACATAAACTCTTGCTTCGTGAGTTAATGAAGACTCACAGGAATATATTGTTCGTTGGTCGATCGGAACCGTTTAAATTAAAGAGCACTGCATCTATTGTCTTGCACCCAAGTTTGATCAAATTTTGTTTTTATTTACCCATCCATCTAGTTCATAAAAAATCGAAGCATCGTATGGTCATAAACAGTTCGTGTTAGATTGAAGCTCATACCTAATAAAATTTCTGAACTTTTATATTGGTTATGTTCAATGTTCTCTCCTGATCATTTTAAAAAAGATTTGGAATGATTTCATTACAAATCGACCGTTGATTTTCCGTGTGAAAATGAACGATCCGAAAATGTTTTCTAAATTTGAAAGGGCATATAATTATGAAAGTCTATAAAAATGACATGTATAAGTATTATTTGGCCATATAAGATGTAAATAATTTTAATTTTAATTTTTTTGAATTTTTTTCATATTGTTTGTTGTACATGCATTATCTCATTAGTATATATCAAGCTCTGAGCCGTTCGATAAGTAATGAATGGTCTTGATGCCTTCATTTAAGAGGTTTTGAGAAGGAAGTCCCAATTAATATTTTTGTTTAGATCCGACCCTAGATGATGCACAAACTCCTTTAATATTCGTGCGTAGTTATGATTCAAACGACCCCGATCTAAACACAAATATTATGTTACCTCAGAGTATATGAATCGGTGGGTTGGTCTCCCAGCCTCTTCTCCTCTCAGCCTCTCTAGACTTGAGGTTTTATTTTTCATCTAAACTAGCCTCCAATTACTTTTTCTCTTCCCGCTAATTTACGCTAAAACCCTAACTTTTTTTTTTCTTTCCCTCCTATTCTACAATGGTCGCCCAAAATCTATCCATCCACCAAAATCTGGGATCCGTATCCTCTGCATTAACTCAAAAGGGAATCTTTTGAGTTAATGAATTTCAACTGTCTGATTTTAAACGGAGCCAATCTGGTTCGTGTCTATAACATAGGGGTCCTTTAATATTAGTGCAGATCTAGTTTGCACGAATCTCAAAACAGATCGGACAGACGAAATTCATTAACTCAAAAGATTCCCTTTTGAGTTAATGCAGAGGATACGGATCCCAAAATCTGTCCCCTCCTTTCTCCTGCCGTTATGCCGTTGTAATTCTCCTCTTTTGTTTGTCGTACTCAGAAAACGAGTAGGTCTCTGGTGATCTCCGATTACGCTTAGTAGGCATTTGCTAAACTGCTAACCTTTCTTTCCTTAATAGCTATAGGCACCTAAACTCCCCTCACCTATTACCTCTTGTAAGGGCTTTCGGTATTATATAATTTTGGTGGATGGATCCTTGTTTCAGAAAAATAGTTGGATTCTGCTCGTTACCTTAACTACTGCATTTGGTGGTGGTGGGACTGGATATGGATCCTTTCGAAGGGATGTTGCCCCTGCTACCAATGCTTTGACTAGCTAGGTAAATTTTTCCTGAAACTACAAAATTCTTCTTTTGCAAGAGTGGTCGAACTGTGTTAATCAAGAGGTATAGTGGTGGTGGTGCTTTCTCTCTCGGCGGCGGTGCTCTATCTCTCTCTAGATCAAACTGTCTCCATTGGTGATGCTTTCACTTTTGGCCGAGTAAGTCCTCAAAAAATTTATATTTTTGTCGTTTGGAAGATTGGTGGCTTTTTAATATTATTTTGTAGCATTTGATCCACATCAAGGATTTCTGTACCAAATCAAACGAATTTGCTTTATCTTGTGGCTTTTGATTCATAATTTTTTATCATTTCAGTTTTACTGCTAACTTTTTTTGTGATGTACAAAAAAAGACAAAAAAAACTAGATACCTTTACAAAAGAAAGCGCCTAATTTTATAATTTTTTTACTAGCTACAGTGATGGCATAAATTGTGGCAATTGTCAATTAAATGTAAATATTGAATTTGTACCAGCCAATACTGGTACGAATATTGAATTCTAGATAAAGTGGTTCATATCATCTAGCAATGAACTGAGCACTACCAGTGTCACAATTCAACATCATGCTGTTCTTTCTTGGTTTTACTGTCATATCACTTGACATCATGCTGTTCTTTCTAGGATAGTTTCACTCTAATACTGACTGGGGGCATTTTAGCAGGTAGTCAGATTCTGGTAATTTAGTTTATGTAATTTGGCAGCAGTACCAGTCAGATTTTTAGTAATTTAGTTTATATAATTCGTGTAATTTGGTACAGAGTACTGGTACCAGGGACGTGGCCCTTTGGCAGAAGGATAAATTTGAAAAACAAAATGTAAATTTTATTGACTTTATTTTAGTGTTGAATAAATTATTTTCAATTTCAAGCATGTTCTTTAACAAAAAATAGAATTGCGTATTAAAAAAATTTGATATTTATTTGTATTATTCTATTTAGTTCTGTTTTTATATACTGTAATTGTTAATTATTACGAATATTGAAGTGCTTAGAGTGTTAGCATAAAAGGAAATGGAGATGCATGCACTCAAATGTGACGTTTAAGATGAAAAATTATAAAAAAAACTTTTTTATTGATATGAGGGCAAAATTGTCTTATTTAGATAAAATACTAGTTAAAACCACAGCTCAACTCAAACCTGCCTTACCTTCGTGTATATTTATGGAGCAACTGAAACTGAGCTGTTAAATAGTACAGAGATTGTGTTGGATGAAACCAATCCCAAAACATATATTGATTCCTGTTCGAGCAGTAGGTTGCATTTGGGGTGCATTGTGTTTCCCCATTGAACTTCCCACCACCACAACAAGCACTTTTGAGCTCCTTAAATCCTGAAGAATTGATTAGGAAAAGATGAACAAAATATACAGTTAATTATTAGTAACTTCGACCAAGTTCAGTATTTTTGAGCTATTCATATTTTATTGAGAATTCTTAAAATGCATGTATTCATATGTTTCAATGGGTATACCAACAATTCTGTCATCAAAACTCTAATAATTAAGCTGACGCATTAAATGACAACACAAATTAAATTAGTGGTGTCAACTAAACAACTGACTAAGACCTATGAACTTAATTATCTTAATAACAAAAATCTTACCATATTTATCTGGCACAGCTGAAAGCACGGCCGAGGCAATGATAGAATTATAGTAAGAATATTTAAATCCAGGAAGCTGATAGCTGAGTTGTTGTATTCGGGGCTCAGCAACCGCATTGAACTGCTTTGATAGTTTGTTCAATGCATCAATACAGCCGCTTGTTGGGTTTTGGCTCCTTAGATATGGCACACAACCGAGGGGGCCTGTTCCTGTTATCGCAAACTTCCTTGCCCTCAGCTTGTAAATCTAAAACCTGCCTTACCTTCATAAAATATGAGTGAAATTTGTCTCCATTAATGACTTCAAACGTAATTTTAGTTTGAAGGAAGAAAAAAGAAGGATTTTGAACTTGATCATCCTGTATAGATTTGTACCAGTACGGGTATTGAAAGGTATTTGGGAATCAAGGATTGTTTTTATATATACAGTACTCTTTTGGCACAAATTCAGTTAGTTTGATGCCTAATTATTAAACTTAGGTTTAATGGAGATTGCTTGAATAAATAAGCCCTAAGTAAAACTTTGTTGGGTTCCAATTCTATAAATCATTCAAGTTTGATTCTAATTCTATTTAATCAGGTACCAAGTACCAAGTAATAATTAAAAGCACATTCAAAGGCAAGTAGACTTTATCAGGTACCAGGTACCATGTAGCAAGTAAGCTTTCTGTTTTATCTTGTTGAATTTAAACCAATCTTCTATTTTCTATTTTGTTTTCAGACAAGCAAGCAGCAAAAGCACATTCAAAGTCCATCTCAACATTCTGTGGCAGTTTACTCTTGTTTTTTCTGTTGTACATCTCTTTTTAGCTACTCTGAAAATTGAAAATTGATATAGATGGTTGAGGATTGATTTGGATAATGCATGACATAGGACATCAGTTCATTTGGATAATCCATGACATAGGACTTAGGTGGTGAAAAACTTGAACAATTGCTCTAAATATATGAAAACCTGACCTTTTTAAGATGCTAATTAATGTATGACCTTATTCATGTTTAATTATTGTAAGACTTCTTTTATATTTTGGCTGTTGTTTTTTTGTGTTAAAGTATGAATTTGATATAATAATGTTGTTTAAAGATGGAAAAGTACTAATATAAAAGTAAGTTCAACATTCAGACACCAAATAGTTGCAATTCCATTATAAAAACAAATTAAGTCATGCCTTAAGCCACCAAACTCTTATCAAAGGTACTGACGTTGATCTCATTATCTCCAATGCCCAAACTAACAAAGGTAGTTTCATAGAAGAAATTTCAATTTTGATTGCATATCTTACATAAAGAAGCAGCGTGTTTGATTTCACATAAATGTTTTCAATTTCAGAGTACACAGATGAAGATGTGTTGATACCGAGAAATGCGTCACTATTAATTCGCCGAGTTCCTGGACGTCCACGCATGCGTGGTGTGGCTAATTACAAACGGTATTTCCTTTATTCCCTTCCTACTAGATAAATTTCATATGCATCTTATCTTATGATCTTAACTTAGTTCAAATGCCATATCACTGTGTTGGTTGCTAGATAATGCAAGAGATCCCTGATGTTCTTTGTACATATAGGAATTAGGATGATTACATGGAGTAATTAAGAGGTGCTTGTTGAGAAATTAAGATTATATTTTATTGCCAAATTATGATAGTTTACTTTTGGAAGTTTCCTTTTGGGGGTTCCTCCTGGGAGGCTTATTCTAGAAGAATTGTTAACAACTAGATTATTAATTCAATTTATTACCTTCCTTTCATTCGACCAACTAAGTATGTAATGGGTAAGTTCATCAACATTCTCAAGTAGGGAGGGAAAAACGTGCCGTGCCGTGACCAAGTAAATTTTTCACGTGCCGTGCTGTGCCGTGACAAAAATTACGAGGGGTGGTCACGGCACGCGAATGGTCACGACACGCGAGTCACGCCGTGACTCGCGTGCCGTGACTAAGTCGTGCCGTGACTAATTCGTGCCGTGACCAAACGTGCCGTGACCAAACGCGCGTTAGTCAAGTTTGATCGCATTGAACGTTTTAAAAAAAAAATGAAACGATTCTTTAAAATTCAAATGTTTTAATTGAAATTTAAATGTAAATATTTTAATTAAAATAAAATTATATCTTATAGGAAGGTATGTTAGTGTATTGCTTCGCTACTGCCGTGACTGGCGTGTCTTCCGTTCCGTGACTCGCGTGTCCCGTGCCGTGCCGTTTCCGTGTTCCGTGCCGTGCCGTGCCGTGCCGTGTCTTCTTTGCCAACAATTGGTCACGGCACGCGAATGGTCACGGCACGGGACACGCGAGTCACGGCACGTGACCGACACGCGTGCCGTGCCATTCCGTGCCGTTACCGTGCCGTTCCGTGACGGAGCCGGCTCCGGCGTGCCATTTTTCCCACTCTATTCTCAAGTGTAATAAATATCAGTGCTTATTAGGTGATTGTTGTTCTACTCAAACCGGAATATCTGTTTTCAATTTAGCAGGATCGTTTAATTGCAATTAATGTGACTAAACTATGATTTGTTCATACAAGTATTAATTAGCCGTTTAGTGGAAATTAATGTGGAGATTTTCATAAACTTGCAGGGTGAAAGATATAGACCTTGGCTTTCGATATCAGCCAAGTGTTGCTGCTCAACACTCTCAACTCAAAGTGTTGGTGATGGGTCGTGCTTATATTTTGGGTATAGAAAGAAAATAGTCGTGCTCTTTTTGATCTTATGTTACAATGTATGCTTGAATTTAAAATGTAGATTAATGATAATTAAAATGTTACTCTCCATGTTTTATTGTATTGTTTTTATTATGTTTCAATGGGAAATGAAAAATATTTCTTGCTTGGCACTGGGTTGGTACCAAATTGGTATGGATACCAAATTGGCACCGGGAGGATTATAGAAATTTGGCATGATAATATTTTGCTGGAACGTCAATTATTTTTATCGGAATTTCATTACAAATATGGGGTAATACATTGCATGCAAAAGGTCCAAATGATATCCTTGCAAATAATCCGGTGGGGCCCACCTTCATTACCCATACAAATAAATAAGGGCCCCACCTTCTCTATCCATGCAATTACTCCCTTCACTTGCCTTGCAATAACCTGTGTGGAACCCACGTTCTTTATCTTTGTAATTACTCAGTTGTCTATCCTTGCAAATACTAAGATGGGGCCCATGCTCTTTATCCTTGCAAATACTAAGATGGGACCCACGCCCTTTATCCTTGCAAATACTTCCTGCAGGTGCCAATTCTCAGACTTGTTGCATGCGTACTTGTTACATGAGAAAGCTCATGCAACAAGATTGGGAAAAGTTATTACATGGGTAACTCATGCAACAAGTCTGAAATTGAGTATTTGCATCGAGGCTTGTACCATGGGTAGTTGTTGCATGGGTAACCCATGCAACAAGTCTTTTTCAGGCTTGTTACATGGGTGAGCTCATGCAACAACCCAAAATTTTACTCATGTAAAAAACCAAAATTCTAGTAGTGATAGATTAACTGATTTAAGTTACTTTACATCATAACAATTCACACTTCAATGCATAAGTATGAATACTTAAAATTCACACTTCAATGCGTAAGTATGAATACTTGATATTTTAGAAATAAACGTTTACAACAATTACAGCACTGACACTTGCGGTCGTTATGCATCTGATTGTCCTTGGTTTTCTGCGTGTGGCCCTTATCGTACTCGCTTTCAAGCGACGTTTGCGGCCCCCCAGGTTGGTAGCGTGGTCCTCTAGGTAGTTAATGTCCAAGACACATCTGTGGGTTTCTCATAAATACTTTACAACATAAATATTCACACTTTACTGAGTAAGTATGAATACTCGGCATTTTAGAGAAGAATACTTGATATATTAGAGATGAATACTTGACACGCCGAGGTATGAATACTTGAACGACGAAGAACTCAAAAGTACTTCATCATGGATCTCATTTGAAAGAGAAAATTACGTAGAAGATGTTCGTGATTTTAGATTCGCAAAATTCCTCACAGATCGTTAGAAATATTGACGAGATTAAACGGAGAAAAAAAAACCACTTCTAAAGACGTGTAAAAGATGGGTGTGTGATTAGAGAGAAAAGAAAGTTGATGTTCAGTTTTTTTTTTTTAAATATTTGATGTCTTAGGTATGAATACTTAATATATTATATGGTAATACTTGCGCGCATAAGTATCCATACATGTGCGCGCCAGTTGTAATTTTTTTCAAATATAAATATAAGCGGTCCCCCAAGTAGTTAGTGGTCCCCCGAGGTAGTTAGTAGTCCCAATCATACTTTACACATAAGTTAGCCAGAGGGACATTTAGGGGACAAAATGGTGGGACTAACTGTTAGTCGCTCCCTAAAAATTATATATATATATATAGAGATTGACTATGGTGAGTTGTGAAGTAAAACGTCGTTTTACTTCACGCTCATACTCCATTTTGAAAATCTAAACAACCGATCCGAACCGCTCAACATGTTCTCCATATTGAAATGTGTTTGGAGACCAAATTTTACATTTTTTGGAATTTTTTTACTATTTATTAAGCCACTTTGAAAATCTCAGATTCGGATGAACAGTAAAAAACAGTAAAAAATTATGGACCATTCGATTAGCGATTTTCAAAGTGGCATAATAAATAGTAAAAGAATTCTAAAAAAATATAAAATTTGGTCTCCAAGCACATTTCAATATGGAGAACATGTTGAGCGGTTCGGATCGGTTGTTTAGATTTTCAAAATAAAAATATGAGCGTGAAGTAAAAATGACATCTTACTTCGCAACTCACCATAGCCCAGCTATATATATATATATATATATATATAGAGCTGGGCTTAGCTAAGCCATGGAGTAAAACGACTTGGTGCTCCACGCCTCATTATTTCCATTTTGAAAATCCAAACTACCGATCCGAACCGCTCAACATGATCTCCATATTGAAATGTGCTTGGAGACCAAATGTTACAGTTTTTGGAATTCTTTTACTATTTATTAAGCCACTTTGAAAATCGCTGATCCATTGGTCCAGAATTTTTTACTGTTTTGCTACTGTTCATCCAGATCAGCGATTTTCAAAGTGGCTTAATAAATAGTAAAAAATTCCAAAAAATGTAAAATTTGGTCTCCAAGCACATTTCAATATGGAGAACAACTTGAGCGGTTCGGATCGGTAGTTTGGATTTTCAAAATGAAAATATGACGTGGAGTACAAAACGTTTTACTCCATGGCCTAGCTAAGTCCATCTCTCTCTCTATATATATATATATAGGGATAGGCTATCATGCTTTGGGAAGTAAAGAGGGTGTTTTACTTCCCGCTCATATCTCCATTTTCAAAGTTAAAATCGTCAATCCGAACATCTCAACATGATCTTCATATTGATATATGCTTGGAGACCAAATTTTATATTTTTTGGAAATTTTTTACTATTTTTTAGAATTTTTGAAAATCACAACTGTTTATTAAATAAAATAATAATAAAAAATTCAGAAAAACACTGATTTTCAAAAATTCAAAAAAAATAGTAGAAAATTTCCAAAAAATATAAAATTTGGTCTCCAAGCACATTTCAATATGAAGATTGTGTTGAGAAGTTCGGATTGACTATTTGAACTTTAAAAATAGAGATAAGAGCGGGAAGTAAAACACCATCTTTACTTCCCAAAGCATCGTAGCATCACTCTATATATATATATATTCGAAATTCAATCTTCGAACTAAAAATGTATTGAAAAGACTTTAATCATCATCTAATAAAAAAAAAAAAGAATCTGATCAAGTACCCTGGCATATATATTGAGAAACAAACACGCCTCTAATATATATATTCTCTTATCCGAAACTATATTTGGTACATGAACCAGTGTTGTAAAAACTGTCTGTTTAGGCCAATTAATCAGCAGATTAGTCGTTGGATGTGACCAAACCGTCAAGAAATTTCTTGATTAATCAGCCAATTTTTTTCAATTATGACCGATTATTCCCGATTAATCGCTTGGCGACACCTTGTCCGTCCGACGAGCGCATACCGTTATTTACAACACTGACATGAACTCATAACACATCATTACATATCCATATATATATATAGTACGGCTAATGTGCTTCCTCTAGTATTTCAACAATATGATTCCGATCTCTAAAATCTATCGAATCGGCTCCAAATGACAAATTCAAACCATTCAAACCAATCTCCTTAACGAGAGCTTCGTTTTCATATAATTTTTTTAATTTTAAAATTTATTTAGGATAAGTCAAGTGGTAAAAAAAATGAAAAGTTCACTTCTTCAAATCCAAACAAAGTACCATATGCTTCACATGACCCTTTGTAACAGATCAGTCAGTGCAGACTGATCCAAAGCCCAAATCAAAAGTTTAGTTACACAATTAAATAAAGGACAGAAAAACAAATGGTTTAGAGCCAAACTTTGCATCATTTGAATTTTTCTACTATTTTCTAGCCATTTTCAAAGTTGGCCCTGAAAAATACAAAAACTGCATATTTTTCTACTATTTTCTTCTTCTTTTTATTCACTTTTTTTGGCTTGCTAAAGCAGTCAATAGAAACTTCATGCATAAAATTGGTACAACAATTTCAGATAAAAGTGCACAAGTATTAAAGAACTAACAAAATTTTCAGAAATCAAGCTATCAGCATGCATTAACAACTAATAGAATAGGTTTAAGCTCTTTGATCAGATTATCAAATCTGGCAAGTCTATCAAAACTTCATTACCATCAGGTCAGTAAAAATTACCTTTCTTTAGAGCAGACTGAGCATGTTGGTAGAACCAAGGCTTGAACCACCACCCCTGATGCTGATGCTGTGTCAGAAAACAGTACTAATGCTGTGTCAGAACCAGTACCGAAATAAGATAAATTTGAATTTATGTAAAAAGTAAAACAAAAAAAGTATGTAGCAGGATCAGCTCTGCATTTTCTGGTAATTATAAACCCATTTTTTAACCTAGCTTTGCAAGTATGTTGATCGCTTCGCAAATCGCAAACCGACAGATTTTGATGGGTAAATTTGCATTAATATTCTACAGGGATATAAAAATATAGGATTTAGAAGAAACTTTCCAAATTCAATTAATATAAAAAAAAAACTAAAAGAATACATATAGAAACTACACACTTGTCAGCGTGCTTTCTGTGTCGGCAGATCAAGGTGCAAAATATGATTAAGCCTCTCTTTGCTATCTTCAGCCTCAGTTGATATTTGTCTGACAAGGTGCTGTCTAGCCTGAGAGCATCCAATATGCGCAGTAAATCATGACAAATAGAAGGTATGACTTTGAATTAGTAATTAGTTTTTTATGCCAGTTGGGTATATTATATATTCTGTTGCTGGATCAATGCAATCCAGTTACCTTGAGGTTCCTATCTAGGGTATTTCATAGGATTACAATACTGGGTCTGATTAACTATTGTACCACTGTTTGCACCTATTGCAAACGCAAGCCCCATGTCTAAATGTCGTTGCAATTAAGCCTTAATTTGACTTTTAAATGGGAACAGAGCCCGAATTGTCTTTGATTTTCTCAGTTAGTTTTCTTTCCTAATATGATTAATGCTTACAATGTACCTTTGGGATGTACAGTATTTTTTGAATCCAAAACTTCCTAAAGAACCTGTCCCAGAACAGTTGGAGCAGGTCGCATCGGAAATGCTGGTGGCTGCATCGCCTCACCTAACCGCACCTATTTGCCTCGCCTCACCCAACACCTCACGGCTGCCTCACCGCG
Source organism: Carex kokanica (assembly GCA_025461125.1). NCBI lineage: Eukaryota > Viridiplantae > Streptophyta > Magnoliopsida > Poales > Cyperaceae > Carex > Carex kokanica. The sequence continues at coordinate 2,397,365 of JAJGRX010000674.1, read as the reverse complement.
CCTCACCTCACGGCCGCCTCACCCAACACCTCACGGCTGCCTCACCGCGCCTCACCTCACCTCCGGAGAGTCGGAACCCTCGCCTCAACCTACTGAACGGCGAAGACAGAACCCGAGAGAAAGAGAGTGAGCCACGGAGAGAGAGTGCTGAGTTTTGAAAATTTTGAAGAAGATCGAAAATTTTGAAGAAGATCGAATTTTGAATAAGAATCGATCTACCCTGCTTGTTCACTAAACTATCGAAAAGGGGAGTGCTATCTATGAAAGAGAAATAGGCTACCTATGAAAGAGTCGGTTAAATAATAACCCGATTCTAAAACACATAAATCAGAGTCGGTTAATTAAATAACCGATGCTAATAGTATTTAGAATCGGTTATTTAATTTAACCGATGCTAATAAGTAGATAATCAGAATCGGTTTTTGTAAAGAACCGATTCTGATATGGCCAGCACTTTTAAGAGCGGTTGTTAATATTTAACCGATTCTGATTGTCTTTTTTAAGATCAGTTGTTTATAAAGTCCGATTTAGATATAGATCAGTATCGAATTTTGAAAAGTCCGATCCTAATAGGCCGATGCTGATGTGCATTTTTCCACTAGTGTAATCATCATCTAATAATAAAAAAAAATAAGAATCTGATCAAGTACCCTGGCATATATATTGAGAAACAAACACGCCTCTAATATATATATTCTCTTATCCGAAACTATATTTGGTACATGAACCAGTGTTGTAAAAACTGTCTGTTTAGGCCAATTAATCAGCAGATTAGTCGTTGGATGTGACCAAACCGTCAAGAAATTTCTTGATTAATCAGCCAATTTTTTTCAATTATGACCGATTATTCCCGATTATTCCCGATTAATCGCTTGGCGACACCTTGTCCGTCCGACGAGCGCATACCGTTATTTACAACACTGACATGAACTCATAACACATCATTACATATCCATATATATATATAGTACGGCTAATGTGCTTCCTCTAGTATTTCAACAATATGATTCCGATCTCTAAAATCTATCAAATCGGCTCCAAATGACAAATTCAAACCATTCAAACCAATCTCCTTAACGAGAGCTTCGTTTTCATATAATTTTTTTAATTTTAAAATTTATTTAGGATAAGTCAAGTGGTAAAAAAAATGAACAAAATAGTGTATTAAAATGCACACAAAATCATTCATATTTTGACCGCTTGATTTGATAGTAAATAAATTCGAAAATTAAATAAATTATATGAAAACGAAGCTCTCGTTAAGAAGATTGGTTTGAACTGTTTGAATTTGTCGTTTGAAACCGATTCGATAGATTTTGGAGACCGAAAGTATATTGTTGATATACTAGAGGAAGCGTGTTAGCCGTACTCTATATATATATATTTTTTGAAAGAGGCTGAAAGCCCATTCCATTACTGAAATAGTATAATTACAGGCACCAGTTCAGTCAGGAAAAACCCTGTCTTACTGTTTCACAAAAGCACATTAACAAAACAACCAAGCAAACAACACATACATATCCATATATATCAACCTACACTTCACCTCCCCACCAAATCAAAAAAAAGAAGAAAAAAAAAAAGAGAAAAAAGAAGCACATCCCTCAGAAGCACTCAACAATATATACTAGGCAACATTTGATATCAGTGAGCTCATGCCATACTCAAAATGGCTGAATTCTACAAACAAACATATATAGATGTCATAATCGGTGTTACTTGACCGCAAAAATTAATTAAACAGCTCGAAGTATAGTAATTAGGCAGCAGGGGCACAATCAAAATCACCGTCATCATCGTCATCTCCATCATGTTGCACCAGTCGCAAAACCGCATCCTCGCATGCTCGTAGTACCAGCATCTTGCCAGAATTGCACCTCGCAATCCCAGCAGTACTGCCATTTGACTCCATTTTCTTTCTATATCTGGGAAAAGTGCTAGTATATCTTGCAGTTTACTCGTTGACTAGCTGTGATGGATGCTTTTGTTGTGAGATATTTGCACAATGTGTGGTGGTTTATATAGGGGAGAAGCAGCCTGGATAACTCGTTGAGGCATGGGTTTTGCTCGTGGAGATAGTGCAAGGAAGTGTGCATGGCGCCGTGCAATCTACCAGTGTGATGAGATCTGTGTGTGGTCCACTTTTATACTTGGCATGTTATGTTGGAAATGACATGAGGGAATGAGAATATGAGATAGCCACTTTTGAGAAAAGGGCTCTAATTAATTTTTTTGTGGCAAGCATGAACAAGGTTATGGTAGAGCGAGCCACATGCACCTAATTGATTTCATGCTCTTCAGTTTTTTGTATAAGCTGCATGCTTTTATGGTATCTCCATATCAGTGGCACTGGGAATGCGCTGTCATTGTCTTTCGGAAGTTTTTTTTATTTTTTTTATTCTGTATGTTTCTGCGTAAAAATTGGAGGTTGTAGGTTGACACGTAATGTCTCTATATAGTGTCCGGAGTAGGTATACTCACTGATTGATTGTGTGCACACTAATTTAATTCACTTAATAGTTGTGTGCATTAATTAGTGAGATTCTCAAAGAAAAGAGAAAAGTAATATCTGGTGAATACAAATGCGAATCTTATAAGAAATATAAAATCTGAAGGTGGAAATTTAGTATGCACCCTTAATCTGAAGGGTACGTACCCAATCTGAATCCCTGTATATACACATTAAATAGCACCTGAGCTGCTGTAATTAATAAAGAAGCTCATATGATCAACTTACTAATTTACTAATTTATTATTACTCAAATACAATATTTTAGCAGCACCTTGATAAAATTTCTGAAAATTCTTCTATGATACCATTTTAATTTCAATGGTAAAATAAATACAGAACAGAGTGAAATAAAATATCAAACGCCCCACAATATTAAAACAACGTCCCACATGTTTTCATACTTTTCGAACTAGTTTTTCCACCACACTCATTTGTTAGTTCTACCGTCAGTAGGATAAACAATCAAAATCCAATTTAGGATTTCATGAAAATGCAAGAGTCTGAGGGTGTATTTGACTACATAACAAGAGTGCAAAGTGTTGTCAACCAACTAAAACAAAAATTGTGAGACTCAAACCAATGCAAGAGTGGTGGAGAAGATATTATGGTCTTTGATCGATAATTTCGAGAATGTGGTGTGTGTGATTGAAGAGTTGAAAATTTTAGATCAGGAGTGACCATCAACAACCTATGAAGTTCCTTGGAGTCTCACAATCAAAGGAAAAATAAGAAGAAGCGTTGCAAGTGAATGCAACACTAAGAAAGAGAAACCGGGCAGCAGTAAACGAGGTCAAGGTGGAGATTGCGGCTGCCCTGGAGGTCGCAGTAGAGGTCAAGGTGAAAATGAAGAAAAATAAAATAGTAACTACAACAACTCGCGTGATGGAGGACACAGTCGTGATAGAGGCAGCCAATCAAGCACATCTCATAACCAATGTTACAATTGTACGAATTATGGTCATTATGCATCATAATATTATCACGATAAGAAAAGGATGGAGGAAAATGTAAATTTTGCTAACAAAGAAGAAACCGAAAATAATAGTATTGTGCTATTGGATGAATTAAGTAATATATATATTACTTCATACAATTTAAGTTTTCAAATGAATACTTCAATTGGAGTTACGTTAGCCTATTTTTTTTTCTTTTTTGAAATTTCACTACAAAAATAGGCTATCTATCAGCGAGGAATTTTATTAATAAAAAATATAATTACAGTGAGTCAAATGACCCTCCTTTATAGATCTAAACTATGTTATTCTCATGAATTCATCTAAACTATTATAATCATTTAATCTTACTTATATACGTTCTTAAACACTCTATTCTCATCTCTTTCCACGATTAGATTTGTTTTTGTCCGATAGCCGTCGCCCTCCAGCAGACAAATGTGCTCACTGCCACGCTCCGATCGAGATGGGAGTAGAGACTCTATGCTCCAAGCTCTAATCATACCGCACTCTTGGCTCCCCTCGGCTCGGCTCCCTCCACTCTCCCCCATTCTCCTCTCCACTCGAGAAGGTAGAGATGATAGAGAGGGCAGGGTATCACTGTGTCAGGACGGAACTATGTAGGGGCAGGAGGGCGGAAGGGAAGGAGGCGACTAGTGTTTTGAGATTGCCTTTTCTCGCTATTTTTGTCGTGGGAAAAGGAGCAAATTTCTCTGGTCGTCTATCCTAATAATTAAGATATTTTCTTGTTTAAACAGTTGTAGGTTTAAAATTCAGTAGTGCAAATATAAATGAATTGAAAAAACCTATAATCCTCATCTAAAATTTAAAAAGATAAGATACTTCAAGTGCATTGCCATATGTATCGACATGCTTTATTGGTACTTGAGAAATACACACGCCTCTCATATATATATATATAGGCTATGGTAAGTTGCGAAGTAAGGATCTTGTTTTACTTCACGCTCATACCTCCATTTTTAAATACTAAATCATCATTCCGAAACATGATATCCATATTAAAAATTTGCTTGGACAAGAAATTTTACATTTTTTGGAAAAAAAATTACTATTTTTTTAAAAAGGTAGAAAACCGTTGTTTTTGGATGGATTTTGGACCATAAAAAATAGTGATTTTGAGTAAATAATTTTCAAAAGATGTAAAATTTGGTCTCCTAGCACATTCCAAAACTAAATTTAGTACATGAACTAATAAACATTATTACATATCCATATCAACCCCACCCCCGCCAAAAGAAAACAAACAAAAAGATTAAAAAAACAAGCACATCCCTCTCTGAAGTACTCAACAATATACTGGGCAACATTTTTTATATCAACCACCGAGCTCATGCCATCTCAAAATGGCTGAGATCAGCAAACATACATAGATGTCACAATCGGTGTTACTAGGCCGTAAAAATTAGTTAAACAGCTCTCAAAGTATAGTTGGTATATATATGCCTCAATTTATGCAGCAGGGGCGCAATCAAAGTCACCATCATCGTCATCATCCCCATCATGTTGCACCAACCTTAACACCGTATCCTCGCATGCAAGTAGTACCAGCATCTTGCCAGAATTGCCCCTCACAGTCTTAGCATACCCATTGGACTCCATTTTCTTTCTATATCTAGCACTAGCGTATCCTGTGGTTTACTGGTTGGCTAACTGTGATGCTTTTGTTCTAAGATATTTACACAATGTGTTGTGGTTTATATAGGGGAGAAGCTGCCTGGAACACTCGTTGAGACATGGGTTTTTCTCGTGGAGATAGTGCAAGAAGTGTGCATGGCGCCGTGCAATCTACTAGTGGCAAAGTGTGATTAGATCTGTGTGTGGTCCACTGGTAATACGGCATTTTATGTTGGAAATGTAAATGAGATAATGAGATGCCACTTTTCAGAAAAGGGCTGCTCTAGTTCCTATGTGGCAAGCATGAACAACGTTATGGTAGAGCGAGCCACATGCACCTAATAAATTTCACGCGCTTCAGTTTATTGTATAAGCTGCATGATTTTATATATGGTATTTCCATATCAGTGGAAATGCACAGTAATTATCTTGTCGGAATTTTTTTTTTTTAATTTGTATGCTTCTGCGTAAATATTGGAGGTACGTTGCTGGTTCAAGGGCGGACTAGGGATGGCAATGGGCCGAGCCCACAGGCATTTTATCAAGCCCAAGCCTGACCTGCCTGATAAAAAATTAGGCCCGACCTGCCTGGCCCAACATAATGGGCCTGAAAATCTATACCCGGCCTGCCTGCAGGCTTTTCTTTCAATCCCATGCCCGCCTGTGCCTGCCTGCCTATGCCCATGGGCTGCCTTACCCGGCCTGGCCCGACCCAAATATACCATTTACACAATCAAGTCAACAAAACATACCAATTTCACAATCAAGTTATACACCATTCAACAGCAATTTAAAACTAGAATACCATACAAATAGAAACAATATACAATCAAATTACACAAAATAGAAGACATCTAAAAAAAATAAAGAAACAGTTCATTCAAAATACAAATAGAAATTACACAATCAAATTGAAATGAATCAATTCCAAACCACTCATCATCCAGTACGCCAAGTTGCTCTTCATCCTCTACACAAAAATGGAAATGTTCATATTGTACACAAATAATTCTAAGTAGAGAGAAAATATGCATGAATGGTTTCTGTTGCTGGAGTATTCCTGTCCTGAGCTGCTCTAATCCCTGTCACTAAATTTCTGCACTGAACCCTAGGCATCAGAAACTAGTACCAGTACCGGTACTGGTAAGATCAGACCCGAACCAGTTAAGACAGCAAGCAAGAAAAAAGAAAACAGCACAGCGTACCAGTGTAACAAAAAGGGTACCAACAGTACAAAAGAAGCAAGGCGCACAACCATCACAGATGGCAAGAAGGACCGGTACGGTACCAGCACAACCTCTTAACAGCCCAACAAGCCAGAAAAGAATAGATTAGAAAGAAACAACCCAGTACCGGTTCGGTACCAGGTTAAGAACCAAACAGCAAAAAAAAAATACCACACCTGAATCGTGCGATATGACAAAGACAAACACCAAACTAAAAATAACCAACCACGAAGAAGCAGAAAGAACAAAGGAACAAAGGTAGAGCATTTGTGTCGTATCTATATAAAAATAGAAACAAAATTACCTTGTTTTTTAGCAGCTGGTTTCTTCTTCTCCTTGTCAGCACTAGAAGTGGATGCTTTTGCCTCTTTCTTCTCTTCCTTTTTGGGTTTAGCAGCTGCCTCCTCTTTTGTAGCATTTACCTTCTTGCCCTCATCGGCGGCGAGATCAGTGGCGAGAAGAGAAGAGATCGGTGTGGAGTGTGGAGAGAAGAGAAGAGATCGGCGGCGAGACACCGAGTGTCGTTTGTGGCTAAGTAAAAAACCCTAAAACTTGTTTCAGCATTTTTGCGGCGAGAAGAGAAGAGAAGAGATCGGAATGTGGAGTGTGGAGCCGCTCAGCACTTTTGCTATTTTGTTATTAGGTTTTCGAATTCAAGTCAGAGGCCCAATAAAAATCCTAAAACTTGTTTCAGAAAAATAGGCCCAACAGGCCTCCTGCGGGCTTTAGTTGAATCCCATGCCTGGCCTGACCTGTCTGTAGGCCCGGCCCTACCTGACCTGTTACAGTGTCGGGCCGACCGGGTAAAGGGCCGGGCCGGGTGGGTATGAGCAGGCCGACGGGCCGATGGGCTTTTCTGCCATCCCTAGGGCGGACCCACATATGTCCACGAGGGGTAACTACCGCCTCTTGGATTTTGAATTTTTATACAAATATATAGGCTTCCCGGACCGAATTTTCCCTTGTTTTGGAATATTTTTTGTCCAAGGAATTCTGATTTGTTATTTGGATTAAATTTTGGATTAAACATAGAATAAATTCTTGAGTGAGTCTATGGTACTATGCATAGCATTGATTAGTCTGTACTACGGAGCAATATTTTCATTTTGAAAATCCTAATGGTTGATCCGAACCGTTCAACACGATCCCCACATGGATATGTACTTGCAGACAAAATTTTATATTTTTTCAAATTTTTTTACTATATTTTAAGATAGATGGAAAATCACTTGATCTGAAAATTCTAGACCATCCAAAAATAATGATTTTCTACCTATCTATAAAAATAGTAAAAAAAATTCTAAAAAATAAAAAATTTTGCCCACAAGTATATTCTCATATTGAAATCATGTTGAATAGTTCGGATCGACCGTTAGGATTTTAAAAACAAAAATATTGATCCGTAGTATGGACCAATCCGTGCTATGCATAGTACTATAGACTCACTCTAAATTCTTTGAATTCTGATTGATAATTATGATTAGAAAATAACAATGGAACTGTGAGCATTAATTAATGATATTCTCAAAGAAAATAAAATTGAAACAGCTGGTGAATACAAGTGCGAATCTTATAAAAAAAACAAAAAAAATCTGGAGGAAATTTAGTGATCCACCTTAATCTGTGCTCAAAAGTTGGTACCCAATCCGAATCCCTATATATACATATATACTCTTTTAGTAGTTAGTAATTAGGATTTCTTTTGATTGCAGATCCTGATCTGTGATTGATTCCGTAAGGTACTCCGTATAGGAACTTAAATATATGGTGGAATGTTGGTAATACTAGTAGGTAGTTTAATGTCTGTACAGGAAAGTGCAGTGACCACAAAATATGTTCATTGGGAGGAAGAACATTTTTTCTAAATTATGAGGGCGATCGGGAACGAGATCAAGAAGACGACCACGAAGGTGACGATTGAAACAATCAGAAAAGCGATTAGCTAGGAAGGCGATCAAGAAGACGAAAATTGAAGCATTTGAGCGGTTCTAATCTCTTAGAAAAGCTGCATACTCAACATCTTAATGTATTTCGTATCAATGTTCTTATTCTATAAGAAAATATGTGCCATAAAATACCACCCGTCATAAAGTTGTTCGACGAAGGAGTACTAAATTTTTTGCAGCACTATTGATTCACATTTTCTCTTTTGATGTCAGAACTCAAAACCAAATTAAGCCCAGAACACATTATATATCTTATAATAGTTTAATTAGGTATTGATAGCTGGGAGAAATTTGCATCTGACGTCCATCAGACTCAAATTTGAGTCTAATGGGTTCCTCTCTCGTGTCAGATTCTTTTAAAGATCCATACGCGCTAAATCGGTATGAATCTTGAAGCAAATACGCACGGATATTGAAGCAATATGCACGGATCTTAAAGAGGATCGGAAGGTAGAGGATACCATAGGACGTCAGATGCAACCCGTTCCCTTGAAGAAGAGTAGGGGTGCTAATATTAACACCAAAATTTTTATTATCCACACAACATCTCTGAATTTTCAAATATTTTGGACAGATTTGCCCCTCATAAGTACTTTCTGTAACAATTAATATTGCATTTACTTGGCCGTCTCTCAAAGTACAGATGGTATATATTTGCCTCAAATTATGCAGCTGGGGCACAATCAAAATCACCATCATGGTCATCATCCCCATCATGTTGCACCAACCTCAACCTCAACACCATATCCTCGCATGAAAGTAGTACCAGCATCTTGCCAGAATTGCACCTCACAGTCTTAGCATAGCCATTTGACTCCATTTTCTTACACTTTTAATTTCTATATCTCGGAAAAGGACAAGCGTATCCCGCGGTTTACTCGTCAGCTTGCTGGGATGCTTTGGTTGTGATATATTTGCACAATGTGTGGTGGTTTATACAGGGGAGAAGCAGCCTGGATAAGTCGTTGAGGCATGGGTTTTGCTCGTGGAGATAGTGCAAGGAAGTGTGCATGGCGCAGTGTGATTAGATCTCTGTGTGCTCCACTTTTATATTTGGCATGTTATGTTGGACATGAAATGAGAGAATGAGAATATGAGAAAGCCACTTTTGAGAAAGTGCTCTAATTAATTTTTTTGTGGCAAGCATGAACAACAATGGTAGAGCGAGCCACATGCATGCATCAAAATTTACGCGCTTCAGTTTTTTGTATAAGCTGCTTTTATAGATGGTATCTCCATATGATCAGTAAGTACTGTCTTATCTTGTCATAGAGATAGGAGTAGGTCCGATGAGCATCGAACCTACATTTAGGTTCAATTAGCTCTAGGACCGTACAATTAACATCAAGATCTATACACAGAAAATTAATACAGACTTGCACGATTTTGATACATAGCACACGATTCTTGATGCATATCAAATAGTCACCACACTCATCGAACCAAAGTAGGTCCGATGGGCATCGAACCTACTCTGATTCCCTTGTCATGTCATTGTCTTTAATTTTATATATGGGAATTAATGCGCAGTCATTGTCTTGTCTTGTCTCTTGTCATTGTCTTTTATATATGGGAATTAATGCGCAGTCATTGTCTTGTCGCAAGTATTTTATTTTTAATTTGTATGTTTCTGCGTAAAAATTGGAGGGTTGCCACGTAAATTTCCGCCTGAGTTAACCTAAACTATATATTCTATTGGAAATTATTAATATAAATAAGCAATGGGAGATACATCTGTTGGATACACATAATAGCCCCATCCCACTACCTTTTATCTTTTCATCAAGTCTAGGCTGTCTAGCTACTCATTCTCAGACATTCTTTTTTTGTTCTTCTTCCCGTTATTTTCTTTTCCTTTTTAAGCAAGTATTTGAACGGCTCTTTAGCTAAGACACTGTATACTTTGTAGAGTAGAACTAGAGCGTTATTAAGTTCAACGAGACTCTCTGTGAACTTAACTCTAAAACAGGGGCGGAACTAGGATTTTCGTAGAGGGGCAAAAAAAATATCGAATCGGGTTTAAATTCATCAACTAATTGGGTACTCGATAAAAAATAATGCTTTAACTTATATTTTCCAATGATTGGACTTTTAATTTCTGATGTTTTGATTTATAATTCTAATTACCAATCAAAATTCAACAAATTTATTTCAATTAACCCAAAATTTAACCCAAATTATAAATCAAACATCCAGAGGGGGGCAAAAAAAATTCCAGGAATGCAAAGTCGGTCGGAACCGCTAAATTTTCACTAAAACTCAAAATTCAAGGTGGGGCAGCTGCCCCCCCCCCCCTGGATACACCTGGGTCCGCCCCTGCCCTAAAACCTATCGAATTGATTTCAAATGACGAAACCAAATTGTTGAAACCGATATACCTTATGAGTGATACGTCTACTTGTGAAAATTTTAAATTCTGAAATTAATTTTGTATAGAGTAAAGTGGTCAAACAATATTCAAAAAATAAATGAATTGAAATTAATTTATAAACCTTTTAAAATTTAAAATTTAAATTCTGAAATTAATTTTGACCGCTTTACTTTTTAATAAATTAATTTTAAAATGTAAAATTTTTGCATGTTGATGCATCATTTGTAAGGTATATCAGTTACAACAATTTGAATTCGTCATTTGAAATTAGTCCGATAAAATTTTTGCATGTTGATGCATCATTTGTAAGGTATATCAGTTACAACAATTTGAATTCGTCATTTGTAAGGTATATCGTCGGTGCAATTCCATCGTCAAAGCTCACCACTAGTACTTGAGGTCGAGATAGAAATAAAGCTCAAGCACCAAGGTGCACACACCGAAGTCGTACTAAGAAAGAGGAAGAAGGTTGCGGGCCGGGTTCTTGGACCTTCACCTCATATTGAGCTGAATGAAAGATAATGGCAAGACTGGAGAAGAAAGAGATGTTTTAAATGGAGGGGATCGCCAAATCAAATTTTTCTCCATCTGCTTATTAATTTACCGATTTCAACTTTCTCAAGTCAATGGGAGGTCTACTATAATTTATAGTCATTGCAAAATGGAGATCACCATTTCCACGCTAAAGAGCTCATTTTTTTTTTTTTTTGCATTGAAGAAGAGCTCAATTCAAGTGCTGGAAAAATTAAAGTCTACGCAAGATACATTTATTGGTAATGCCAAACTTGATTTAAGAAATTCAAAGCATCATTTAGATAATTTTAATGATCATATATAACCGCTAGACGAATTCTTGTTTCTTCTATCGTGTTGATCTCTAGCGGTTGTGAATCCGTTAGGAGAGCCTTATTTTACCCGTTTGGAAACTGCAGTTCTGTAGTAGTGTCAGTTCTTAGTTTACTGGGTAAATTGATTCTCAGGCGGCCAACACGAGCCAATTATTTCTGTTTGGTGAGCTTAACAAAATTCTGGAGTGGTATTTGACAAATACAGACGCCTCATATATATATACATATATATATATACACTAAATTTGGTACATTAACTAATACACATCATTACATATCCATGTCAACCTACACTCCACTTCCCCACCCCCGAAAACAAAAGAGAAAACAAAAGATAAAAGAGAAGCACATCCACAGAAGAACTCAACAATTAATATACTGGGCAACCCTATATTTGATATCAAGGAGCTCATGCCATCTCAATATTGCTGAGATCCACAAACAAACAAAGTTACATAGATGTCACAGTAGATATTACTTGGCCACAAAAATTAAATAAACAGCTCTCAAAGTACAGTTGGTATATATTTGCCACAAATTATGCAGCAGGGGCACAATCAAAGTCATCATCATCATCATCATCCCCATCATGTTGCACCAACCTCAACACTATATCCTCGCATGCAAGTAGTACCAGCATCTTGCCAGAATTGCACCTCACAGTCCCAGCATTGCCATTGAACTCCATTTTCTTTCTATATCTAGCTAGGAAAAGCGTTAGCGTATTTTGTGGTTTACTTGTCCGCTTAGCTGAGATGCTTTGGTTGTGAGATATTGCACAATGTGTGGTGGTTTATATAGGGGAGACGCAGCCTGGAATGCTCGTTGAGGCATGGGTTTTGCTCGTGGAGATAGTGAAAGTAAGTGTGCATGACGCCTTGCAATCTACCAGTGTCGACACACTGTGATTAGTGTTGGGAATTATTCGGTCACTTAAAGAACACAGAATTGGATTTTTCACACAACTTTATTAATTAATAAACAAATACAAAACACGGTATTTAAGATGGAGCATATTCCTAATTTAGCACCCACTAACTTCATCACAAAGCTGCCATAATTAGCCTACCACTAAACCCACTACATGACTTCAACTAAAAATAAAAAACTACCCTTTTCTAACCAATTCCAGCACACCTATAAACGTGCTGCCTATTTTTGACAAACCAGAAATAAACCTGCTACTAGAGAAATCCGCTGCTTCTAATCTGCACCTTCTATGCCTTGCTGACTTGGATTACATTTAACAATTAGATCTGTGTCTGGTCCACTGGTATACTTGGCATTTTATGTTGGAAATGAAATGAGAGAATGAAATGCTATACTTTCTAAAAGGGCTCTAACTTTTTTGTGGCAAGCTTGAATAAGGTTATGGTAGAGCGAGCTACATGCACCTAAATTCAACGCGCTTCAATTTGTTTTATAAGCTGCATGCTTTTAATTATGGTATCTCCATATAAGCTGCATGCGCATGTCATTGTCTTGTCGGAAGTTTTTTTGTTTTTATTTTGTATGTTTCTTCGTAAAAAATGTGAGGTTGCGGTTTGCCACGTGACGTCTATATATAGGGTCCGAGGTCGTTACTCATTATTGATTTATTGGGCACAATCAGATGGTGCACACTAAATTTCCATCTTCTGATGTTATCTTTCTTATAGATTCACAATCATTTAATTCAGGTGCAAATCTTGTAAGATAAATAAATCTGAAGGTGGAAATTTAATAGAGTAGAACTAGGGTGTTCTTAAGCTCACCAAATCTCTTTGTGAGCTTAATTCAAAAACCTATTGAATTAGTTTCAAACGATGCATCTAAACCGTTGAAACCGATCTAGCTACTTCACGAGTGATGTGTTTACATGTCAAATTTATAATTTTCGAACTAATTTAGTATAAAGTCAAACGGTAAAAAAAGATGGTTTATAAGTTAATTTTAATGTGTTCATTTTTTTCATCATTTTTGACATGTAAACTCATCACTCGTGAAGTATATCGGTTTTAACAGTTTGGATGTGTCGCTTAAAACTAATCCGATGGGTTTTTAAGTTAAACTCATAGAGAAGCTTGATGAGCTTAAGAACACCACCCTCACCCTTAATTTGTGCTCGCTCATTAATTAGAAGGTACCCAATCTGAATCCTTATATATACACTCTTGGGTGGTTCAATTTTGGCCGGCTAAAATTATTCATGTTTGATTGAGGTCTATAATTAAGTCATAACTGGAGCTAGGCTGCTGATATTTACAACACTAACTCTTTTATTGACACGACACATTCAAATATTTTAATTGTTTAGACTAATTTACCATTCATTTATTTTTTCCTGCTAAATCTTAACCTTTCTCCTATCCACTGTGATTTCCTTCTTGGTTTAATTTTTTATTTTTAAATCAAAATCATAAATATATTATAAATATATATATATATATGGTAGGGTCTTCTAGAAAAAGTAAAATAAATAAATAATAAAATTATTAGACAACAATTTTATGTTTCGTATGTTACCGTTCTATTCTCTTTTTCTCCACAAACGCAATTGTCCCGATTCTTCAATCAGCACTATTATTGAATTATTCAAATCAATCCAGTCCATTTGATCACATTCTCCTCTTCTTCATCAGATTAATTGAATTAATTGCAAAGAAAAAATTGTAATGTTTCTTTAAAATTTTATTTAAATACACATATAGATTTAAAAGTACGAAGAATAATTACAAAAAACCTCAAGCAATATTATATATAGTTCTGTTGTTCTGGATAGTAAAAATACTTATACTATATTATTTATTGAATTTATCAAAAAGAATAAGGAGCAAGATATATAATAGATTGGGGATCTAAATCTGCTGAAATCCGAGATCATCAACAGTAATCCTGAACAGTAATCCTGAAATTCCTGAAATTTCTGAAATTTTGAGTTCAGCCATTGAATTGTTTCAAGATGCGTGCACAGAAAAAGTTGAACGGCTGGATCTCGGATTTCAGGAATTTCAGGGTTACTGTTCATGGATCTCGGATTTCAGCTAATCTGAATCCATAGATTGGTCCATCCTCTTGTCACTCAATGCCTGACATTTTAGATTTTTTTTTCTCCTCTTTTGAAAGGTTTAGAAAATAAGAAGAGAAGATCCAACAATTATGGAAATCAATCAAGTAATAAATATTTATAGCATTTAATTACATTAGAAAAAAAAAAGATATGGCAGTGGTATTTTTGAGAGGACAAAATTGTCCATCCAACTCAAATATTTGAAGATGTTGAAGTAATATAATAAAAGATGGTGATCACTACCTCTTGAGTCAATGGCGGACAAAGTTATTCATATTACATTTCATATAATTTTGTTATTTAGTAATTTATCATAAAATTAATTTATGCAACAGTTTATGTAAGTTTGTAATTAGTAATTTTGATAAAACTGATTTATACAATATTTTATCATTTCTAATTAATAATTTATATCTTTTAAAAATTATAAATGGAATAAAAATAATAGTTTGCTATATTTTATGATATTAGGTGCATGATGTATTTAATGTATATATTTATTTGTTATATTTTTAGATGAAATTATATGATATTAATTTTTTCGCTAATTACCGTTATTTATTTTGTTTGGAGCTTATACATTTCGTTAATTACATAATGTGCATTAGCAAATTGTCTAATTTCCAAAAAAAAAAAAAATCTGAATCACGTTGAAATGATGTAGATTAGATAAAATTAATTTGATGCGAAATATAACTAAAGTAGTAAACTATACTTAGTATCAAAGTACAATAATACACAGCATTACATGCGGAGGAGAAAGTTGAGGAGAAATTGGAAAATCACTAATTAAGGAGTACTTAACAATACAAAAGAGAAAGTTAATTTCAGAATCGCTCATGCCATATCAAAGTCAAAACGGCTGTGAACAACAACAAAAAAAAAAAAACATAGCTCAATGCTTGTATAGTTGGTTTTTGCCTCCAATTAAGCAGCAGGTGCACAATCAAAGTCGTCGTCATCATCATCATCCCCTTCATGTTGCACTAACCTCAACACCGTATCCTCGCATGCAAGTAGTACCCGCATCTTGCCCGAATTGCACCTCATAGTAACAGCATAGCCATCCGACTCCATTTTCTTTCTATATCTGGGAAAGGTGCTTGTGATGTATCTTGCGGTTTACTCGTCGGCTGGCTGTGATAGATGTTTTTGTTGTGAGATAATTGCACAATGTGTGGTGGTTTATATAGGGAAGAAGCAGCCTGGAACACTCGTTGAGGCATGGGTTTTGCTCGTGGAGATAGTGCAAGGAAGTGTGCATGGCGCCGAGCAATCTATCAGTGGCACTGTGTGATTAGATCTGTGTGTGGTCCACTGGTATACTTGGCATGTTATGTTGGAAATGAAATGAGAGAATGAGAATACACTTTTGAGAAAAGGCTCTAATAAATTTCTGTGGCAAGCATGAGCAAGGCTATGGTACAGCGAGCCACATGCACCTAAGGTTCACATGTTCATTTTTTTTTTTTTGTATAAGCTGCTTTTATGGTATCTTCATATCAGTGGCACAGGGAATTAATTAGTGCGCAGTCATTGTCTTGTGAATTGGAAGATTTTAACCTGACGGTGTACACTAAATTTCCACTTGATTTTATTTAAACTATAGATTCACAAATCACATTAAATATCAAAGAAAACAAAAAGGAAATTAACACAGCTGGTGAATTGTTGAGAATAACTAGAAAAATAGAGGGTCAAAATGTAAAATAAAGAATAGGGGTAGAATTGTAAATAAGATAGGAAAAGTATTTTACCGTTGCTCTAACGGTAAAATAGACTCAAGAAACTATATATGCACATAATAGAGATTGTAAAAGAGTAGTTGAGAAAAATATCAACAAAAATCAATACAAAAATTATTGTTCTCCTCAGCTTTGCATCTCTCTCAAAAATCTAACATGGTATCAGAGCACTAAGTTCTGTGACCGAAAATTTCCATCAATTTACCAGTAAACTGGTACACAACAAATCAGCAAAAAACCCATAACAGAAAGTTCAGCAGAGGAGTAAAATGGCTCAAGAGGGGCAACTCGAGGCTACCAATACCTCCAAGCTCACAAATACTTTGCTCAATGGCAAGAACTATCTTACATGGGCAAAGGCTGCATCTAGAGCGCTCAGCGGTCGAGAGATGCGAGAATACATCACAGGAGAAAATACCGAGCCAAAACCCTCAAATCCAAATTTGCTGACCGAATCCGAAAAAAAGGCAGCAAAGAAATGGAGAACACACAACGATAAAATCATAACATGGCTCACAAATTCCATGGAGCCATCTATTTCAGAGCTCTTTCTCCTCGCTGACACGGCCTTTGAGCTATGGCAAGCCGTGAAAGATATGTACGGGCAAGAAAACAACTACTCCCGTATCTATCAACTCAAATTAGAAATCCAGCAAGAAAAGCAAGGCACAAGAAAGCATATAGAGTACCTTGGTGCTCTTCAAAAGAAGAAAGATGAACTTCGATCATATCGGCCACCAACATCTGATCTGGCCGTAATCAAAAAAAGAGAAGAAGAAGATGACATCTTCGAGTACCTTGCGGGATTAAACCCTAGTTACGAGGCCGTACGAGCTCAGATCATGAATACCATTCCGCTTCCGTCATATTCTCAAATAAAAAACATGATCCAACAAGAGGAGAGCTGGAGAGAAGCCATGGGCGGTCCACAAGAAGAGGGACACGAAACCCACAGCTTCGCCGTGGCCAAGAGATCGAATTTCCCAAATTTCGGCCAAAACCCTAGCTCAGCCAAAACCACCGAAATTTGTGAATATTGCAAAAAGGAGGGCCATGAAAAGAACAAATGTTGGTTTCTCCATCCAGAATTAAAGCCAAAATGGTGGGGCAACAGTGGAAAAGGCGAAAAATGGAGAAACCCTAAGGGGGAGAGGAAGTTCGGTGGAGTGGCGAAGGTACAGGAAGAAAACGAAAGGGAGAATGGGTCTGTTTTTTCATCCTCCGTTTTTCCTTCTGTTATTGGGTCCGCACCCTCTAACGGGTCCGCTTGTCCCCTGGCTAATGGCTCCGCTCCACCTAACGGGCCCGCTGCACACAGGGGATCCATGCATCCCTTTATCGGGTCCGCCAATGCTAACGGGTCTGCTGTGCCTTGGGGTGTTGGGTCCGCCTCCACTGCTCCGAATGGGCCTGCCTCCTCTGCTCCAACCCGGTCCGAAATTGGGGCTATTCTTTCTCAACTCAGTGGGCTGCTGAATCAAGGGCCCAGTTCAGGTTTTTTTTATTCTCAAAATTTAATACAAACCCAAAACAGTAAAAGTCCAAACCAGAATTTATATATTGTACCAAATAAAAGAAATTGTACAAATGAAATGAAACAAATAAAATGTACACATATAGGAAATTTAAATAACAAATATTCTCAAAATAATTTAGATTGGATTTTAGATTCCGGTGCAACCGACCACATGACCGGAAATAAAGATACATTGAAAAATTATCAAAAAAGCAAAAGTCAAGAATTTGTATATGTTGCAAATGGTGAAAAAATGGAAATTTGTGGGCATGGCTCAATTATTGTTTTTTCAAAAGAAATTAAAAAAGTTTTACATGTAAAAAATTGCACCACTAATTTATTATCCATAGGTAAACTTTCAAAGGAATTAAATTGTGAAATTATTTTTTCATCACACAATGTATTTTTTCAGGATATAACATCCAAGAGAATGATTGGTGAAGGTGTATTTCAAAATGGACTCTATTTTTTGTATAGCCAAAAATACAATTTCAATGCTAAAATACAAGACATGGGACACTTATGGCATAGAAGAATAGGGCATCCATCCGATAGAATTTTAAAATGTATTTTTTATTTTTCTAATTTGGATTGTAGTAATTGTGAGGTGTGCAAATTAGCTAAGCATACAAGACTTCCTTTTGTAAATTCAAATTCAAAAAGTAATCATGTTTTTGAACTTGTTCATTCCGATGTTTGGGGACCCGCCCCTATAAATTCTTATAATGGGTTCAAATATTTTGTTACATTTATAGATGATTTTTCACGATTAACATACCTATATTTATTAAAAAAATAAAAGTGAAGTTTTTTCTCACTTTCAAGATTTTTTAAATTTAATTGAAAATCAATACAATACAAGAATTAAAATTCTTAAAACCGATAATGGAACGGAATTTGTAAATCAAAAATTTTCAAATTTTTTGAAACAAAAAAGAATCATACATCAAACAACTTGTGTTTATACCCCACAACAAAATGGAATTTCCGAAAGAAAAAATCGTCATTTACTCGAAGTGACAAGAGCACTTATGTTTCAAACTAACGTTCCAAAAGTTTATTGGTCGGATGCCGTTCTCACCGCAACTTATTTAATAAATAGATTGCCAAGTGTCATCTTAAAAAATAAAAGTCCATTAGAAATTATTTATCAAAGAAAAATAATTTTTAACCACCTAAGAGTATTTGGATGTACATGTTATGTACATCAAAATAAAAGAGATAAATTAGATTATACTTCAATCAAGGCCATTTTTGTAGGTTATTCATCTCAAAAAAAGGGTTATAAATGTTATGACCCTATAAATCATAAACTATATATTTCTAGGGATGTAACTTTTTTTGAAAATGAACCATATTTTAAAACAAACAAAAATGAGCTTGATAATCACATTATAACAAATGATTTTATTATTCCTATGACCACTAATCAAATTGTGGAGCCAAGAGTTGTAGGAAATGAAGAAGAAGAAAATGAAGACGAAGATGACAATATTCCTCAAAGTGGAGCCGGAGGAGAAGAAAATGAGAATAATGAAGCCGAAAGAGAAAACATTGAAGAAATTCCACTAAGGAGATCAATTCGGCCTACTCAACCGTCAACAAGGTTACGAGATTTCGTAACCTATAAGGTTCAATATCCTATTGAAAATTTTATTTCATATAAAAATATTTCAAAAACACACCATGCATTTCTTAGTTCAATTTCCAAAATGGAAGAACCAAGAAATTTTGAAGAGGCTATAAGCCAATCGGTATGGTGCAAGGCTATGAAAGAAGAACTTCATGCCTTAGAAAAAAATAATACATGGATCATTGAACCATTACCAAAAAATAAAAAACCCGTTGGATGTAAATGGGTATATAAAATTAAATACAATTGTGATGGTACCGTAGAACGGTACAAGGCAAGATTAGTTGCCAAAGGTTATACCCAAACATATGGTATAGATTACCATGAGACTTTTGCACCGGTGGCCAAAATGAATACCGTAAGGATTTTATTTTCTATTGCGGTAAACCAAAATTGGAAACTCTACCAAATGGACGTTAAAAATGCATTTCTTCAAGGAACACTTGAAGAAGAGGTATATATGAGTTTACCACCCGGTCATCAAAAAAATAAAAATCATGAATTAGCTTGCAAATTGAAGAAAGCTATTTATGGATTGAAGCAATCTCCAAGAGCATGGTATGGCAAGCTAAGCTCTCATTTAATTTCGCATAATTTTAAAGTTAGTAGTGCCGATCATTCATTGTTTGTAAAAATTGAAGGAAATAATACTACCATTATATTAGTATATGTTGATGATATTATAATCACCGGAAATAACCAAGAAGAAATTAATAAAATAAAATTTCAATTGAAAGAAAAATTTGACATTAAGGATCTTGGTTATTTAAAATATTTTCTAGGAATAGAAATTGCACATTCAAAAAAAGGTCTATTTATTTCCCAACGAAAATATACCTTAGATTTATTAAAAGAAACCGGTAAACTAGGTTGTAAACCGGCCTCAACACCAATAGATGGTAAGAATAAATTAAATACCGAAGATGGTGAACCCTTAGAAGATATAAATCAATTCCAAAGACTTGTAGGAAAATTAATATACCTAACGGTAACACGTCCGGATATTTCTTTTTCGGTGAGTCAAATTAGCAAATTTATGCATGCCCCTAGAACACCACACTTAGAGGCAATAAATAAAATTATAAAATATTTAAAAGGAACACCCGGAAAAGGAATTTGTATGAAAAATAATAATTCTAACAATGTGTGTGGCTATTCCGATGCAGATTGGGCCGGGAGCTTCGATAGAAAATCGACAACCGGTTTTTGCACATTTGTAGGCGGAAATTTAGTCACATGGAAAAGCAAGAAACAAAACGTCGTGGCACGATCAAGCGCCGAAGCGGAATATCGTGCCATGGCGTCCACCGCAAGTGAGTTGACATGGATCAAGCAACTACTTTCGGATATGGAAATTAAAATCCATGCGCCAATGCAAATGTTTTGTGATAATCAAGCGGCACGACATATAGCTTCCAACCCGGTGTTTCACGAAAGAACAAAATACATCGAAGTCGATTGCCATTTTATTAGAGAAAAAATACAAGCAAAAGAAATTGAAACTCCTTTCGTAAGAAGTGAAGATCAATTGGCGGATATTTTTACGAAGGGACTTGATCCGAAGCCATTTGAAGAAAATATAAGCAAGCTAGAATTGATCGATATTTACAATCCTAGCTTGAGGGGGAGTGTTGAGAATAACTAGAAAAATAGAGGGTCAAAATGTAAAATAAAGAATAGGGGTAGAATTGTAAATAAGATAGGAAAAGTATTTTACCGTTGCTCTAACGGTAAAATAGACTCAAGAAACTATATATGCACATAATAGAGATTGTAAAAGAGTAGTTGAGAAAAATATCAACAAAAATCAATACAAAAATAATTGTTCTCCTCAGCTTTGCATCTCTCTCAAAAATCTAACATGAATAAAGTGCGAATCTTGTAAGAAAGATAAAATCTGACGGTGATATTTGGCCGAAATTTTTTTAGTTATCACAGTAAAAAATCAAAATTAAAAGATTACCACCGAATTAGCCATATTTTAAATCCTACCACCAAATTTTTGGATACCATCGAATTATACCAAATTATACCATTGAATTTTTGGATACCATCGAATTTTTGGATACCATCAATAAAAAAAAGGGTTCAACGACTTTAGGTAATTTCAAACATTTTTGTCTATTTATATTCAATTTTGGTCTAAAATACCACAAATATGATACATTTATAATTTACTAATTTTTGTACACCATCGGTACAAAAATAGTACAATTTTGGATAAATTCAAACAATACAAGGTCAATTTGGTGCATTTATATTCAATTTTAACTAATTTGGTACATTTATAACATAATTTGGTCTAAAATACTACAAAATAAAGTTTATTTATAATATTACCAATTTTGGATACCTTAATACAATTCTACTCTATTTTGGCCAATTTTAAACACCTATTTACCCAACTAACTAATTTAAAAACATTTTAAAAAAAAATTACCTTGCTGATGCGGCTTGGTGAGCTTCACCCTGTTTGAGCACCAATTTTGATGCGCGGGCGGGCTATATAGCACCAAGGGCTTGGTGCGCCTCCCCAATTCGCGCACCCGCTTGGTGTGCCTACCCAGTCCAAGCACCCCCTTGGTTCACCTACCAAGTTCGCGCACCAAGGGTGCGCCTGCTCAGTTCGCGCACCAAGCGGTCCGCCAGCCCAGTCCGCGCACCTTTCCAATTTTGTGCGCCAACCCAGTCCGCGTTGGTGGTAGGATTTAAAATATAGCTAATCCGGTGGCAATCATTTAATTTTGATTTTTTACTGTGGTAACTAAAAAAATTTCGATAAATAATATATATACACACACTCTTATAAAGTAAATAGGAATAATATAGGATTTCTTTTAATTGTGGATCCTCTGTGGTTGTTTCCCTAAGGTACTTCCTATAGGAACTTAAATATATGGTGGAATGAGAGAAGCATATTGGTTAAATGTACCAGTAGGTCTGTAGGTAGTTTAATATTTGTACAGGAACTACATCAGAAGATCAATCAACTGGTATTTTATTTTGGTGGCCAGTCAAATGGTCTTGATAAGCCAAATTTGGAAAGTGCAGTGACCACAAAATACTGCAAAGTCAACATGATATAACTTAAAATACTGAAATATAGGATAGCACAACACTCGTTTGTTATTACCGTTAGTAGGATAAACAATTCAAATTTAATTTAGGATTTCATGAAAAGATACTTGCGAAATTCTATATCTGGTGATCTCTACATAGAGAATATCGTCTTTAATCACTACATCAAATGTTAATTTTTAGATTAATATTGTAAAAGTTAATCTAAAGAACCTCTAAAAGCGTGGATCCAAACAAATGGATTAATAGGGTCTCTATTAATTGCAAACATCTATCTTCGAACAACTTGAATAAGGAATTACATATAGAGGAGTTATTTTGATCTCACTTAACTAATTATATGTCTTTCATCAAACCAAACACAAATATATATTAGAGATAATATTTAAACTGAACAATAAAAGACATTTAATGTTACTAATATATTAGTTTAAAATTAGCACAAACCAAACATTTAAATGCTTCCATTCAAGTTCATCGGAGGACCACCGGACTTCAATTTAAATGTTTTAATATTATTTAGTTTAAATATTTAATTATTTACATTAAATGTATTATAAAAAAGACTAGAACAGTAAACATATATAGAAAGAAAACATGATTCCAACATTTAGTATATATATATAGAGAGAGAGTAGCTAAGATACAAACGTTTGCACCACGGCCTTGGTGCAAACGAATGGTTTTCGGATTTTCAAAGTCCAAACGGTCGATCTAAACCGTTAGATGTGATCTCTATATTAAAATTTGCTTGGAGACCAAATTTTACATTTTTTGGAATTGTTTTACTATTTATTAAGCCACTTTGAAAATTGCTGATCACATGGTTCAGAATTTGTTTGAACTATTTTTACTGTTCACCCGAATCAGCAACTTTCAAAGTGGCTTAATAAATAGTTAAAAAATTCTAAAAAATGTAAAATTTAGTCTCCAAGCACATTTTAATATAGATTAAATATCTAACAGTTTGGATCGACTGTTTGAACTTTAAAAATTGGAGGACCGAATCGTTTGCACCAAGCTAGGCCTTGGTGCAAACGTTTGTATCTATCTATCTGCTACCTCATTTTAAATTATATATGATAATTATTGTGTCGTTGTTTGATTGGATTACCAGATTTGATTTTCATTTCTGATATTATAAGTTTTTAATTTTATTTTTAACATTTGGATGGGGTATTTTATGATAAGAAATTAAAAATTATGCAAATATAATCGGTCGAATTTATGTTGATAATGACGCAATGGTGTGACATCACAATTACGATATAATGATGGCATCGTCAAGCAATTAATCATTCATATTCAACTACTCCACTATATAAGATCTCAAAGTTTAATTCAAGTTTGAGTAACTCTACGGAATGCAATCTATGATACAGAACCTCCTCATAAGAAATACACATTCGCAACGTCTCGAAATTCATATTGATTAACAGTTTAATTAATTCAAACAGTGCATTGTTATTTGCCAAATACAAACCCCTCTTCAATATATATTCTGTCATCCGAAATTGAAACTGATACAAAAACTAATTAATGTATAGTTGGTTTTTGCCTCCAATTAATTAATTAAGCAGCAGGGGCGCAATCAAAGTCATCATCATCGTCATCATCCCCATCATGTTGCGCCAACCTCAACACCGTATCCTCGCATGCAAGCAGTACCCGCATCTTGCCCGAATTGCACCTCACGGTCTTAGCATAGCCATTCGACTCCATTTTCTTTCTATATCTGGTGCTAGTGTATCTTGCAGTTTACTCGTCGGCTGGCTGAGATAGATGTTTTTGTTGTGAGATATTTGTACAATGTGTGGTGGTTTATATAGGGGAGAAGCAGCCTGGATAACTCGTTGAGGCATGGGTTTTGCTCGTGGAGATAGTGCAAGGATGTGTGCATGGCGCCTTGCAATCAAATGAGAGAATGAGATCTGTGTGATTAGATCGATCTGTGTGTGGTCCACTGGAATCAATTAATGCGCAGTCATTGTCTTGTCGGAAGTTTTTTTATTTTCAATTCCGTATGTTTCTGCATAAAAATTGGAGGTTGTGGGTTGCCATGTAATGTCTCTAATCTCTATATATAGGGTGTCGATTCGGTACTCATCAATGAGTACAATCTGATTACGTGCACACTAAAATTCCACCTGATAAGTACAACTGGGTGAATACAAGTGCGAGCCTCATAAGAAAGATGAAATCTTAAGGTGGGAATTTAGTGATATCAAAAATATGGAACCATGCCAATAATTACATACCAGTACCGACAGTTATAAAGCTAATGTTTTAAGGATCTACACTAACAGGTTTTTTACCCGGGTTTGAGGACTTACACAAATAGTTTACGACATGTCGGTGTTGAAGACCTACATGTCGGTATATAAACCCAACAACGATTGTTTTTAAAACCTACACTGATTGTTTTTAACCCGTCAGTGTTGAGATCTACACTGAATGTTTTTATTTGTCGGTACGTGTTGTGAACCTATACTGACTGTTTTTTATCCGTCGGTGTTTGGCATCTACACTTACTGTTTTTAACCCATCAGTATTGGAGACCTACACTGGCCATTTAAATAAACAATCAGTGTTGAGGACCTACACTGGCTATTTTTTACAGGTCGGTAAAGAGCACCTATGCTTCCGGCGTCATCACTGACGTCTCTATAACAGTCGGTGATGAAAATTTGACCTGTCGTTGTAGAGATCTTTTGTACTAGTTGAAGATATTCGTAGCTTTAAATTTGTAAAATTTCTTACATATGATCGAAATGGGCGAGACTGAACAGAGGAGGGAAAAAGAAGAGCAAAATAGATGAAATGAATCTTTTCTTTTTGACTTCGGGGCGAATTGAAGGATAGAGGCGCGGGGCAAGAATGTTTCACTTTTAAATTAATAATTAGGAATTTCTACATTAAGGGACGGTCTTCAATACAGGTTCAAAGAGAAATTAATCAGGTATCAGGTATAGATTTTTTTTTTGTGTAAAGGTTGGAGGTCAAAGCCACCCAACTATTTAATACCCCTGTTTATTACAACAAAGGATTTCCCCCATCCAGGTTTCGAACCCATGACCTCTCACATAGAGACCATGTACCTTTGCCACTAGACCAAAGGCTAGTTCTTGGTATCAGATATAGATTATTGGCAGCCTTCAATACAATACAAGATAAAATTAAAAGGGTAAATTTAGCCGGAGATCACTCAACTTTGTCCTTTGTTACGAATTGGTCACTCAAGTTTGATTTGTCATTTTATAGCCACTGAATTTTTAATTTGTCTCCATCAAGTCGCTCTATAACTTTTTTCATCCAAAAAAATAATAAAATATCATTTTTCTATTAGTATTTTGGATGAAATGAGGATATTATGTTAAAATTTTGGACAGAATGTGCATATTCAGATAGTATTTTTGACAGAATGAGCATATTTTGTTCATATTTTGGAGAGAAGTTATAGAGTATGTGATTTGATTGGGACAAATGAAAAATTCAGTGATTACAAAGTAACAGATCAAACTTAAGTGACCAATTCGTGATAGAGGACAAAGTTTTACTTACCTCTAGCAAAATTTACTAAAGATAAAAAGGATTCCTTTTATAAATAATAGAATGCACAAATTGTCGAATTAATTATGTTGATAATGACGCAATGGTGTGACATCACAATTACGGTATAATGATGACATCGTCAAGCAATCATTCATGATTCAACTACTCCACTACATAAGATATCAAACTTTCATTTATGTCTTAAAATGGCAACTCAATTATTTTGTTTTTCCGATTAACTCTACGAAATGTTAATTTCCGAATGAACTACTAATACTACACAGCATTACATGCAGAGGAGAAAGTTAAGGAGAAATTCGCAAATCACTAATTAAGGAGTACTTAACAATACAGAAGAGAAAGTTAATTTCCGATCGCTCATGCCGTCTCAAACCGGCTGCGAACAACAGAAAAACACAGCTCAATGTATAGTTGGATTTTGCCTCCAATTAAGCAGCAGGGGCGCAATCGAAGTCGCCATCATCGTCATCATCCCCATCATGTTGCACCAACCTCAACACCGTATTCTCGCATGCAAGTAGTACCCGCATCTTGCCCGAATTGCACCTCATAGTAACAGCATAGCCATTTGACTCCATTTTCTTTCTATTTCTGGGAAAGGTGCTTGTGATGTATCTTACGGTTTACTCGTCGGCTGGCTGTGATAGATGTTTTTGTTGTGAGATATTTGTACAATGTGTGGTGGTTTATATAGGGGAGAAAGCAGCCTGGATAACTCGTTGAGGCATGGGTTTTGCTCGTGGAGATAGTGCAAGGATGTGTGCATGGCGCTCTGCAATCAAATGAGAGAATGAGATCTGTGTGTGGTCCACTGGTATACTTGGCATTTTTTGTTGGAAGGAAATCACATGAGACTGAGAGAATGAGATGCCACTTTCAGAAAGTGCTGCTCTAATTTCTCTGTGGCAAGCTTGAACAAGAATATATAAGGTAGGATCCGACTCTGCTGCTTTTCTGTAAGAAAAGTAGAGTCTTGTTTTTCCGATTCCAACTATTTAAAAAATTTCATTTGCGTATCTCGATAAAGAAATTCTTTCATGCACAAATCTCAACAAATTTGAATAGTTAGGATCGGAAAAGTAAGATTATGTTTTTCTTAGAGAGAAGCAACAGAGTCCATTCCATATAAGGTAGAGCAAGCTAGCTAGCTACATCAACCTAAATTCACACGCTCTTGTTTTTTCTATAAGTTGCTTTAATTTAGGGATCGAGTATTCGGACTTCGGACATCACAAATTTTATGAAAGATTTTACGAGATTAATTAATTTTAAGCAAGTGAGAAAAAATTCTTGGATCAGTTCGGTGATTATATTTTAGAGAAATGGTTTAATTTTATTTTATTTTACATCTTTTGTTTCCAATTAGTACAAAATTATGAGAAAATTAAAGTCAAGATCACCAACTGAATCTTTTTTAGAAATTAATTAAGGCTCATTCGTTGCTAGCGTCACAGTTAATGAGCTTAGTTTAAAGTTAAGGCTAATTTAATTATGATACAATAACGAGATAAAGCAATTAATTAGATGACAAAGTACTTGTAGAGTTGGTCTGTATTTTTCATGTGAGTTTCAAACCTGATAAAGCAATTAATCTTTTTTTTTTCTTTTTATCTTAATTGATAATTAGACCCTTTTTTTTTAATAAAGGTTAGAGGGCAAACCACCCAACTATTTAATATTCACAAGAGGTTCTCTTATCTGGGTTTCAAAAATGCGACTTCTCACACAGAAGTTATTGTCTTTGTCACTAGATCAAAAGCTGGTTCTCTTTATGTTATTTTATTATTTGTTGGATGTTTTTAATATATGATAGAGAATTAATTCTTGTTTTTGTACATGAATTATTTTTTAATATTTTTGTTGATCATTTTATTTTATAAAAATATAATAGTATCATCAATATTAGTTTTAAAAAAGAAATAATTATTCAATTAATAATCTAATAAACTAGCTAGATATTTTAAATCTAACACATTCATATCAAAATTCTCTCATACATCCAAACGGTTCGTTTTCAAACTTGTTGTATCCGCCAAACGCGTCCTAATATATAAAAGAAACCTTATATTATGTTCCTTTCACAGTGGCTAAATTTATCTTGTTTTTCTTTTTAATAAAATCAAGAGGTCAATTTTCTTAAGGCAATTATATTACATTTTTGAATCGAAACTAATACACTGAAATCATTAAAAAAGAACGAACCTTTTTTTTAGATTAATCATAATTAAGGAATTACTGGATTAAGGGATGATCTTCAATACATGGTTCAAAGAGAAATCAGGTATATATTATTGGCTGCCTTCAATATATATATATATATATACAAGATAAAAGATAAAAGATAAAACAAGAGTTGCATTCCTTCCAAATGAAAACAACAGAATGCACTATTGTACCGAGATGGAATATTTCTTAGAATGCAAATGGTGTGACATCACAATTGTACCAAGAGTTGGATTCCTTCCAAATCAAAGTTTCATTAATTTATGTCCAAAAATGGCAACTCAATTTTATATTTTGTTTTCCCGATTGAGTAACTCTACTAAATGCAATCTTTGATACAGAACCTCCTCATAAGAAATTCATATTGATTAACAGTTTAATTAACACAGAGTATTGTTACTTGACAAATACGCACCCCTCTTATATATATATTCTTTCATCCGAAATTGAATTTGATACATGAACTAATACACAGCATTACATGCAGATATCAACTTAACTCACCCCTTAAAAATAAGGAGAAACTAATTGGCAGGAATACATAACAATACAGAAAGTTAATTTCAGAATTGCTCATGCCGTCTCAAAACGGCTGCGCGCGAACGACAAAAAAACACAGCTCAGTGTATATATAGTTGGTTTTTGCGCGCCTCCAATTAAGCAGCAGGGGCGCAATCAAAGTCGCCGTCATCGTCATCATCCCCTTCATATTTTTGCGACAACCTCAACACCTCATCCTCGCATGCTAGTAGTACCAGCATCTTCCCCTTCATATCTGGGAAAAGCACTAGCGTATCTATATATATACCTATGCTTTTGTAATGCTATCTATATCTGTGTGTGTTGCAGTGTGTGGTGGTATATATATAACTATATATAGGTGTAAGGCAGCGTGTATAGCTCGTTGAGGCATGGGTTTTGCTCGTGGAGATAGTGCAAGAGAGTGTGTAAGTTAGAGATAAGTGTGGTCCACTAAGGTATACTCGGCATTTTATATATGTTGGATATGATCATGAGAGAATGAGATGCCACTTTGGCAAGTACTCTAATTAATTAATTTGTTTGTGGCAAACATGAACAAGGCTAGCTAGCTATTGTAGTGAAAGCCACATGCACTATATATACTAAGGTTCACACTCTTTTATTATTTGTCTAGGCTGCTGTTTTTATGGTTTTCTTATATATAAGGTGTGTTTGAGTGAAAAGACGGAATAGCCGGGTTAACAGCTAACTCAAGGCCGTTAACTCAACATTTTGTTAGAATAACGGAATAGGCACTAACCTAAGAGAGAGCACATAGAGAAACATGTCCAAACACGGAATAGAGAATCCGGGCTAGTTCTATTCTGAACCATCTAAACCAGTGGGGGAGCCACAGTATAAGAATGGGGTCAATTGACTTCTATTTCTTTTTCAAAAAAATTTATTTGTGTCTTATTTTTCATATAATTTATAATAAAATGGTAAAGGTAGTGCAAAATGACCTCCATTCGCTGTAAGAAAATTTTATATGATTAATCTCTATTTATGTTTGACCCTCATAACTTGAAAATTTGACTCCGCCCTTAATGCAAACGTGACATAGTAAAGGTATTGGCTTCACCAACCTTACGTGTAAGTCACTAAAAGTTATTTAATTTCTAATTTTGTAAGTTTTTGCATAAACATGGAAGGTTACAACGTAATGTGATATATATGTATTTTCAAGACATCATAATAACAAAATTCATGAATATATGATTCATAAATTATTCGTTTTCAACATCTTTTTAAATAAACAGACGAACTAAACAAATTTCCAAAAAAAAAATTCATAATTTTTAGCGAATTATTTGAGAATTTTACAAATTTTACGAATTATTCCGAATTATTAGCACAATTTGTGCACATAATCAGTTTGTATTTTTTTTCTTAATAAAACTTCAAAATTTTGATATATTTATATTAATTATAACAACATGAACTATTTTCGGATTAAATTCATGCTTTTTCTGAATCATAAATATTAGTTCTCTCTGATCAAATTATTTGTGAACTTGTACATACGGATTTCTTTGACCGTGATTTTTTCGCTGTGGTAATTTGTATAAAAAAAACTTGGTAATATCAGTACTTGGTTTCTGTACGGGAGTCGTTGATTGATTAATTAACAGAGTTGTTGATCCAGCGCATCTCTCAACACGAATTTTGACAAAATCCAACAGCTCATATTTCATCTTACACTTGTGGGCAGGAAAATCATGCCCGCAGTGAGCAGAGAATTCGGTTCCATACATCAGATGGAACGGACTCTGCTGCTTTTCAGAGTTCTGCTTTTCCGATCCCAATCATTCAAATTCGTTAAGAGTTGTGTATGAAAAAGTTTTTTCATCGAGATACGTGAATAGAAAATTTTGAAAGATTGAGATCGGAAAAGCAGTAGAGTCGGATTCATATCAGATAGGTAGTACAAGAAAATATATATATATATATATATATATATATTGAAATTAATGTGGATAAACACATTAAGAGCACTTATTGCTGTAATAAAGGAGGAGCTCATATATATATAATTACTGTGAGTCATCTGCATTTGTGAGCTGCACGTACCAGTGATGAAATTAACATTATAAAATTTTCTTATGGTTAATTCCATCTCACTAATTTCAAAGGTGTAAAAGAAGTTCAAACATAGCCTGAAATAAAATATCAATTATGCACCCACAATTATGATCTTAAATCCATGTTTTTAATTATACTTTAATAAACAGAAATTAAAGTCGGTATAACCTTTCTCGTGGCACTCTAGTAGAATAAAAAATCAAACTCCAATATATATGCATGGGGGTTTCAGGCAATAATTAATCCACCTTAAAGCTATTTTTTCTCACCACAGCAATAGAATTTAACCCATTATTAGTCTCAATATACAGGGTATTATTACACTTACAGTTCAGAATTTTACTATCAAATAATTATAGAATTGCAGACGATACCAGGAATGAACAAGGTATATATGTGCCACTTTACGGCTTTAAATCTTATCTTGGCTTTCAACTAGAGGTGGCAAAAAAGCTCGTAAACGAGCCAACTCATCACTAGCTCGGTCCAGAATTTACAAGTTTAAACTGGGGCCTAGCTTATTCGCTAGCTCAGCTAGGCATCAATTTGTGAATTTGTCTGAATTTGTGTGCATTTTATACTGTCCAGCTCGATTCAGCTCGATCCAAAAAGTTTATATAATTTATTTTTTTCTTAAAACAAGATTCATTCAAACCCAGCGAGCCAGCTCGTCAACTCGCGAGCTAGCTCGGGCTGACTTGTCATGATTTCGAGATGAGGTTTTAGCTCGGATGCCCTAGGTCCAGCTCACTCGACTGTAACTCAGTTCAAAATTAACAAGCTGAGCTAGAGCCTAGCTCGGACCGAGCCAGCTCGTTGCCACCCCTACTTTCAACTATCTTTTTGTTTTCTATGAGCCTCACCGGGCAATTTTTTTGTTTAATTGACATATATATATATATACTTGCGTAAGATATTTCTTGGTCGTTTAACCCCAAAAATCTAGATATATTAGAGCAAACAAGAATCAATTTTCTTATGCAATGAATACCTTTTTGAAATTAAACTAATAGTAATAGACGGCCTTCAAAGTAAGATAAAAAGGAAAGAGAAGTTGTATTCCTTTTACAAATTAACAGAATATAATACACCATTGGGCCGAGATGAGAGGTATTTCTTAACGGGCTAAATTGGGCCCAATTTTGAAACAAAACACTTCAAACATGTAGCAGTTTGTGATAAGCGGTGAAGCATGGAGTTACATTTTTTGCATTTATTAATTTGATTTTCCATTTTTCTATTATCATCGATTTTCTTCAATTTCCTCAGAATTTATGCAACCGAGACTGTGTATCTACTGGTGCAGCGAATTTTCTGTTTGGAAGCATAGTAACAAATTAATGGTTCGGGTTCAGTTTGGCGGGGTAAAAAATTCGTGATTCGGAAATAATTCGGATATAATTCGGGAATGATTCGGTATCACAAGGAAGCAAAAAAAAAAACCCAAAAAAAATATATTCAAAAAAAATGCATTTTATTCGCGAATAATTCGTGATTTGCATTTTATTCACGAATAAAACGTATTCTTTGAATAATTAGCATTTGATCTAGTGGCAAAGACACATGGTTTCTATGTAGAAGATCATGGGTTCGAAACTTAGATGAAAAAAATCATTTGTTGTAATAACAAGAAGAGTGAGGCTATGGTGCTATGCATAGCACCAATGGCTAGTGTACTACGGCTCAATATGGTACTTTTTAAAATCCTAACGGTCGATCCGACCGTTCAATGTGATATCCATATGAATATGTACTTGCAAACTAAATTTTATATTTTTTTGAATTTTTTTACTATTTTTTTAGATAGGTAGAAAAATCAGTGTTTTTTGACAATTCTGGACCATCAAAATTTTACCTATCTGAAAAAATAGTAAAAAAATTCGAAAAAATATAAAATTTAGTTTGCAAGTACATATTCATATGGTTATCACATTGAACGGTCGGATCGACCGTTAGGATTTTAAAAAGTACCATATTGAGCCGTAGTACACTAGCCATCCGTGCTATGCACCATAGCCTCACTCTAACAAGAATATTAAATAGTTGGATGGCTTGATCTCTAACTTTACTTAAAAAAAAAAAAATTGTATTCTTTATATGAGTATAACTATGTACATGCATGACAAATAAATTAAATTTCAATTATTGGAAACATGAAACTTAATTAGTTGAGCAACCAAAACAGTAAATCTTCTTTTATCTCTCACAGAGAGCTTTCTATTTGGCGTTGTTTATACTTTTGTAAAAATCAATTGAATTTATATTTTAAGAGAATAAATTCTCAACTAAATCAAAACCAAGATCTACATTCATTCTCAGGTAGGGGTCCTGAAAATCCTTTTAGATCTTTTGAAAGGGACATCTACTTTGTAACTTTTATTTTCTTTTACTAATATTCAAGCTCTTTTTACCACCAAGTTCAAATTATCCTGCCTACAAATCCTACAATCTTTGTTTCATTATACATTAAAATTTATTGAAATTGAAATACAAAAGTAAGTATGTTATTTATATTATGTAAGAAAGGATGTCGTATGTGTTTTATTTATTCCTTCTTCCTTGGCTCCTTCTTTATTTAATAACAATATACGCGAATAATTCACGTTTTATTCGTTTTTTTTTTTACATTTCCAAACTGAACTCCGAATAAAACGTAAAAAAACGTATAATATATTTTATTCGCGAATAACGAATTATTGTGCCTACAGAAGCTAAATTTATATCATCTTGAAAAAATTATTTCGGTACTTAATCACTTGAGCCATTTGTGGGCATTTAGATCAACTACGAGAAAATTTTATTTGTCTAGAATCCTTTTTAAAGGATAATAAATTTAATTTGTAGGTGGCATCATTGGCTAATTGCCAGCAGCAACTTTTTCAAATATTATTCGATTTTTGTTTGTATTTTTATTTATGATTATTATAATATTTCCTTTTTGTGAAATGACAATGACCGTTGATGTAGCAAAAACATTAGAGAATGTTAATCACTGGTAATTCAATTCCTTTATAAAAGTCTCTCATATCGGTACTGAGTGGAAATGCACAGAACAGCTGACAAGTGCGTGCCCGAAACGTTGCTTTTGTGTAAAGATTCGTGCGAGATACTAGTCTGAGGAAGCGTTCATGTAGTCTATGGTGTAGTGGGTTGAACATATGTACTAGTAACAATATACGCGATTAATTCACGTTTATTCTTTTTTTTTTTATGTTTCCGAACTGAACTCCGAATAAAACACAAAAAAATGTATAATATGTTTTATTTGCGAAAAAAATGCGATTTTTTTTTTTTTTTTTGGGGGGTAAGTTTTTTTTTTTTTTGTGCTTCCTTGTTGTACCGAATTATTTCTGAATTATACCCGAATTATATCCGAAATCACGAATTTTTAACCCCGCCGAACCGAACTTGAACCTTGTTGTACCGATTTTTAACTCCGCTGAACCTTGTTGTACCGAACTATTCGTTTGTCACTATGCGTACTACTAATGTTTAGTGATGGATTAATTGGTGAATTCAGATCCTCCCCGCTACCGTAATAGAGAATCTTTTACAATTACTGGATCTGGACCGTTCTTTTTAACTTAGCACGAATCTCAAAGCCCAATAATACTGCCCTGCGCTAGCCCCAATCTCAAAACGGCTGAAAGTTAATCTCAAACTGTGAAGTGAAGAGAATTTTTTACAGTATTGGAGAGGATACTTGCCCTTAATTGGTGGCGCCCATCTCAAAAAACCCGATGCCTTTTTGTGCTATATATATATATACGCACATGGTACAAGGTGATGGTGGGCTCCATGAATTGCTTTTATTATGTAAAATATTTTGTTAGATTGATTCGAACAAGGATGAATGATAATTGCAAAATCATCGGGTGTGCTTGCTGATGCACATGACTAGTGACACAGTGACAACTTAATTGTTCGGAAAAGATTCGGCGAGATCAAAAATTCGTGATTCGAGAATAATTTGGATATAATTCGGGAATGATTCGGAATAATTCAGATCAAAGATCTCAGTCCTATAAGGAAGCAAAAAAAACCAAAAAAAAAAAGTTTATGGGAAAAATTCGGGCAAAATTTGCGAATAATTCGTAGAATTCGGAAAAAGTTCATAAAATTTGCGAATTATTCGGGTATAATTCGGTCAACCGAATAATTCGACGTTCGGTTCGGCATCATCAAAAAAACGAATTATTCAGATGTAATTCGGATATTATACGCGAACCTTGTCAATACGCTAGTGACCAGTGACTGCATGAGGTTGCTTGGTTGTACAGGAACAGGACTCCTATCACTTGATTGGTGCTAAAACGGCGAGATACAATCACATGTTGTGCCAGAGCCTTGAACTAATTTTGGTGAACCAATTTAATAAAGAGTAACTAACAGTCACGGGCTAAAAGCAGACTAGCTACATGCACTTTTTGACCGTCTTGACCTCATGACCTGTGATTCATGCATTGTGTAGTCCAGTCTCTTGACCTTAGCGACGATCAATTCATTCATCGCCTTGTTTTATATTTTATGGTGGAGGAGGAATCTTGTTGGTTTTTGGTTGGGGAAGGTTAGTTCCAAGTTCGAACGAAGGAGCTAGCGGCAGTTAAGCACATGAATAAGTCGGCCATAGGGCCGGTGGTTTCTAACTAGAGATCATCTGCAGAGGCGGACCCAGGGACCCGTATTCTCTGCGGAGTCCTGCGGAGCTTTTAATATGGTCTGTTCATTTTGATCGGACGGACCAGATCAGATCAGATCAGAAAAAAAAAAATTTCAATTCGGATAAGATTTGATCTGGTCCGTCCGATCAAAACGAACGAACCAGATTAAAAGCTCCGCAGAGGATACGAATTCGCTGACCCAGAGTATTCCGATGGCAGCTGTCTCCCTGAATTTTGAGTTTTAGTGGAGATTTATTGGTTCCGACCAATTTTGACTTTCTCTGAAATTTTTTTTGCCGTCCTCTGAATGTTTGATTTGTAATTCGGGTTAAATTTAGGATTAAAATTGAAATAAATTTGTTGAATTTTGATTGGTAATTAGAATTGTAAGTCAGAGTATCCAATTAGAATTGTAAGTCAGAGTATCCAATTAGTTAATGAATTTAAATCCGATTAATATTTAAACCCATTTCAATATTTTTTTATCCCCTTAACGAAAATCTCAAGTCCACCCCTGATTTAAATAAATGATATATTTTTTAGGGCATTTGCTTCGGTGGACATAAGGACCTATTTGTAAAATGAGTCCTACTTTCATTTTCAAAGTTCAAATAGTCGATCCGACCGTTCAACATTATCTCCATATTAAAATGTACTTGGAGGTCAAATTTTACATTTTTTTTGAATTTTTCTACTATTTATCAAGTATTTTACAAAAACTAGTCAAATTCAGACCATTGAATTTGTAAAATACTTAATAAATAGTAAAAAAATTCAAAAAAAATGTAAAATTTGACCTCCAAGTACATTTTAATATGGAGATAATGTTGAACGATCGGATCGACTGTTTGAACTTTAAAAATAAAAATAAAACTTATTTTACAAATAGGTCCTTATATCCACCGAAGCAAATGCCATTTTTTAGATATGGAAGTTCCTTTTTCTCCTAACATTTGGGCCCCTCTCAATAAATGCTTAGAAGCAAGATAAGTTTTAAATGGAGACGACAGACAAAATGCACAAGCAAAAGTGGGTCCCATTAGATTAGAGGTACCTTGTTGTTGTCTTTTCAAGAGATGAATCACAACAGGAGGCATGCATTGGTCAATTCTTATCGTACTGGTACATTTCTTATATATATATATATATATAAACAATTAATATATTGCCAGATAAATTTCAAACCGAACTTTTTATTATACCCTCAATAAAAAAAACAAATATCACATGTGTCCTCGTTTTCGTTTTATTTTTAAAAATGCCCTAACGGTTCACTCTTCCCACCAAACCGCCTCCTTGTGGGGCGGTCAGCCAGTGTATACTGAACCGCCCCACAGGGGGGCGGTCCAGTTTTTTTTTTTTTGTTTAAGATTTGAGAGACAATATGGCTAAAATATAACACTAAAATTCGAATTTTTTTTAAATATTTGTTAGATTACTTTTTTTGATATATAATTAGCATATTTATACTAAAATACGCTAAATTACTTGAAATTATGTTAAATTAAGCTGAATTACACTAAATTACGCTAAATTACAATAATTATGTTAAATTATGCTAAAATACGGTAAACTACGCTAAATTACGTATGAATAGGGATGATATCTTCACTGAGAAGACGAAAAACGACGACAAAACTTCAAACGGCCATAAAACAGCGCTCGAGTATCCAATTTCAGCAAATGACCACTTTTCGGAAAGCTTGTGAAAATACACATGCGTCAGAACTGGCAATTTCAAATTCATAATCACCAAAAAACAAAGAGAAGAGTCTCAAAACTTCAGTTGAAGTTTCTGATTAAGATTTTCATTTCTATTGTTCAATCTACATAGCTCATTAAATTAGTTATATAATGAACTTGTAGAATACCAATTTTTATAATTTTTGGAATTTTTTTACTATTTTTTTATGATTTATGAAAGATGGCACAAAATAGGCCCTATTCATACGTAATTTAGCGTAATTTACCGTATTTTAGCATAATTCTACATAATTATTGTAATTTCAAGTAATTTAGTGTAATTCAGCATAAATTAACATAATTTCAAGTTATTTAGTAACTATGCTAATTATATGTCAAAAAAGTAATCTAACAAAAATTTAAAAAAAAATTCGATTTTTTAGTGTTATATTTCAGCATATTACCTATTTGTCTCTTAAAAAAAATTTAACATAATTTCAAGTAATTTAGCGTATTTTAGTATAAATATGCTATCAAAAAAGTATAAATATGCTATCAAAGAAGTAATCTAACAAATATTAAAAACAAAATTCGAATTTTTATTGTTAAATTTCATTCATATTGTCTCTCAAATCTTATAATTAAAAAAAAAAAAAAACTGGGCCGCCCCCTGTGGGGCGGTTCAGTATACACTGGTTGACCGCCCCACAGGGGGGAGGTTTGGTGGGAGAGTGAACCGCCTCCCCAAGGGGCGGTTAGGGCATTTTTAAAAATAAAACGAAAACGAGGGCATATGTGATATTTGTTTTTTTATTGAGGGTATTAATAAAAAAATCGGAATTTCAAATCGTGGAACCTAATTATAATTATAACATATCTTAAGAATGAGTCATGCATTTGTCTACCAACTTTTGAAGACAACTCTCAATAAGAGACATCTGTACAACATTACATTTGTTCTCTACTGGATCTAGTCCATATTTTTTTTTTAAACTAAAAGAACATAGCATGAACCTAGGAACCCTGTGATTTTTAAATTTTTAATCACGTAATTAAGTTGAAAAATAATTTAATTTTTATTTCCATAAAGTTGTTATATAATTCAGCCTCCTTATAAAATACTAAATTTTGTACTTCAGAGGTCTTGAGTTTAAATCTCACTAACCACAAATCTCCATTCTTATATTAAGTACGTAGATGTCTTGATCCG
The DNA here is from genome assembly GCA_025461125.1 of Carex kokanica. Taxonomy (NCBI): domain Eukaryota; kingdom Viridiplantae; phylum Streptophyta; class Magnoliopsida; order Poales; family Cyperaceae; genus Carex; species Carex kokanica. The sequence goes on along the minus strand of JAJGRX010000674.1, from coordinate 2,358,899 downwards.
CCAACAGCTCTGATTAAAAATAAAATTTAGTTACACACGTACTCGCCATACGTAACGTGCACACGATATGATTAGAATTAAAATTAAATAGACTTAAATTAGCAGTGCTACAATGAGAAAGCTATTGATATCTTACTCTTTTTTTTTTGTTCTCCATCAATTTTTCTTTTGATTTCATGATCTTTCCTTCAATACGTATAATCTCATAACGAATAAGGAATATTTCCTACATGCCATGAAATTGAAAATAGGTAATCTTTCCTTTGATTTGCTACATGCTATGAAACTAAGAATTCTAGCTGGAAAATTTCATTACATTAATGCTATATTTAAGTTGTACCTGATTTTTAAAGAAATGTCATAATTTAAGTTAAAAGCCACAATTTTTATATGGCATGTAAGTATTGAGAATTAAATTATTTGTGGTCTTAATAATCTTCAACATTCTAAATTTTTTGCTTTTAAGTTTGTATGATACAATAAAATTTAGAATAAAATCATATCTAATTTGCCGATTTGTACAATAAAATCTGATCCAATTTGTCGGTCTGTACAATAACTTCATTATCTGTGTTGAATGAAGAAATAAAAGAATCATATGTTCCTATTCATTTTTTAATTTGTTTATATATTTTTCATTTGTGTTGTAAATAATCCTTAAAAAAAATGTGTATGCACTGACATGCACATAAGATTGTTGAATTGCAATCATCTGTTGTTGTTTTTTTCACTGTTATTTATTATTTGTTTCTCTATTCAATCTTATAATATGTCTCCGTTACAACGTACGGACACGATACTAGTTAATAATTTTGCACTTTAAGTTTCAGCCCCCTAACTTAATTTTCTAGTTTCACCCACAAAAGGTTGATGTCTCTACAATTAGAATTTAGGACGGAAACAAAAAAAGAAGATAGAGCAGAATAAACAATTATAGATGGTTAGAGATTAGAGATGGTTATCAAATTATCTTGTGTCAGATTGATATGTTGTTTGTGTTTTTTTTTTCTAATGCCTGATTAATTTAAATATTTCTAAATGATATGTTAATTTTATTAATTTTAGTGAATTTTTGAATTTTATTTTACAAAGCACGTGAATATTTACTTTTAGTGTTATAATTTGAACTTAAAACGTGATATAACGGAGATTTTAATGTTTAGTTTTAGATAGTATAACGGAGCTCATGAATGTTTAGTTTTAGTGTTATAATTACAAAGCACATGAATGTTTAGTTTTAGATTTTAATGTTTGTTTTTCTAATGCATGTTATTAGTTGAGCTCCTGAGTTATGAGCCGAGCTGAAGGCTCAAACTCATTAAATTGATCCAGGTTTTTTCTTCAAGACCAAGCTGAGTCCGAGTTGAGCCTGTTTAGTTATATGACGAGCTGAGTTGAGTTTTAAACCGAGCTTAGCTTATTAGCGGCCCTTGTTACACAAGAAGTATATTTTGAAAAATAATTTGGGTGAAAAAGTAGACAAATATCTCTCCTGAGGCTGAGTCCGCGTGGCTTTTGCCACATTTCGCTTTCCCACATTCTGAAATTTGGTCTCAACCATACAAACATAGTATGAGATTGACTTGTCGCATGTCGGCAACGGAAATTTTTCAAAAAATGAAAATATCAATTAGTTAATTTCTAACTAGAAAAAATTAGTGAAAAAATTTGAAACATAGATGTTCGGTAATTAAGTATATGTTAAATGTTTTGGGAAGTTATTTTTTTGCTCTTTACAATTAAATTTTTTATAAAATATGTTATACTAACAACAAATTTAATAACAAAATTTAATAGAATATGTTATGTATTGGATTCTAAAAAAAAATTGAATGAATGAATTGCAGGCTAATTATATTTTATTTAATTAATTTTAGGCTTATCAAATAGTAAAATTAAATTTATTGTGTGTTTAGGTATCAGTTCTTAAAAATATTACGAGGAGGCACCACTAATAATACAATAATTTTTATTTTTCATGAGTACCATTTATTTCAAATAGTTCAATACAGTTAATTTACATGCAATATATGGTTAATTTTATTATTTACAGACTGTTGATGTTGTGATGCTCGCACTATTATCTACTCAATCAAATTTCAAAGTACAATTACTTTTTTAGTGAGTCTATGGTACTATCCATATCACAAGTTGGTTCGTAATACGGATCAATATTTTGGCTTTCAAAATTTTAACGGTCAATCCGAACCGTTCAACATTACCCCATATGAATATGTACTTGCAGACCGAATTTTATATTTTTTTAGATTTTTTTTACTATTTTTTAATAGGTAGAAAATCATGTGATCTGAAAATTCTGGACCAACCAAAAACAATGATTTTCTACCTATCTTTAAAAATAGTTAAAAATTTCTAAAAAATATAAAATCCGGTCTGCAAGTACATATTCATATGAAAATTATGTTGAACGGTTCGGATTGACTATTACAATTTTGAAAACGAAAATATTAATCCGTATCACCGACTCACTCATTATTTTTTATAAACTTAAGCAAAGTTCCCCTAAAAATTTCAAACTAATATTCCCAACTTGAGAAAATAAAAATTAAAATTAGCCAACCTAGATTTTATATTAGATTTTACTGATATGACTTGTCGCCTTCAAACAGATAGTGCATATCAATTGGCAGCCCCGGCCCATAAACGCTCTCCCTCTTTGCAAATTAAAATTTCAAATTAAATTAATTAGTGAAATCAGTGGTGGAGCCACTGTTGTTCAGAGTTGGATATCTGTTTTATTCTGAATTTTGAAATTTTTATATAAACACATATTGTTTTGAGTTGTTGCTACTTTTAATTTGTAGTTTTTGAATGAGGGTTCAAATGCATTATAATTTTGTGTTCTAATATGCTCCACATTATTTATCTCTATTTTCAAAGTCCAAACAGTCGATCCGAACAGCTCAACATGATCTTCATAATAAAATATGCTTGGAGACCAAATTTTATATTTTTTTAACATTTCTTTACTATTTTTTTAATAGGTACAAAATCACTTTTTTAAGGAGATTCTGGACCATCCGATAAAGTGATATTGTACCTATGTAAAAAAATAGTAAAAAAATTCTAAAAAATATAAAATTTGGTCTCCAAGTATATTTTATTATGAAGATCATGTTGAGTGGTTCGGACTTTGAAAATAGAGATAAAAGATGTGGAGCATATTAGAGCACAAAAATTATGGTGCATTTGAACCCTCCTCTTTTTGAATTTGTACTTTAATATTTTGATAAAATTTGAATTATTAATATATTTGCTTATCTCTGATTCAAATTCTGGTTATGCTACTAAGTGAAATAGTTCCATGTATGAAAGAAGAAGACTTTTTTTTGTCATTTAGAAGTTGTAGTACTTAGTCTAGGTTTAGCACATGAAACAATGATTATTATATTGTGGAGGTTGGTTGGATTCAAATTTGGATCAGTCTAACCTAGCAACCAAACCAAAGATTAATTTAAAATTACTTGGCATTTATTAAACAAATAAAAGGACAAAGAACAAAGGTTCATTGTACAAAATGTCAAAATGATAGTTGATACTGCATGCAGGTGTTATATATATGGTCCTGACTCCTGACCAAGTGTTACACCTAACACATGCTTCTCTCATAAAGGATTTTGTGCTTTCCTTTGGAATTTAAATAATTAAAAATAAAAAATAATCACTGACAGTTCAAGTGAGAGATGAAATTCCGGATCCGACTCTGCTGTTTTTCTTAGAGAAATTTGGGTCCTGCTTTTCTGATTCCAATCATTCAAAATTTTTCATTCACGTATCTCGATAAAGAAATTTTTTTTATGCACAAATCTCAATAAATTTGAATGGTTAAGATTAGAAAAGCAGAACCCTATTTTTCTCATCTTAACCCGCAGGAGAGTCCATTCCGGAAATCCCACCGTGTACTTGTTTATAATTTTTTTTATGAGAGGGTAATTAATTATAACAATTTTAATTTACTTGTTAATATATAATAGAATCTTATCTAAAGTTATTGACACAATTAATTTTTTTTTCTGATTAGGGATTTTGAATACATATATTTCATGTTTTTATGCCATAGAGAAATAACTTTAGATAAGATTGAAAACAATATAGCTTGTTGTATAATACTTCAAGATATTGCATCTGTTAAAAATTCTAAACATAATTTAATGTATTTATATATCATTTGACTTTTTAATATTTCATAAAATAAAGTAAAAAATACAAAAAATTAATTATATATGGATACATCGTTTTGAAAAAAAAAATGAAATTATCAGTTTGGACTCGTCAACTTTTTTTTTTTTTTTAAATCATGAAAAGTAGACATTGTCAATTTCAAAGCCAAAAAAATTATATATTTTAATCACAATTTCTCAAATAAATAAACGAATTTTATCCATTACCTAATAAAACACTAAGAACCATGCTATCTAGCTAGCTAGAGTACAAAAGAATGCACATTGAAAAGATCCAGGAGCGTATCTAGAATTTTCGTTAGAGAGCAATAAATATCGAATCGGGTTTAAATATCTAATCGAGTTTAAATTCATTAACCAATTAGGTACTCGATAAAAAATAATGTTTTAACTTGTACTTTTTTCAAAACTTGGACTTGTCGTTTGAAATTTTTATTTTTAAAATATTAATGTAGAATATAAGACAATGTCAACACATCTATAAGGAAAAAAAATATTATATTAAAAGAGACACGACAATATTTAAATCAGAGTAGGTCCAATGCCCAACTGATCTACTTTGGTTCGATGGGCTCAATCACCGTCCGATTCATATTAAGATACATGCGTTCCGCTTTAAAGTTCGTACGTGTCTGCTTCAATTTCGTGCGCACATATTTTAATACTGATCAGACGTTTCTGGAACTCATTGAACCCAAAAATAGATCTGATGCTAATCGGACCTACTCCGTTCTCCTCAGAAAATTTTCATGATCTTGTGTCTTAGAAAAAGACTGATTTATATCGAATAACTGACTTCAAATCGTTCAATTTTATTCCTGATTTACACTAGTATTCCCAGGGGCGGATCCAAAAGGGGGGGGGCAAAAAAAATATCGTTTAAATCCATTAACCAATTGGGTACTCGATTAAAAATAATGCTTTAACTTATACTTTCCAATGCTTTGACTTGTAATTTCTGATGCTCTGACTTATAATTCTAATTACCAATCAAAATTCAACAAATTTATTTCAATTTTAACTCTAAATTTAACCTGAATTACAAATCAAACATCTAGAGAGGGACAAAAAAAATTCCAGAAGAGACAAAGTCGGTCGGAACCGATAAATCTCCACTAAAACTCAAAATTCAAGAGGGCAGCTGACCCTGGAATACTCTGGGTCCGCCCCTGAGTATTCCACTGTGCAGCTTCTGCACGGTTTTAAAAAATATATATATACCAGCTAGTGTTCCCTAAATTCCAAAATCAGCATGCATCTTTATTTATACGTACCTAAAAAGAATAAGAGAATTAAGTGAGCATATTAAATTAAGTTAAGATGCCGTTGGGATGATCATGCTCTTAATTACCTAAAAAGCAACTTTTTAGATTAGAGTTAAGACCGAGGAGAGGAATGTTGTTAGGACAATACGACCAGCTTTTATTCTCACCGCGCGTGACTGTACTCCACCAATTCCCACTGGTCCCGAGAATCATCACATTGCACTCCAACGCATCCCCTCCAATCTATGTATGTATCAAACTCATCCATCCAACCATTTTCAAAAAATGATTCATTCGACCGTTGCCACGGGACGGGAGGCATCTGTTTTTCAGTCTGTGGTCCACGTGTCAGTTCTCACGCATCTCATGTGGGGTGGGATCGCAAGATTTCAGAAATCTGGCCGTCCCATGTTGGCATCCTAACTAGTTGTTGTCTGGATCAGGTTCTCTGATCCAGAACAAAACACCAGTCTTATGCTGATTTATGCATCATCTACGGTGCAGTGATTAAATGATAGACCTGAAACACGGAAAGTTTCAACTAACTGCTTCAAATTTATAATTCAGCCCTCAAAATTATCTTTATCGTGAAACTAGTCTGTCTTTACTCTTTATCATTACTATACTGATGCTGTACACCGGGACCAACCTGAAATTTCACCCAATTGTATTGCGCCGTCCGGCTGATTGTTTTTCAGGGGCCCACTGTCGGATCATTCCCGGCTGTCAAGGCCATACTTCGTGGGGCTCCGCACCTTTGCTGCGCTGTGGCACACTGGATTCCGTTTCAAAAATCTTGCTCAAACTCTACAATTGTTTAAGGATTGTACTGCAATTTATAATTATTGTGGAAAATAAAATATAGTCGGAAAGCACGTAATTATTAATTTAATAATACAATTAATATTTATCTTACAATACCTTGTTTGAAATGAGTATTTTTTTTTATTTGAATGAGTATGTAGATCAAAACTATTTACAAACCTCATCATAATGAGTTTGAATCTGCTGCGATTTCGAGAGGGATCGCAGGATTCTGAAATTCCAAGATCAACGGTTCAAACTTTTTCGTACGCGGATCTCGGAAACATTCTCGGAAAAGTAAATTTGCATGCACACATTTCGAAAAAGACCAACAGTTGAGATCGGAACAGCAGGATCCTGTGATTTCCGAGAATCACAGCAGATTTATTTTCCATCATAATACTATTGTCATGAATATTTTTTTTGGAAAAAAATACTAGAACTTTCCTATATATAAATATCAACTGGTGATGTATTATAGTATTTGTGACTTTGAAAATCAAATTACCATTTACTTCAAATTAATTAATTGCCAAATACAATTTGTTCGTCACCTGACTATTAATCACTTCTCAAAACTAATTAGTCTCATTTATGCTTCAAAAAATTTAACTGTCATTTTCGTGATGATATTATCTTTTAGAAAAGTTACAATTTACAATCTTTTAAAATACTTTATTTTTTGTTGTAGTAGTTGTTCAATATATATATATATATATATATAGAGTACGGCTAACGCGCTTCCTCTAGCATTTCGGCCGAGGTGCTTCCGGGGGCATATCTTGCAATTTGATGTTCAAATAACAAATTCAAACCGTTAGATGTTCAATCTATATTAAAATCTACTTGGAGACCAAATTTTACATTTTTTGGAATTTTTTTACTATTTATTAAGCCACTTTGAAAACCGCTGTTTTTCAATGCTTCAGAAATTTAATAAAAACAGCGGTTTTCAAAGTGGCTTAATAAATAGTAAAAAAATTCCAAAAAATATAAAATTTGGTCTCCAAGTAGATTTTAATATAGATTGAACATCTAACGGTTTGAATTTGTTGTTTGAACATCAAATTGCAAGATATGCCCCCGGAAGCACCTCGGCCAAAATGCTAGAGGAAGCGCGTTAGCCGTACTCTATATATATATATATATATATATATATATATATATATATTTATCTCTGTTAACAATTTAAGATGGAATTTGTGTCAAATCAGATAATTTGCATTTGGGTAAATTGTTTTCATTATATTGTTCTATGTAATAATAAAGATACTTCTAACTATATTAGAAAAATACTCTATTAATTAATCATTATTCATACACATAGTATTAACATAATTAATTATGAGTATTTAAATTTGACGTTGTGCATCCAATAATAAAACAACTATGAGCATTGGATCCATACAATTAAAATAATTGTAGAGGAATTGGAGGGTTCAAAATCCGCTCCATTGGTCGGGACTCCGGACCCACTGGATCTGGAAACAAATCGGTGTGTCCATCGGACTCCAGCGAAGCGTTAGATCCTGATCTGACGGTCTGTAAGAGATCATCCTTCACATTGAATCATTCGCTTGACCGTTTGGTTTGCTGGTAGCAGCAATGGCATAATGGTTATTTATTGTTAAACAAAGGCCCAGATTACCGGCGTGACAGATGGCACCAATTATAATTAGCCCGTTAATCAAGTAACTGCTTTAAATATTATTGTTGCTGCAAATAGCTCTCAATTAAAATAAAAATGATTTTTTTTTTTGTAAAATATATCTTACCCACTAGATTTAGAAATAAATAACACGTTTAAAGCTATACATGTCAACAAATATTTAATGTTCTAGAAGGATTCAACTTTATATTTAAAGAACAAATTTGATATTTTCTTCAGTGAGAAAAAATAGTTTACCATATTTGGATATTGTTACTTAAAACGTAGTTATGATAATTTTGTTCATTTAAATTATTAGAGTATAATAAAATTTAAACAAATAAAATGCAAAAACTTAATCACTGGTCAATCTATCTTAATTAGCTTCTTTAAGTAATTTTTTCAAAAGATGTTAAAGATGTAGGTTCAAATTTTTATTATCTTGAAATGTACTTCGAAATGTTTTTAATATTTCCCAAAAAAATATTTTAAATATTACAAATATATGATAAAAATCAAAGGTTTAAATAGCGTTTATCGCGTCATAGCGGAACGGTTAAAAAAATAGCGCTATGCCCATATAGCGGCGCTATAGCGCCGATAACGCCATAGCTTTTATGGTCTGCAAACGCTATAACGGCGCTATAGCGCGCTATTTAGAACCCTGATAAAAATAAACAAACAGAGTATGTATTTTTCCGTTAAATTTACTTGAATGATTCATTTCGAACTTGCTTTATTTGCCGAATTTTTTTTAATTACCACCCTAAATTTTCATAATTTTGACCTTACCACTATATGTTAGGGAAAATTCAAAAATTACCACGTGCGCATACTGGGTCTGTGCACCATTTTTGGCGCGTGCCACGTGCGCATACCCAATCTATGCACCATTTTTTTGTGTTTTTTCTTTTGTTCAGTTTTCTTTCTGCAAATAATAACAGATTTTTGGTGCGCAGACCCAGTCTGAACACGCACAAAAAATGGTGCGCTAGCTGGGTCTGCGCACGTGGTAAGTTTTGAATTTTCCCTAAAACAGTAGTAAAGTCAGAATTTTAAACTTTTGTTAGGGTAGTAACTAAAAAAATCTCGGCTTTATTTGTAGGCTTCATTTCGTTACTTTTGCTATATTCGTAGGCTTGTAAATAATAAATTTCTGAGGATACATAGGTAAGAACACAGTTCCTAAATTGAATTAATTTATTTATACAAAAAAAGGTGATGTAATAAAAAAATAATATTCCCGTATCCCAAAAGAAATCAGAAATTTAATTAATTAATTAAATAATTAATTAAATAACAGCGACCCGAATCCGAATCCGAATCCCCCATAAGAAAGAAGCCCCTTTGCATTTCCCATTTCTTCTCCCTCTCCAATTTCATTTCTCTCTAGTCGGGAAATGGGTCGATCACCGTCGGATCACCAAAGCACGGCCAGGATTTAACCACCAATTTGGTCTGAATTCTATCTATGCGGAGATGGCGACGGGAGGGAAGGGAGGGATAGAGAAACTGCGTAGATGCTTTCGCACAGTCTTCTTTATGCTTACAATGGTGGCATCTCTTCTGGTTGCCTCTGCACCGGCGCTCGTAGCGTTGGGTGACGTAACGGTGTCAGTCGTGCTAGCGTTGAGGCTGACGTCAGCGGGGGGACATCACGTCAGCATGGGTGTCAGGACCCACCTCCGGGAGTATGGGTTTAGAACCTCGCTTCTGGATATTCCGATTGTTTCGATTATTAGGTCCCTGATTATTACATGTGAGTGATTTGATTTTGATTTTGTTTTGCTCTTTCAATTTGATATGATTTTGGTGCTTTGTCGTCATGTTTCTAAATCGAATTTTGATTTGGGATTGAAATCTGTAGATGGGTTTAAATTTAATTGGAAAATTATTTAGGTTTTGATTATGATGAGTATTTATCAATCACTGTTGTTGCAATTTGATTTTTTTTTTTTTTGTTATATATCGATTTAAGATTGTTGGTATTTGAATTAAATTGAATATTTTTGTCCCACTTAGATTTGAAACTAGAAAAGATGCTTATTTTTTGGAACTAAAATTGCAGCATCATAACTCGTTTGTCAACTAAAATTGCTTCAATAATTATAATTTTATAATATTTTGTACTTTGCTAGGTATGAATTGATCAAAATTTGGCATAATTATTTTTCTTACCTTTATTAAAGCTCTTTTAATTTCTTTCCCATTTTTCTTAGAACTTTTTTCCAAATGAATGGGACCTTCTTTCCCAAAATAATGAGGCTAAGTCCCCATAGGTGAAAATTCAGGTTGTGTGTCTCTCCATTTGTTCCCAAAAACAATAAAGGAGCTCAATTTTGCTTAAAGTTGAGCACTTTTTTTTTTCCTCTTTAGTGTAATTTTTGCATAGCATTGTTAATATAAGAGTTTAATTAGTGATAGTATGATGAGGTCAATTAATAATATTAGCATTTAAAGAAATTGAGAAGTTATACTTCATCCCTCTCCTTACAAGAAATTTTTTCATCTTATAGGTGTTTATTCCCTGTGTGATGGGCCTGACCTCTCTCACGGGCCATACCTCGGCACGGTGTCCTTATGTGCTTTAATATCTGTGTTGGTGCTCTCCATCAAGGCATGCCTATACTCCCCGTACCCCTCGTCAGACATTGGGCCTCAGGCGCCACCTTCTCTGCCAAGTCAGAGACTACACATGAGAAAGTCTTGGGGCATGCCAGTTCTGTTTCTCTCTTCTCTGGTATTCGCACTGGGACATGTTGTGGTTGCGTATCGTACCAGTTGCAGGGCCCGCAAGAAGCTCCTGTTCCACCGCTCTGATCCTGAAGCCGTAAGATTATTCATTTTGGGTCTTAATTTGGATTATACCTCCTGTGAAAAAAACTGTTGTAATGATCTAACAAGTGCCATATTCCCTTTCTTACTCCTTATTCTAGGTTTTGGGGGGCAAGAAGGTGCCGCGGTCCCCGCTTCCCTTCAGCACAAAGTTCTACCCGAAATCAGACAGTGAAACCAGACGACGTGGTACGCTTTCACGAGATGAGCACGACCTCCCGATTAGCTGTTTGGCTGACAGCGACAGCCATTTTATTACAATTAATGGAATCTCTATTCATTTCAAGCTGAGCCTTCCTTCCCTACCTTCTTCCCATTCTCTCTCCTCACCGTGCTCACTCCCTCCCTCTGACAACACCTTTTCCAACGTCTCGTTGTACACACCGTTGTTGTCTGAGACGGTACCTGATGAGGTATCAAATGATGTAAAATTGGGGAAGGGGGAGGGAGATAATAAGAAATTTGGGGTTGTGTTGGTGCATGGGTTTGGAGGTGGGGTCTTCTCGTGGCGCCATGTCATTGGGGTGCTTGCTAGACAATTAGGAGTGACAGTTGTTGCGTTTGACAGGCCTGGGTGGGGCCTGACCTCACGGCCCCGACGCAAGGACTGGGAGGAGAGACGGCTTCCTAACCCGTACAAGCTTGAGTCCCAGGTTTATACAATTTATTCTCTCTTTTAGTTCATTATATTTTGTGAATGATTTAGTAGAGGTTTCAATTTTGTTACCTAGTAGCATACCAATTAGGCTTGGTAGCTTACCAGTATGCATAATAGAAATAATTGGTATTAGAGAAACTGAATTTTCTGAATTTTTCATGCTTTTGATTAATGAAAAATATACTTTTGTGCTACCACTTTAAAAGTTTGTGAACATTTGTGTAGGTTGAGTTGTTGATATCTTTCTGTGCGGAAATGGGGTTATCATCAGTTGTTTTTGTGGGCCATGATGACGGTGGCCTTCTCGCCTTGAAGGCCACGGAGAGAATACAAGCATCTCCTGATTCTTCTAAGGTGAACATTTTGATTTGACCCTTTTTTTCTTTTGATTTTGATGTGACCTCATTTTATTTTGTTTGAAGTATGAAAGAAAGGTCAGAAATTTGTTTGATTACAAGAGTTAATTCTGACATAGATATATTCACTTCTTCATGAAATTCTCTAATGTTTTTTTTTTCTTTTATTAGGTTGAAGTGAAGGGAGTGGTTCTAATAAGTTCGAGCTTGTCCAGGGAAGTGGTGCCAGGTTTTGCACGGATTTTATTGCACACGCCACTTGGGAAGAAGCACATGGTGCGTCCTTTGCTACGCACTGAGATTACCCAAGTTGTTAACCGCCGCGCATGGTACGATTCCACCAAGCTTACCACTGAAATTTTGAGCCTCTACAAGGTAATGCCTCGTTTAATTTTTACTTTGCTTATGCACCCGTTAACAACAATATGTTTTAGATAACTCTCCTTATAGGTATTTCTGACATATACATAATGGCACAGGTTAGGATATTTTTTTGTAAAAGTGCAAAATTTGTTATATTAACTAGGAAAAATCCAATTTGTGTAGCATGGCCCTCTCCAACTTCGGACTTCGTTTCTATTGGTTTTAACTATGTTTTTTGTTTTTGGTTTTTTGCTTCAGATGCCGTTGTTTGTGGAGGGATGGGATGAAGCGTTGCATGAGATCGGACGGATGTCGTTCGCGACAGTGTTGTCAGCTCAGCGTGCTGCTGATCTTCTCAAAACTGTTCACGATCTCCCTGTTCTTGTTATCGCAGGTGCCGAGGATGTGCTCGTCTCCCTCAAGTCAGCTCAAGCCATGGCCTCTAAATTTGCCAATTCGGTACGTGCTATTTTTTTATTTTGCATTTCCCTTTTTTTTGTGGTTGTTATCATGCGAGAAATAGTTTGGGATGAAACAAAAGGTCAGTCTTATATTTACAAAAAAAAAAAAAAATTCATTCCTCGTGTTGTTTTTGCAGAGGCTTGTTGCAATATCGGGTTGTGGGCATTTACCACATGAAGAGTGCCCGAAAGCACTTCTCTCAGCTCTCTCCCCATTCATTTCAAGACTTAATTCTTCGGAAGATGCTTCGCAAATACATTAATTGGCAAATTTATTCATTCTCCAAAAATCCCTTCTCGTTTGCTTAGGCAACGAGATTTGTTGGCTCTAACCTTTCCTTTCCAGACAACACAAAAAGGAAAATAAGAGAAATATGATTCAGTGAGGGATTAAACTATGAGAAACAAAAAAGAGCTTCTAGAGATGGTGGTGTGGCGGTGATGACGGTTGCTTTGGTGGTATCGGAGTAGGGCTTTGATAGAAGCCTTGGAGCCTGAACCAAGATTCTAAGGTTTCTAGAGCTCCCTTAATTTTTGTTTTCATTAATTGCTATCATGACATTTATGTAACTGGTATTTGAGGAAAAGTAGATTTGTACAGTATTTCTCTGTTGTGTGTTTTCTGCTTATTCTTTTGTTTGCTTTTATTGTAGTCAAATTTAACACTTGATTTATTTCCAACATATTTTTTGCCTTTTTCAAAATACAAACACAAGATTTGAACAGTTCATATTTTAATTCAAAATATTAACCACTTGTAACGTGCTATCCAAATTGTCAACTTATCCAGCTAATTCTAAATTTTTATTAGATATATAGCTGTTTAAAAGCTTGCCAGGAGATATTAATTGAGATGAATAAATTTTGAATTTGAATTACAGTTTCAGTTTTAAAAAGAAAAATAAATATAATCTAGGTATTATATGAGCTTGCATTTGTTTATGTCAATGTCTTAGTGGCCATCACTATTGTTTATGTCAATGTCTTACTATGCATAGCACGGATTGGTCCGTACTACGGCTCAATATTTGAGTTTTCAAAATTTTAACGGTTGATCCGAACCGTTCAACATGATTATAAAATTAATATGTGCTTGCAAATTAAATTTTACATTTTTTTGAATTTTTTTTTACTATTTTTTTAGATAGGTAGAAAATTACTGTTTTTGGATGATCCAAAATTTCCAGATCAAGTAATTTTGAACCGTAGCACGGACCAAACCGTGCTATGCATAGTACCGTAGCCTCACTCATTAGATATTATGAAATCCAATCTCTGCAACGTGACCTATACTATAGCTTATATCATGCAAAAAAGGAAAATTATAGGAGTAAAGCTAAGGTGCTCTTAAGCTCACCAAGCTTTCCGTGAGCTTAACTCAAAAACCTATCAATCCGACTTCAAACGACATTTTCAAACCGTTAGATGTTCAATCTATATTAAAATGTGCTTGGAGACCAAATTTTACATTTTTTGGAATTTTTTACTATTTATTAAGCCAGTTTGAAATCCGCTGTTTTTATTAAAAATCTGCACCATTAGAAAACAGCGGTTTTCAAACCGGCTTAATAAATAGTAAAAAAATTCCAAAAAATGTAAAATTTGTTCTCCAAGGACATTTTAATATAGATTGAACATCTAACGGTTTGAAAATGTCGTTTGAAGTCGGATTGATAGGTTTTTGAGTTAAGCTCACGGAAAGCTTAGTGAGCTTAAGAGCACCTTAGCTTTACTCAAATTATAGTACTTGATGCAAGTTTTATCATTTATTAAATGACTTGAAATTTGTAACAATGGCATAAAATTTGATCATTCAAGTATTTATGATCTAAATTAAAATTGACAACTGGTGAAGTATATATGATATCTATACCCAAAACAGTGGGATCAATCAAAGCAATGATTTTAGAAACATGCTTACGATTTTCAGGGATTTTGTCGGAAATATATTAGAACAAAAGGTTGGACTTGGAACTTGGAGCTAGAAAGGTAAAAGCAAAGATTCTGTCTCAAGTAACTTATTATGAGTTAAGAAAATTGGATTAAAAAAATTTAAGTAGTACCAATTAATAAATGAGGAGGGGTCTAGTTACTGCAATTTTGAGTTACAACAAAGTTACCACAACTATTTTCTATATTTTCAAAGTCCAAATCGTTGATTCAAACCGTTGAACGTGATCCTCACAATAAAATGTGCTTCCAGATCAAATTTTATATATTTTTAAATTGTTTTACTATTTATTAAGTATTTTACAAAAACTAGTCAAATTGTGGTAACTAGATCCCTCTTAATATATAATATTGTTTGTTAATTTTAGTTACTGTTTTTGAATATTATGTTACAGGGCTGCAAACGAACCGAACCGAATCGAACTTACTCCCAGTTTGAGTTTGGTTTGAATTAATTTCGAATTAGATTTGGTTTGAATTAATTTCGAACGAACTCAATTTCGAACCGAATTTTTTACGAACTCAATTTCGAACCTTTACGAACTTTGTTACGACTTACGAGTTATGACTTATGACTGGTCCATAGTGCCAAATCGACTTTGCTGTTTTTTTATTTTCTTGATTTTCTGATGCTGATAAATGACTGATCTCTGTTGCTGGTTTTGCTGATTTTCTATATTTTTTTATTTCTGATTTAGACTATTGTATGGCAAGGGATCAAATTAAAAAGGAAAAATAAATAAATTAAACTGGTATGTGCCATCTTTAAGGCAAAGATAGGAGGAATCGTAACAATAAAAATGGTCATCTATTTGATTTATAGGTTTACTGGCGTGTGCCATCTATTTGATCTATAAAACAAGTAACAATAAAAATGGTGCACTTTTTAATTACCCGAGAGAGGAGCAAATCGCAAGAAGGGCAAAGAGAAACGGCCGGTCCCAATAATCAACCAATAAAGCATAGATCAATAAGGGTCGCCTCGCCTCACCTCACGGCTGGTCCTGGTTTGGTATCGCAGCCAAGTAGCCAACAGAGGGAAACTCTTGGGTTTGGACTTTGGGCTAAGCCAAAAGTTCATAACCAACGATTATGGGCTAAGGCTGGTTTTGTTTAATTTTTCTATTTTGGGCTTTGTTGTTGAATTTTTTTATTTGAGCTTGTAATTGGACCGGGCTTTCTATTTTAGAAGTCAGAATTCAAAGCAATTATGGACTGGACGGCTTATATTTTCATCAGTAAACATAAGTTATTAGCAGAAATTAACGGTTCAGGTGTGAGTTAATTTCGAACTAAATTTGGTTTGTGAACCTATTTCGAACGAACTAGGTCCAGTTTGAGTTTGGTCTGAATTAATTTCGAACTAAGTTTGGTTTGAAATAATTTCGAACAAACTCAATTTCAAATCGAACTTTTTACGAACTTTTTCGAATCAAACTCGAATCGAATTACGAACTACGAAATTTTTGTGCAGCCCTAATTATGTAACACAATTATATATAATACTCAAAATTGACTGGCCCAGTACACAAGCACGAATGTGAGTACAAAAGCACAGAGTGAAATGAAAATTTTCATTTTTGTCAGCGTGCAAATTAGAAAGCAGCTTGTTAAAATATATAATCTTTCTAAATATGTAAATTGAAATTTTAAAAAAATATTGTGATTTAGATCCTCTAATTTGCTGGATCTCTACTTATTTCAGCCCAATCAGTTTGGGTTAATTTTGTTAAGTCTTAAATTAAGTATATTTTCTAAAAGAAAGATATTAGAGCTGCTTTGATATTTTATACAACAGGTTCCAACGTGTTCTACAGGCTCAATCCATTTGTATTATTTAAACAAAAAGATAAACCAAATAATCACAATTTTTGATAAATTTTATTTTCATCGCGACCGCAATTTAAAATTGTGGACAGAAATTAAGTGTACAAATTTCTTTTCTTTTTTGGTCAGAATGCTATTTTTTTGTCAGAACACCTGTTTATAACAGATAGAATCAAAGACTCGCCTCTCTTCTCTATATTTCATTCAATATACTTTGCCATTACACGTGTTTCTACTGCTTTCACTGGAATTCAGAGTAGGTCCGATGCCCATCGGACCTACTTTGGTTCGATGGGTGTGATGACCATCCGATCAGCACCAAGATTCGTGTACTCTGCATTAAAATCCGTGCATGTCTGTATCAATTTTTGTGCACACAGATTTAATGCTAATCGTACGGTGCTAGAGTTAATTGAACCTAAGAGTAGATCCGATGCCAATTTCATTCAATTAGACAGTAGTCAACCCTTCAGCATTGAAAAAAGAAAAAAAATGTGTCCGCAGTTTTAAACTACGGACACTCATTTTTCGTCTGCAGTTTCCAACTGCGGACATAGTGAAAATGAAATTTCTCAAGATGATATAAAAAAAATTCAGGAGTATGTGGGTTGATATTCAAGGCTGGTACAAGCTTCTGTTATTAAGTCACCTCTCTTTGTTTAGCTTATTTGGTTTAATCTCTCTCTTGCAATTTGTAAAAGATGAAGATGTGTGTGCATAGTTTGTAAGTATAAAGACATTGATGCTTCTTCAATTAAAAGTTTCTATGGTTTTAGAGTTTGTGTGAATTGCTGAATCTGGTTTCTTTGTAATACCCGTGTATATAATCCTTGTTATTGTACACGGTTAACAAGATTGTGTATAAATCACATGTTTTAGCGTTTTTTTTTTAGATCTGACACGGTTCTCTTGTATGAACTGTGTATGTAAATTGTATATAAACATAGTTCCGCAACTGTGTATAATGTATCGACCTTTTCATACACGATGCATGCAAACACAGTTGTAGAACCGTGTGACATTAGTTTTTTTAACTGTGTATGACCAACGCACCAGTATTTTTAACCCGTACCAATAACTCTTTCTATATAATAGAAAATATAAACAATGTGTTAATAGGTGAAAGAGTAGGGTTAAAATGCACTATTGGTTTTGTGCTCCAATTATGCTCCATGTTTTTTTCTCCGTTTTCAAAGTTCGAACCATCGATCCGAACTGCTCAATATGATCTTTGTATTATAATGTGTTTGGAGAACAAATTTTATATTTTTTGGATTTTTTTTTACTAATTTTTTAGATAGGTACAAAAACACTGTTTTCAAAAGATTATGGACCATCCAAAACAATGATTTTGTACCTATCTAAAAAAATAGTAAACAAATTTAAAAAAAATAAAATTTTGTCTTGAAGCACATTTGAATATGAAGATCATATTGAGCGGTTTGGATTGATTGTTCGAATTTTGAAAACAGAGAAAAAGACATGGAGCATAATTGGAGTACAAACCAATAGTGCATTTTAACCCTACTCTAGATGAAAACATACAAACAAATAAATAGTTAATATATATCCAACAAAACTGCAAATAAAAATTGTATCAAGATTCGGTCATGAACAAATTCAGCCATAATTAATAATATTGACTAATTCACAAAATATAATTACTAATACAAGTGTACGCCCATAATTAAAAATTCTAATTCAGCTCCAAGTATAATTAAAAATCAGTACTATTAATATTACAATCACAGTTCAAAATTTCAAAAAAAAAAAAAATCAATTAAAAGGCAGTTGTTCACACAATTGTTTTTTTTTTTTCTTGTATGATGGCTTGGTTAAGGCTTTCTAAGAGCTTGATTTAGCATAAAATATTCAAACATTATAAAATAAAAATAAAAACATATGAGTAGAACTAGGTTGTTCTTAAACTCACTATTTTTTTTTGTATAACTTGATTCTAAAACCTACAAATTGACTTCAAACAACGAATCCAAATTGTTAAAAAACCGATCTATTTATTTTAAATTATTTTAAATTAATTTAGTATAAAGTCAAACAATAAAAAAATGACGAACGTAAGAAAACTTACTCCAAACATATCCAAAAATGGATACCTGGTAATAAACTAGTTAGGTATGTTATTTAAACTTTATTATCAGAATATTTTATTTTGTATAAATAATAAAAAATATAATTGAAATTAAATAAGGAGTAGAAATAGGTTGTCCTTAGCTCACCAAATTCTTTGTGATATCTTAGCTCAAAAACCTATAGGAATGATTTCTTTGCATGTCAAATTTAGAAATTTTCAAATTAATTTAGTATAAAATTAAGCAGTCAAAAAATGAATGTATGGAAGTTAACTTGTTAACCTTTTTTTGTTTCAAGTACATCTTAATTAAATAAGGAACTTGAATGATAAAAAATAATTAATTTGTGATTAACTATCATATCTTGATAGTAATTAATTTATTTACCAAGGTATAAGCATCAATAGCCACAAATGTCAATGCCTTAATTCTTGAGGTTTTCATTTGTTAATTAAACTTCAGCATTGATATGTTCTAGAAAGATATTTTTTTTTTCCTTTATATAGAGTGATGCTACGGTGCTTTGGAAAGTAAATAGGGTGTTTTACTTCCCGCTTATATCTCAATTTTCAAAGTTCAAACAGTCGATCTAAATTTCTCAACATAATCTTTATATTGATATGTGCTTGGAGACCAAATTTTACATTTTTTGGAAATTTTTTACTATTTTTTTAGAATTTTTGAAAATCAGTGTTTTTGTGAATTTTTTATTATTTTTTTATTTAATCAAAAGCTGTGATTTTCAAAAATTCTAAAAAAATAGTAAACAATTTCCAAAAAATGTAAAATTTGGTCTCCAAGCACATATCAATATGAAGATCATGTTGAGAACTTCAGATCGACTATTTGAACTTTAAAAATGGAGATATGAGCGGGAAGTAAAACGACATCTTTACTTCTCAAAGCACCATAGCCTATCTCATATATATATATATATATATATATAGAGTAGGGCTATTGTGCTTCATGAAGTAAAACGAAGTTTTACTTCACGCTCATTCTCCCATTTCTAAAATCCAAACGGTCGATCCAAACCGTTCAAGTTGTTCTCCATATTGAAATGTGCTTGGAGACCAAATTTTACATTTTTTGGAATTTTTTTACTATTTATTAAGCCACTTTGAAAATCGCTGATCCATTGTGAATAGTAAAAAACAGTAAAAATTTCTGAACCAATGGATCAGCGATTTTCAAAGTGGCTTAATAAATAGTAAACAAATTCCAAAAAATGTAAAATTTGGTCTCCAAGCACATTTCAATATGGATAACAACTTGAACGGTCGGATTGACGATTTGGATTTTGGAAATGGGTGTATGAGCGTGAAGTACAATATGGGTTTTACTTCATGAAGCACAATAGCAAAATTCTATATATATATATATATATATATATATATATATGAGATGGACTTAGCTACTTCATGAAGTAAAACGACTTTGTACTTCACGCCATATCTTCATTTTCAAAGTTCAAATAGTCGATTCGAACCTTCCAACATGTTATTCATATTGAAATGTACTTGGAGACCAAATTTTACATTTTTTGAAATTTTTTTACTATTTATTAAGCCACTTTGAAAATCTGAAAATCCTTATGAATAGTAAAAAACAGTAAAAATTTCTGGACCGCCAGATCAGTGATTTTCAAAGTGGCTTAATAAATAGTAAAAAAATTCCAAAAAATGTAAAATTTGGTCTCCAAGCACATATCAATATGGAGAACAACTTGAGCGGTTCGGATCGGTCGTTTGGATTTTCAAAATAGAAATAATGAGGTGTGGAGCACCAAGTCGTTTTACTCCATGAAGTAGCTAAGCCCAGCACTATATATATATATATATATATATGTATGTATGTACTTATTTTATTAATTTGCATCATAGCCACTTTGAAAATCGCTGATCTTTTCATTGCGAACAATAAAAAATTCTGGACCAATGGATCAACGATTTTCAAAGTGGCATAATAAATAGTAAAAAAATTTCAAAAAATGTAAAATTTGGTCTCCAAGCACATTTCAATATAGAGAACAACTTGAACGGTCGGATCGACGTTTTGGATTTTGAAAATGGAAATGAGCGTGAAGTAAAATATTGGTTTTACTTCGTGAAGTACAATAGCAAAATTCTATATATATATATATATATATATATATATGTACTTATTTTATTAATTTGCATCCAGACAATTTACAAGGTTAGTTACTGACAAGGATAGTCTTATATGAAACAGTTACATCAACGCCAGGTGTATTCATTTTTTAACAGTTTTGCCTCTGATCCCTCCTTGGTTAATCATTATATAACGGCCACTCACTACTCTGTTTCTCCTCATTCTTGTTTTCTTTCTCTATCAGTTGCCATCCAAGAAAACAATCCCTTGTCATTCTCTCCACTAATCCATTCAAAACCTTTCTTGTCTCTCAACCCCTGTTCAAACAAAAATGTCAGCAAATGGGCGTCTCAGCACATGGAAAGAGATTGTACAGGATGGAGATGATGCATTCAACAAACGCCAGTATAGAGAGGCATTGCAGCAATATGACAAGGCGGTACACATGAAACCCAGAAATGTGAATTTGAAGATCGCTCGGGCTGAAACTTTAGTTTATCTGGGCCGCTTTGCGGAGGCTTTTACTGAGTTTGGTCAAGCATACACAATTCATTCAAAAAATGGTAGACTTTGGCATAGACTGTCTCTGTTCCATCTAAGGCAAGTAGAACAATATACACACACACACACACACACACACACACTCGTTTCTTGTATTTCTTGCTACCATTCTATTTCTCTCTGTCTCTGGACTCAGTGCAAAATTAAAGAGTTGATCTTTTAAAATGAAGTGAGAAATGTGCAGTCTCCTTTAATTATTGTCATATTGTTAAACAAAGATTTGAACTTTATGATTCTTGATATTGTTCTTGTGCACAGAAATTGTCTTTATTACATTGATTTAGCATTATAGGATTTACACTTTGGGCGAATTCAATTACTGGAAACTTTTTAGTGGTTCAGTTCTGTAAAAGTTTGATCTTTATGTAAGGATTGCAAATTCAATTAGTTGGTACTCTATATTGATTGTGTTTGGGTTTATAATTAATTCTGATACAATGATTTCTGATCTTTAAATTTTGACGCTTTCTCAAATTGATGAAAAAAGGTGCAATCTTGTGTGCAATATTTTGTTTTTCTTGTGACTTGTCTCTGGATGTAAAAAGAGGTTAAAAAATTTAAAGGCACCAAATGATTCTACATTTTTTTATGCAATCCAAGGTTCTCCTAATTCTTCTTTATGAGTAATTAAGTTAATTTGTTGCCATCATTGTTTGCAAATTTCAATTACAGGCTTGGAGCTATTGATTCGGCAGAATTTTACTTGCTTAGGGCAAGTCAACCGTACAGGGAGGCCCTACGTGTAAAAATAGCAAAAGCGAAGGACCACCTGGTAAGGGCTGAAAAGGCAAGAAAAGAAGACAACTGGATTGCCGCTATCAGAGAAATCGATGCCATGATAACAGAAGGAGCCGACTCTTCTCAACTGGTAATTAACTGCTATTCTTCTAGGATACATGAGTTTGTGTACCGTGCAGTATTCAGTGGTACCAATACTACCAAAGCAAAATATACAAGTCTCGATCAAAATCCGTTTATTAATTGCCAATTTATTTGAAAATTTCAGATCATGGCATTTAGGGCTGAGATGCTTCTTAGGCTGGATAATCTTGACCAAGCCGAGGGAACAATAAGAAGAGCGTTCGAGCTTGACACAACGCTATTGCATATCCGTTTATCCAAATTTCTCGGTATGCCGCTTGAGGCATACGTATGGGCCGTTTTTGCACAAATTGAGTTGGCACAAGGAAGGTAATTAATTAGACAAACTATATATTTTTAATTATGCTATATATATTACCGTTTGTTTAGGACGGTACCAAATTTTTATTGGAATAACAGTATTCGAATGTTGTTTTAAACCCTTTAGCTTATTATATATATATATATATATATATATATGTAGTAAGAACTTTACTTTCATGTACAGGCCTTGATAAATTAGCATTGGAATTGGATAAACAATTAGCATTGAGATGAATTGATTAACCTCTTGTACTGTACAGGGGTGAGACTGCAGTTGAAGCAGCAGAAAAGGCCCGCAAGATAGACCACTTGAATGATGAAATCTCTGCCATACATACACATGTGCGACTGATACACACGGGAAACAAGCATTACTATTCGGGAGATTACTTGAAAGCACTGGAGAAATACACGGTTGGGTTGAAATATGCATTGAAATACACTGGAGATTACTTGCTAATCAATCTCGCGGCTTGTCACTGGCATTTGGAGATGTGGGAAAGTTGCATTGAAATTTGCAATCAGGTCCTTCAAATTCAGCCGGATAACGGCAATGTTCTCGCCCAACGTGCTGACTCATATGCCAAGGTGACTTTAATTATTGATATCCTTCTGTGATTTACTCATTTTCTAAACATTGTAATTCTGTGATTTACTCATATGTTTACATGTCTGTCTTGTGTCAAGGGAAAAAAATAAATTGCAGATACACGCACAGACCCAAAACACAGTTCATAATTAATTCCTGAATCTATAATTGTTGGATAACAACTGATACTCTGTGTGCCAAACACTGGATCATGAATTTTTTTTTTTTTGGAAATAGCTTGAAAAGTGGGCCGAATCTGTGAAGGACTATGAGGCAGCATTGAAGATTTATCCTGGAAATGAGAAAATTATCGAGGGACTAAAAGAATCACAAGCTGCACTAAATAAATCACAAGTTACTGAACTTGCCGAGACACAGGTTGAAGCTCAAGATGCAGTAAAAGAGCCACAAGTTACTGAACTTGCCGAGATGCCGGTTGAAGCTCAAGCTGCAGTAAAAGAATCACAAGTTACTGAACTTTCTGAGACACCGGTTGAAGCTCAAGCTGCAGTAAAAGAATCATAAGTGGGAGATGTCTCAGAGGATTGAATGACAAGAAGACCAGCAGGATTTTCATTCATCTCAGTTTTTTGTTATAGTTTTTCTTCTTACTTTTTGTGACTGATAGATCATGAAATTTTATGAAGGTTACTAGTTACTGGTACACAGTTGTTTGATGGATATTATGCATATATACATAGAAGAATTGTCTTTGGCATCAGTGATGTTCTTATCCTATATAGTATAATATGTTCATGGTTATACTAATTCAGAGGTTTGGTTTATTCAGTTACTTACCCTGTACATTTTTTATATTACACTACAGTCTACAGTCTACACACTATATGTATATATATATATATATATAGAGTCCGACTAGGCTACTCCATGGAGTAAAATGACTTGGTACTCCACGCCATATCTTCAATTTCAAAGTTCAAATAGTCGATTCGAACCTTCCAACATGTTCTCCATATTGAAATGTGCTTGGAGACCAAATTTTACATTTTTTGGAATTTTTTTACTATTTATTAAGCCATTTTGAAAATCTGAAAATCCTTATGAACAGTAAAAAACAGTAAAAATTTATGGACCGCCGGATCAGTGATTTTCAAAGTGGCTTAATAAATAGTAAAAAAATTCCAAAAAATGTAAAATTTGGTCTCCAAGCACATATCAATATGGAGAACAACTTGAGCGGTTCGGATCGGTCGTTTGGATTTTCAAAATGGAAATAATGAGGCGTGGAGCACCAAGTCGTTTTACACCATGGCTTAGCTAAGCCCAGCACTATATATATATATATAGAGTCCGACTAGGCTACTCCATGGAGTAAAACGACTTGGTACTCCACGCCATATCTTCATTTTCAAAGTTCAAATAGTCGATTCGAACCTTCCAACATGTTCTCCATATTGAAATGTGCTTGGAGACCAAATTTTACATTTTTTGGAAATTTTTTACTACTTATTAAGCCACTTTGAAAATCTGAAAATCTTTATGAACAGTAAAAAAAGTAAAAATTTCTGGACCGCCGGATCAGTGATTTTCAAAGTGGCTTAATAAATAGTAAAAAAATTCCAAAAAATGTAAAATTTGGTCTCCAAGCACATATCAATATGGAGAACAACTTGAGCGGTTCGGATGGGTCGTTTGGATTTTCAAAATAGAAATAATGAGGCATGGAGCACCAAGTCGTTTTACACCATGGCTTAGCTAAGCCCAGCACTATATATTTATGTTAGTTTTTGAATGCATTGATTTGATGCGGATCTCCATCAATGCCTTCCAAAGACTACTGGTGCTTTGATTTTTGAAAAAGATAATAATTACAAAAATGAATTTAAAATTACAAAAACGAATATTGAAAAATATTAGTGTCTGTTCCCTGCACGTTAAAAAAATCATGTAACTGTAACATCCTAATTTTTGTGCATTTCAATATTATCCGATAGTAAAATACGCAATGCAAATAAATACACATGGTAAAAAAAAAGTTGGAAATTTCATGTAATTAAATTTTCTGTTATTTAAAAAAAAAAATGCCTCTCACGGTATGTGCTCCTAATTCAAGCCTGGTATCACCAGGGCTGCAAAGACCTTCAATTAGAGGAGTCCGGATCCTCTCTGAAGTAACTCAAATTTTGAGTTTAGATTCAGACCATCCGATCAGTATCTGGTACAATCCGACCAGAGGTGGAATGCACGGTCCTTTTAATATTCGTCCCAAAACAGCCTTGACGGTCCGAATCTAAACTCAATTTTTTAATTTGAAACAGTATACCATTTGCTGAAACTGAGTATACTGTGCTTTCAGTTTCAAAACACAGGGAGCAAATGGTATACTGTGCTTTCAATTTCAAAACAAGCACAGACCATTTGCTGAAATGAGTGCTTGTTTCATGTACCAGTACCAAGGCTGAACGATACTTGAGTTGTATGTTTTTTAATTACGAAGGGATAGGGAGAATAAATAGTTCATGATGGTGGTACAGAGAAGGATACCTGAGCCATATGTGCTACTTAATCAGTGATATGACTGAAATTGCCAGCATCCCTTTTTTGTTACTGTTGTTACAATTATCTTTTTTTGTTATTCTGGCACAAAAATGTGTTGTTGATGGAGATATACCTTGTTTTATTCCAGTTGTTACAATTCTCTTTTTATGTCAATGCAAAATTCTGTTTGGTTTTTCTTCTTTTACAAAGAATGGGGCTTGAGTTTAATGTTTGCCAATAATATATTTGAATTGAAGTTATTCTTCTTTATAAATGCCCCTTCAATATACATTGTTCTAGTAAAGATCGATGTGATAGACAACCATGCGTTGCTGAGCAAATTAACACCTTTGTCGATTAACAAAGAATCGGACTGAAATTTAGATAAAGTATTAACTATAAACACATTTTAATTTGAATATATGCTTAAAAGAGAGTGGAATTTGATCTTATCATTGCCTGAACTTATTATCAGAGATTCAGAAGGGTTTAGTTGAATTGAATAAAAGGTATTTTGTTGGCTGGTGCTGGTACAGGAGGTGTACCAGTAAAAGAGACTAGAGAGGAATCTGGTTAAGTCTATTCCTTAATCCAATAATGGGTTCGGATTTTACAAAGCACCTTTTTTGTTGGCCAGGCCTGATTTTCATGGGCCCAAAAAGGCCCATAAAACCAAACTACAACTATATAAGCACTTCTTCAGCCGCCATTCCTCTAAAAGTCTAAACATATCTACAGATAAAGGTTACCCTAATCTGGTGTCACCTGTGCTGTGCAGCAAAGACCTTCAATAAGTGTGCTGTAAATGATCAGGGATGTGCTCCTAATTCTAGTATTGATCATTTACAGCACTCTTATTAAAGATCAGGGCAGGCAGCAAATAAAGACCTTCAATAAGAGTTGTTTGTATCTAAGGTGTTTGCTAAAATGTCTCTCACGGTATGTTCTCCTAATTCTAGTCTGGTATCACCAGGGCTGCAAAGACTTTCAATAAGAGGAGTTCGGATCCTCAGAGTAACTCAAAATTTGAGTTAGTTTAGGTGATATGAATTCTCTCTTATTGTAAATGATCAAATTAGGAGTGCATCCCATGAGAGAAATTTTACCAAACTTATAGCACATCTATCTGAAATGACTCCTTAGTTCAAGTATTTGTTAGAACTTACAGGTGATTATAAATGTTTTTAGAATTTACAGAATTACACACATGGTTTGCAAAATCGGGTCGGAATCGGTCACTTGATCGTAGAATTGGAATCGGATAAATCGGTCAGAATCGGATGAATTGGTCGGAATTGGCTGAATTGGATCAGAAAGTCGATTCAGAAATTAGTTGAAGAATACAGTCTGCAACTCAGCATTTATGCTAGTCAAGCTCAACCGGCCAGTTAAGAAAATTGAAAACTGTTTCAGACTCGGTCTAAATCAAAAGACTCGGTCCAGAATCGGTTCAGATTCGGTTGAACCTGATTTTTCATCTAAAACTAGCTATCCGCGTAACTTGGTCCAAAATCGGCTCAGTCTGGTTCGATTCTGGTCCAACTTAGCCGATTCTGATCCCACTCAACACGAATTTGCAGACCATGATCACACAATCATAGTAATTGTACTTGCTGACATGCTTGCCTTAGACATTTTCTTACAGCTTGAAATCAACTAAGAGCACTAGAGGTTTGTATTTTATTATTTCTCTTTTTGTTTGCATTTGTTTAGGATTATTACTTGTTGCAACTAAAGAGCAACATGAGGCTCTTGATTATGGATCCGACTTTGCTGCTTTTCTCAGAGAAAAGCAGAATCCTGCTTTTCCGATCCCAACCATTCAAAATTTTTCATTTGCGTATTTCGATAAAAAACTTTTTCATGCACAAATCTCAACGAATTTGAATGGTTGGGATCGGAAAAGGAGGACCCTGCAGAGTCAGACTCCTTGATTATGAGGCCTCCTCATTGATGTGAGTAGAGAATTTTGAGAGGTTCTAACTTCTAAAGATGTATGTTGGTTCTGTTTGATGTAACAAAACTTCTAGGCTGATTCAATGAGAAATCCAAGCTCTGTTTTCTTTTTAAATGACAAATTACTCTTTTTTTACTTGCACAAAAATAACTTTTCAATGCATTGCTCTCTATGTAGAAATTAATAAAAAGAAAGAGGATATTAGATTTTTGATTGATAGAAAGATCGAAATATTTGGATTGGTAGAAATTTTACTGATCCAAATCAGTTTTTTTTTTCTTTTAATTTTCTATAGTAAAATATAAAAAGATTTTACAAAAATAGATAGATTATCTTTAAAATTTAGGTATAATAGAAATATTTCATCTATTTTTGAAAAACATTTTATATTTTATAAGAGATCTAATAAAAGAATTCTC
Organism: Carex kokanica; assembly: GCA_025461125.1. Classification (NCBI taxonomy): domain Eukaryota; kingdom Viridiplantae; phylum Streptophyta; class Magnoliopsida; order Poales; family Cyperaceae; genus Carex; species Carex kokanica. The sequence goes on along the minus strand of JAJGRX010000674.1, from coordinate 2,331,118 downwards.
TCTATCTATGCATCAGATTAAAAAAAAGATAACTAAGTTTGGATTGGTAGAATTCCTACCGATCCAAACATTATTATTTTTAGAATTGGTAGAAATCTTAAAAAAGATAACTAATAGTACTATTTCTGTTTCTCTCTTTTCTTTTTATTAATTTCTACAGAAATTTTTTAATTTCTTAATTCCTTTTTTATTAAGTTCTTAATTCGAAAAATTTCTATGCTACAGCGTCACCTTTTTATTATATTTTGAATTTTGAATTAAAATTGAAAATCTTGTCTATTTTATGAGAAATGTCGGTAAGTACGTAAACTTATATAATTATAGAGTTTGTTTTGTACTACATCACAAGAGTCGATCATAAAATGAAAATAAATTATGATAATTAGTTTTATTACATTGATTTTTCGACTAGTTAATTAAGAATAAATTAACTCCAAAATTCATAACATGTTATATAGACATTCTTTCATGAAAATAAAGAAAATCAATAGTTCGTATTAAATATCTAAATTTTAAATTTTAAAATATAAATAACAATAAGATTAATATTTTATGATACAAAAACCTGTAAAATTAAAATCTCCTATACAAGTTTTATTTTTATAAGATGTGTATTCATTATTTATTGGTCATATTTTATGGAGCTGGAGAAAATTTTGGCCATTGTGTGTCTAACTGATGGAATTAGTTACAAGTAACGTTACCATTATCGCACTGATTATACTGATTCTGATTGATTAGTTCTCTCCAATGTCTAAAGCACCCAATGAGCATCAAAATTTCTAAACCTCCATTTTAAAAATCTAACGAATTTTTTTTTAACTCATACATTCTAATTTGCTCTTTAAATATGAATAGGTTAACTACCATTTAACTACATGGTTTATCTTATTATTTGCAAAGAACCGATAATTCATGCAATTGCTGTGAAAAAAAATATAAAACTCATGAAAGCACTATAAAGGCTCCTTGTATAACAAAGCTTGTGCGGTACTTCATTACTTGTGGTATTCTTTTTGTGTGATATGTCATTTTTGGGTTGGGAAGTGGCCAAGTGGGACCAGGTGGCCAATAAAGATTTTTCTATGATCCGAACAGTTAGATTCAAAACTAGATGCATAACCATAAGTCACCACAAAATAGGAAAAATTAGATGCATAATATACAATTTACCAAACTAAAGTATGTAAGAAAAATATAATTAAGTGGCCCAAATTAAAACAGCCCATTTAATTAAATGGCATAAAGGCTTTAATTAAAAGGTGTATACTGTACGTTGATGCATACCATATGGGTTGACTAATAAAATGTGCATGCATAAATTAAAAGGTGCTATTAAAATGTGCTATTTGATTAAAGGTGCATGCATAAATTAAAGGGTGCATCTCCCCTATAAATAATTGCTTTAATGACAGGCAAAGATATACGAATTCTAATAGTAAGGTTGATCCTCTCTTCATCTATATTCAGAAAGAACAAAAGTTGTCATTGCTTAGAAAGAGAAAGAGGAGAGAAATCGCTTTACAGTTCTTCTGACGGTTTGTGAAGAACATCTCAAGTGTTGTTCTACAGTTTACTATGGACAAAGGTATGAAATTAATTTGATTGATTTACACGTGGAGACTATGATTTCTAAGGTCTTTGATTTGTTTTTAATTAATTCTTAATTCCGCTGTCAAAAACTTTAAAGATAATTAGTTGTACTTATTTTAATAATTGTGTGTAAGTAGTTGAGCACGATAACTTCTACTTACAAAGTATGCATATTTATATAACATTTGTGAAGAAAAGATACTGCTCCGGAACCAACTAAATATATATAATACATCTTATGAGATTCTTATTCAAGATTTCAACTAAATATATATAATACATGAGTAGGGTTAAAATACATCATTGGTTTTGTGTTCCAATCATGCTCCACATTTTTTTCTCTGTTTTCAAAGTTTGAACAATTGATCTGAACCGCTCAATATGATCTTCATATTAAAATGTACTTGGAGACAAAATTTTATATTTTTTTAAATTTGTTTACTGTTTTTTTAGATAGGTACAAAATCACTGTTTTGGATAGTCCAGAATCTTCTGAAAACAGTGATTTTGTACATATCTAAAAAATTAGTAAAAAAATTTCAAAAAATATAAAATTTGGTCTCCAAGCACATTTTAATACAAAGATCATATTGAGCAGCTCGGATCGATTGTTCGAACTTTGAAAACGGAGAAAAAGACGTGGAACATGATTGGAGCACAAAACCAATGGTACATATATCCAAAACAATGGGATCAATCGAAGGAAGTCCAGCGCTGAAACGGGTAAGGGGTAAATATTAAAAACTGAAAGGTTCTGATTGTAATTATATCATTGTAGAAATCAAAGATCAATTTTTTTTCCTAGATTTTATAAACATGCCTACGATTTTCAGGGATTATGTCTGAAATTATTAGAACATAAGGTTGGTTGGATTTGGAACCTGAAGAAAGTTAAAAGCAAAGATTATGTCTGAACTTATTAGATGTTTGGAAAATTGAATTGAAAAATATTAGTATTAATTAATAAAATAACTAGTATTATGCCGTGTGTTGCAACGGGGACATATTATAAATAAATAATTAAAATATTAAATGACATCTACACGTAAATAACATATTAAATAATATATAAATTTTTTTTTTATCTTTTTTACATGTTTTCATAAAAAAATCTCAAACAAAATGACATATTAAATTACACATAACATTTCTTAAATGATATAAAAAAAATAGAAATAAATGAAGACATAGTCAATCAATTATCAATTAATTAAAAAGTTTCTTAAATGACATTTAAAAAATAGAAAGAAACCATGACCAATCAGAAAAATGATACAATTTGCATGTGGCGAGTTCGTGTGGCGGGTACGTGTGTAATTAAATTTAGATTTCTACACGTAAAAAAAATAAAAAGATGAATATAATCATTATATTTGATCGGAGAGCTGATATTCAAGCTGAAAATTCATTTTTTAATCAAAGTCGTTGGTGGATTAAGACATCTACACGCTAAATATAAGAATAGAGATAAGTTTTTGTTGATTTTAGTTTGTTTTTTAATATTATGTAAAACAATTTTAATACTCATATTTCCTAAAGAGCAACACTTTTTTGAAGATCTTTTACAAAATACAAACCTAATTATGGCTGGAAATTCTTATTTTATAGTATGCATATGAACTATAAAATATTATATCTATTATGCCAGCCAAACAGATTATAAAAGATTGAGGACAGTTCAAATGTCTCTATTTTTTTATTATGCCTTTATTTTCTTAACATTAATAACTTAAATTTAAAACTCAAATGTCAAAATAAAATCGTTAAATTTGATCTATATCATTTTCTCTATGCACATATAAAATATTACATTATTTTGACTTTTTCTAATCAATATCAAGATCTTGCCAAAATACATTGATATGAATACATTTGGATGTTAATTTTTCAACTAATTAAGTCATATAATAACAAAATCAAAAGGTAATAATATTTTATGTGAAAATAAAAAAATAATATAGATCACATGCAATGATTTTTAACATATAATTTTTTTTTAAAATATTATTAAAAATAAAAAATAAGATATTTGAACCATCTCTAAAATATTTTTTCCATGCCAATCTCCTCCTAAAATTGGAATTCAGATCCAGTGAAGTAACCCAAAAAATGAGTTTTGGATTGGGACTGTCCGATTCGAATCCGTGACCATCCAACTAAAGTGGAGCACACGCATCTCGAGAGACAAGTTTAAATCCCGAGACAATCTCGAGCGATGAATTCGATTCGGACGGTCCCGATCCAAAACCCGAAAATTAGGTTACTTTAGGGGATCTGGACCCCTAAAATTGAAGGTTCAGATTCTATTAATAGCACCTTTTCTTATGTTGACGAGGCCTGATTTTCATGGCCCGAAAAGGCCCATAAAAGCAAACTACAACTATAAAAGCACTTGTTCAGCCGTCATTCCTCTAAAAGTCTAAACATATGATATCTACAGATAACGTAGGGCATCTCAAACCCTAATTAATCTGGTGTCACCAGGGCAGCAATGATCTTCAATGAGATTGTTGTAATGGTGCAAGTAATCACTAATTCAAGTTTTGATTATTTACACCATTACAACACTCTTATTAAAGATCAAGGCTGCAAATTAAGGTGTTTGCTAAAATGCCTCTCATGGTATATGCTCCTAATTTAACTAAATGATCAAATTAGGAGTGCATCCCATGAGAGAAATTTTACCGAACTTAAGTGAGTAGCGACTGGTGGGAGAGCCGCAATTTTATCTCTGGTACACTTCAAGCGATTTGGTCCTGTACCAGTCAGGTCTGTACCAATGCATTGTTACCTTGTCATACATTAAAACCTTTTTTATCTTTTATCTGAAATGACTCATTAGTCCAAGAATTTTTTAGAACTAACAGGTGATTATAAATGTTCTTAGAATTTACACAATAACACAACCATAGTAAGCGCCGAAGGGTTAATTTGGAAAATAGGACAGCATGGATCAAGGCAATGATTGAACAACACAAGGCAAAACAGTAAGCTATTAATTTGCTGGTTTTTTTGTGCAGTAAGTTAGGATTTGTTTGCTGGTATTAGACTATTAGGTTAAAACTATATTAGAGTTGCTGGTTTGTGATTTTTGTGATTGCTGGTTTTCAAAAATATGTTAGGGTTGCTGTTAAAAAAACTATGTTAGTGCTAATGTGGTAATGAAAAAAATAATGCACTTTTGTGATTTTGAGATTACTGGTTTGCAATCTCAAATTATGGATCTTGTTTAATATATTTGATTTTTTAATCCTTGTATGAGGGAACCTTAGTTGAGCACGCTTATTTATTCCTTGCAATTACTGGTAAACGGGAAATTGGCTTGTCCTTGATTGATGCATATTGTTAGCAATTGCAGTATACTGTTTTCAGTTTTGTCAGAAAATGTTAAAGACTTTAAGTCTACCCCTTGTTTCTTTTTTTAATTATATGATTTTAGTATACTATTTACAGTAAATGTTTTCAGTTATTTCAGTGTTTGCATATTTAATGCCTTCTCTTATTCCAAAATTGCCCCTATTTTAACATTGTGTGATCATTTCAGAAAATGTTTAATTGACATAATGTTTGATATTAAAAAACTAACTTCCTAAAAAGTTTCAGTTTCCCCTGTTCTAATGAACACATATCCTCTTGGGTTATTTTAATTTGAGAATCAACAAATTGATTTTAAGAAACTCATTCTGTAGGTGCAGGTTATAACTCTTTTTTTTACTTCACTCTTAAAATTATTATCAGAATAAATCACATTTTGTGGTCATCATTTGGTGGTACCAGTAAAACAGTAGATGATCCAACTTCCTTTTATTTATAATTTTAGCCTGTTAAAGATGCATTGTTTGTAACTTTTGTATAGATGTGATTTATAAAATTGAAATCTGTTTTTACCAACAACAACAAAAATAGAAATCTGTTTGAAATCTAAAGGATGTTTCCATTCCTCCAAGTAAGATTGTAAAAATAAGGATTAATTTTCGGTATATTCTTATATACTTCTCTAATTTTTTATATATTTCTAAGCATTTTAATTTATCTAATTTATTTCTTAATTTCTTTTTTACCCATTAGGCTATTACTCAATAATTATGAAGTTAATTAACTATAATTCAATCTTTGATTAAAATAATAAAAGCCAAAAATATCCTTTTATTTTTATTTTATTATTTATTTTTAATTAACTATAGTTCTCTCTACTACGTACATTGCGCTCTTTTTTTCCGCTCAGCTTTTTATATTGCTCTTTATTTTATTTTATGGTACAACTTTGTTGTTGTTAATTTTTTTTTTTTTTTTTGCTATTGAGTATTTTGTTGTTTTTTATATGCTTCAAAGGATTTGGTGTTTTGTAATTTTCTTACAGAGGTAAAAGAGTAAAAGTGAAAATTTAAAAATGGAAGATAATGATGAGAATTTTGTTACATGCATCTTTTATGTGTATATAGGCTACACCTAAAAGCAATGTCAGATTTCCAATAAATTTTGTATGGTGAAGTAATGGCATTTAAAGCAATTTGGTTGAAAATCAAGCATAACTAGAAATGAGAGTGATACAATATTGTATCTATCCACATCTAAGATCACTAAGATATAGATTGGTTCTAGAAAAGCCCTTTAATTTATGCCTTTAATTGTTGATAAAATCAAAATCTATGTAAATAAAATAAAGGCATGAACTATGAACTATCAATTCTTAACTAATATCTTGCATCATTATACTTAATTCCTATATGATGTATTAATTATTATAAGAATTAATCATGCTCTTGCCTAGTGTACATTCAACAAGTAATGAATGATATTTACCAACTATGCTCATCACATTCTTAATTAGATGAATCAGCAATCACAGCAAATTAATTAAACAAAAAACATACCTAATTCCTTTTCCTTGCCAGGAAGCATGTGGCTAGTGTTTTACGCCTACCAAAATTACTTTTTTGAGATAATGACCATTTTTCAGTTTGGTCCCTGAATTGTTAAATTTGGAAAGGAACATGATTGGAGACGGCGATTTAAATCAAAATTTCAAATCCATGAACAATACATCTGAAATCCCTGAAATTCTGAATCCAGCCGTTCAACTTTTTATGTGCACGCATCTCGAAACAGCTGATTTTTCTGTGCATGCATCTCGAAACAGCTCGATGGTTGGATTCGGGATTTCAGGGTATTGTTCATGGATCTGAAATTTTAGCAGATTCGGATCCTTGGAGACGGAGGTCATAGTAAGAATAATAAATTGTTAATGGTCTGATTTTAATTTAAATAACTCAAGGGTCAAAAGGTCAAATAAAAAAATAAAAAAAATTTGTGAGAGTTAGAAATTAAATAAGATAAAATAATGCTCTCTGAAGGTTGCAGCTTTGAAACTTAATTAGAGAAGATCAAATTAAATTTTATTGAAAACACTTATGGAGAACTTTCTAACAAATTAAATTTCATCAAAATCAAATTTGAAACGACAAAGATATAATCATATCGTACAAAGTAAATTAGCAAAAATTGACTGAATTGCAAAATAAAATTAACCAAACCAGTTGGGCTAATTAATTAAGCTTTTAAAAAAAAGAGTAAATATTATATATTTTAATGCAATTTTTTTTATTAAATCGTAATTGAAAGTAGACCATTAAAATTCACAAAGTGAAATGATCAATTATTGACAATTTCTTCTAAAAGTAGGGTTAATTTTTAAATTTATTTTTTCCGTAATTATTTAAAAGAAAATTTTGGAGTTTACAGAAGAAATCCATCCAGAGGGTCCCTTTGTGATTTGTGGTTCACATGAGCGCCATTCAATATCCTATTTAATTAATTAACCTATATTATATATCTCTAGTTATATTTTATGTTCTACTCTTATCTACAATTAGGTCATCTTTGCAATTTTGTCATTTAAAAAGGATTGAAAAAATAAATTGATTGAAATAGATTAAAATTTTAGAACAAATTTAAATTAAGAGACTAATTTGTGTTGCAAAAATAAAATGTAATAACCTCGGAAAAATATTTATGTTTTAATTAATTTGTTGATAGATCATAGAGCGTGACAGCATTAATAAAAAAAAGGCTTTATACGGTTCCCATTTTTAGATTATGAATTCTTATTTCGGTTACTATCATTTGCATTAGCAAGTTCTTTTATTGGAAGTGGTTTTTCTCTTGTTTTTATTTTTAATTCAAAAATGTGTCATTATTTGTACTTCAAATTTGAATAATTAATATGAGACACCTAGTGTGATCTACATATAAAAAATTTAGTAGAAACAAAATTTCACATTTTGGAGATTTTTTTTTTTTTTTTTACTATTTTATTGAATAGGGAGAAAACTATTGCTAGTGGATGAGTCAAAATTGTTTAGATCAATAGATTTTCTCCAAATCCAAAAAACAATTATAAAAAAAATCTAAATATTGTAAAATAGTAAGATTTGGTTAACATCAAAAAAATTATATGTGATCACAATGAACGACTCAAATCGGTTGTTCAAATTTAAAAAATTGAGATTTAAAACCAAAATTGTCCACATATTTTACTTTGTCAAGCATCTTAGCAAAACTATTCTAGACGTAATTTTTCTTTATATTAACAACATTTTTTATAACAAGAGTTTGATGTAATTTACTTGATCGGTACAAATAGATATCTAATCATTTAAAAAGATCATTCACTTGTAATAATATTTTGTGTATTCTTGATGTTTTCTTTTTTTTTTAATTCTTTTTTAGTAAGAAAATTTGATTTTTTTTTTTTTTAAATCTAATCATCATTCATCCATTATAGGAAGGAAAGGAATATGGATGAAGTTAAAAAGCAACATTTAACAAGTTGTCATCTTTAATTTATTTAATTGGTAGCCTCTACTTTACCCAATTGCTATAGTCACTAGTATCCAACAATTAATCTTTTTTATAAAATAATTCTCCGTTCATTTAGCTATGATGTCACCACAATTACTATCAAAATAAAAAATATTAGGTCGTTTTCTTATCTTTTGATAGGTTTGGTTCTATTATTGTAGTTTCCTATAGACTATATAGAATATGGCTCTTTGACAAGGTAAAAGACATATTTTATTCATTTATTAACATAAAATAAAGATAGCAAACATCAATGTCCCATTCAATTTAGAAAACATGCCCCAACTGAAAGAATATCAAATTTTTATCTTAAGGGGCGGTATCAATAAACATTTCTAAATTTGTTTGGTCGGTTTTATTTTGATGTCTTAAATTTCTCACATAATATAAGCCGAAATTTTTTATTTTACCATCTTCCAAACAAAAAAAAAAACCAAATAATCATTTTTCTATGGAAATTCCATAAATACCAGGGTCGCAGATTTTATTTGCGATCCCAGCCAAAAGGATCACGGTTCTGGTAAAAATCGAATTTTAAAAAAAAATTATTTGGTTTTTTTTAAGATGGTAAAAATAAAAATATTGGTAATTTAAGAGGATTTAAAACTAGATCTACAATTCACAATTCAGCTAGTTGATTATTTGATTGTACAAAATATTGAATTTTGTAAGCATTTGAAAGATAAGAGATGAGGAGGGTTCAAATGTCATTATTTTTTGTGTCTTTATCATTTCTCAATAGCTGATCTTTGTGCATTAAAAAATCACAAATTCCCTTTCAATTTATTATTCAGTGTGCTTGATTTGTCATCATTTGCTAGCTTCTTCACAAAATTGTAAAATTGCCTTCTTTAACTAAACATGCAAATTCTAAAGCCCCTTGTTTTTATTCAGGGAGCAGCTGGTGATATTACCTTTTTTACTTAATATTTATTTATTTATTGAGTAAAGGTTGAACATCAAGCCATCCAACTATTTAATATCCACAAAATATTGTTTCTTTCATATTTTAAATCTATGACCTCTCATACGAAAAACATTGTCTTTACTACTAGACCAAAGACTAGTTCTCTTTTTACTTAATTTTAATTAAAATAATGATATGATATGGGTGAAGACAGGGGCGAATCTACACTATATCCAGGGGTGCTAAGCCACCTCATAATTTTGAAATTTTTAATCACGTATGTTGAAATTTAATTGATTTTTTTATTTCTTTGAAGTTTTTATATAGTTTACTCCCTTTCATAAAATATTAGATGTGTACTTGTAGTATAGTAGTTAAGACTTTATTTTGTTCTTGGAAGGTCTTGGATTCAAGTCCAACTAACCACAATTTAATATTTGTGCATTTTAAGTTTCAGCTCCCTCTAACTAAATTTTCTAGTTCCGCCTGAGTGAAAAAATAAAGTCCCATTTTATTATAATCTCTTCACATAGAAGAAGCTTTAAGTGAAGCCTCTCACCTAAAAATGGGCCCTTCCACTTCCATGTTTCACACCTCATTTGTATCTGATTATATCTATATCTGTACTAGCACAGTTTAACTTGAAAAAGAAATTATCATCTCTAACTTTACATCAAAAGCTAAAGCAATGATACTTTAGCATCTAAAGTCCTTAAAAATCTACAAACACTTATTATGAAATAGATATAAAAAAATATTGGAGCCATAAATTGTTAGTTGAACTTTAATAAAACAAAATTACTACAATAAATTATCCAATTCCAAATACAATTTATAATAGCATTTTTTTTACTATTTTTTTAGATAGGTACAAAATCATTTTTTTAAGGAGACTCTGGACCATCCGATAAAGTGATATTGTACCTATGTAAAAAAATAGTAAAAAAATTATAAAAAAAATAAAATTTGGTCTCCAAGCATATTTTATTATGAAGATCATGTTGAGTGGTTCGGATCAACTGTTTGGACTTTGAAAATAGAGATAAAGGATGTGGAGCATAGAAGCACAAAAATTATGGTGCATTTGAACCCTCCTCTTAATAAATTTTTAAAAAATATATATATATTTCTTTTGTATTTTGGTGATATTTTTTTATGATAGCCGCCCCTGTCATTCTGTGGCTTGGCAGATGAAAACCAGTCAACATGATTGGCATAATTATACAGCACAATAATGCAGTTTAAATTAAAACGCATTAAAGTCACATTATAGCACTCATAACTGCCCCCCTTAATTAATAGAGTCTACATCAGTATAGCATAACTCAAATTATATTAATTTGTTCTTAAATCTTACTTGTTCTTATTTCAGATGGAATAATTTCTCATTATTTATTTTTTAAGGTTATTCGTTGATGAAGTTTGCTTCATTGCATAAAAAATATGTTGTAAATAAGTGTTGTGGGTTTCTTATCTCGCCGATTATTTCCGATTATTTTTTATTCATCGCTTAGCGATACTCTATCCGTCTGACGCTTTATAACAGACAGTATTCCTCAAACATTATTCAACCATGTAAGTTCTCGGCTACCGAAATTTTTATTAATATCCAAAAAAATATTAAATTTCAAAATTCAAAATCTACACCCATACTGAGAAATTTCGAAATATACCCAAACCGTAATTCTTTTTGCTGAAATATAGAAAATAAACCTAGTGTTTTTGGAATTTCAAAACTTGAAATCACAAAATAATTTTGTGAATTTAGGCTGAATTTCCGCAAAAAAAAAAAAAAAAATTGCGATTTTGAGATGTAGATTTTGAAATTTAATATTTTTTTTGGATATTAATAAAAATTTCGGTCTGGGCTAACACGAATGGTAACTAATAAAGGATAAATATAAATTGACAATAATACCCAAAATATATAACAGTGGAAATAAATAATTGAGTATTGCCTCCCCTGCTTCAACATTCCTATTATTATCCAATAAAAGCCAATTTATAGACCACACGCAAAAGACGGTCAACTTATCTAATCATAAATTTATATTATTTGATTCTTTCTTCCCACATAAGAAGATTATTACAATAAAATTATAAAATTATTTGTTCTTCTGTCGCGCCATTTTAGAAGGCCACCTGTGTTATGCATAGTGACAAGATTCGTAAATTATACCCGAATTATATCCGAATAATTTGTTTTTTTTTATGTTGAACCGAATGCCGAATTATTCGGTTGACCGAACTTTGACCGAATTATACCCGAATAATTCGTGAATTTTACGAACTTTTCCCGAATTTTACGAATTATTCGTGAATTTTTTCCGAATTTTTCCCAGAACATTTTTTTTGGTGTTTTTTTTTTGCTTCCTTGTAGGACTGAGATCTCTGATCCGGATTATTCTGAATTATTCCCGAATTACACCCGAATTATTCCCGAATCACGAGTTTTTGACCTCGCCAAACCTTTCCCGAACAATTAAGTTGTCACTATGGTGTTATGTGGAAATAAATCTGCAATCTGTTGTTATTCTGATTCCAACCGTTGATCTTTGTCAAGATTCGTGCATAGAAAAATTTGAATGGATGGGATCATTGATGAACCCTTCCTTATTCTGATCATTGATCAATTGACCTCTAATGAGTAATGAGGTCCCCAAGCTGTCCCTACTCCTTGCTGAGTGCTGATTGCTGACAATCTCTCTCTCTCTCTCTATTAAAACCCCAACCTAACTTCCAAACCCCCCCTCACAGCCTCACTCAACCAACCACCACCACCACTATATATCATTCATCTCTTTCCCTTTCCCCATCCAAGAGGAAGAGGGGGGCAAAAAAGGAAAAAGAAATTTAAACATGTATCCTCTTGCTTCCACAAGTACTTCCACTCTAGGCTTCCTCCTCCTCCCCTCTGAACTACTCCATGAGATCCTCTTCAGGCTGCCTCTTCCCGACCTCCACCGGCTTCGCTCCGTATCCCATCTCCTCTCTTCTCTTGTTTCATCACCTGACTTCCGTCGCCTCTACCACCTGCACTCCTCCCTCTCCTCCTCCTCTTGGCTCTTCCTTCTCTCTCGCCGCCCTCCTCGCGACTACTTCCTCCTCGGCTTCCATTCCCCTTCCTCGCTTTGGTCCTTTCGGCTCCCTCTCCGCTCCTTGCCTCGCTTCGACGACCCTTACTTCCTCGCCTCCTCTGGCCCCTTCTTCCTCTTCGCATCCAATCTCCGCCGTGACCTTGTCTCCTTTCATCTTCCATCCTCCTCTCTCCTCCGTCTCCCTCTTTCCCTTCTTGGTCCCCGCGGCACCTCCTCTTGGCGCCGCTCCTCTTTAAAGCTCTCTGCTGATCCTACTTCTCATCGATTCCGTTTCCTCTTCGCAGAGATGTACAACCACTTGCCTTATCTCTTTGAATACCGGTCTGATACCAATACCTGGCATGCTTCCGAAGCCGTGCCGATCAATTCTGACCGACTCTTTTCACCTGACCCGCTTAACGTGTACCTTCATATGGCACACACCGGTACTGAGTCTCTGGTACTGTGTACCGGGCCAGGAACAAATGGTCCTTTGTTACTCCGACCTAGGTTCACCGAAAACCCTTTCGGATCCGATCGGCTGCATGTGCATGGAGATGGAAACATGGTGATTATCAAATCGGTTCCAATTGAAGAGGGATCGGGATCACGGGTTCGGGTTCGCATGCGGGTTTTAATCGGAATCGAATTGTGGGGCATCAGTTCAGATGGTACTGAATGGGTTTTGACATCTAGGGTTTGTACAGAGATGATAGAAGAAGTGAAGAAGCCTTATGGGGTGATGATGGGGTGCATGGCTGAGAGAGAAGGGGTGGTGAGAGTGGTGCTCATGTCTAACAGTAATGGAGCTTGGGATCTAGTGTGGCTGTCATATAACCGAGCCAAGTGTGTGTGGAGCTGGGTTCCGGTACCGGATTGTGGTACCAAGGGGTTAAATATGGCTGGAATTGCATTATCTTCCACTTTTTCTAGATTATGGCCCTCTCCTGCTGGGGAAGCGTTCAAAGATTTTGACAGAGCTGATTATACTTCATACAGAGCACAAGGAATAGAGGCAAAATGAAAATGTATGTAATTGGTGTGCTGTATAAGGTCAAATTAGCTCTGTCAATATTTTTACCCCATTTTTGGGGAATGTATATAAGTTGTTTTGCACCGTAAATTTGTAAATATAATAAGGGGTAAATTGTGCTACTGTGGGGCCTGAGGGAAATGTAAATATAATAAGGGGCTGCTATGAAAATAGCGGTGATGTAAGTATGAGAAGATTAATTGTTTATTTTGGCGTTATGTGATTGAAGGTGTATGTATGACTTTTGTGTAATTGTAAATATACTGTCTTTCTCAATTTCTCAGAGTAAAATAATTGCTTGTATGACTTTCTCGAATATATATATATATATATATATGTTCATGTTGGAATTGCAGCTTATATTGAAAAAAAAATGCTGAGCAATTTCTAATTTTACATAATTGTTAAATTAGTAATTAGTTTAAAAAAATTACGTCAAATTTTAATTAGTTTGTAATTAACAATTACATAATGTAAAACTATACTTATAATTAAAAGAGGAAAAATTAGAATTAAGAAATTGACTGTGTATGAATTTAATTGAAAATTCATGACAACATGATGCACTTCTTCTTTTTTCTTTTGATTGAAACTTATATTGTCTCTAGAGCCTTTATGTATTTGCCTTTCAAAATCTGTTGAGTTTTGATTCGATATTTTAATCGGAGTCGTTCAATTTATACCAAAATTTGTATGAATGGTTTTTTAATAATATAAGATACAAAAACACAACGGATAAAATTACATTGATCAAAGTTAATCTACCTCTAACAAATAACAAAACACCGGTTTAGTTCTGCAACTTTTTTTTTATTAATTTTGTAAATGATGCATCATAATCTGAAGTTGTTAATCTTTTGTTAAATTATTTCGGTTTTGAAAAAGTTTATTTTAATTCCAAAAAAACACTTCCTTAATATTAATTAGCTTAGTTTTCTCCAATAATACATAAAGTAAAAGTGTAACACTATGCAAAATACGTATATAAAATTAATGACTGAAGGTAATATACGAAATGCTTGGAGGTGTTTTTCAAGTAAGCAAGTAATATTTAAAGTGAAACATAAAACCAAATATTTTGAATGACATAAAAGTATGTTATATTGATTCGAATTTTCTAAAATATTTGGAAGTGAATGTTCGAACGTTTGACATATGAATCAAATTAATTACTGATCAAGCATATGAACTTCTTCTTTTTAACATCTTGGACTGATTTGCAAATTTTGGAAATTTAAGGGTCAACAATATAAAAGAACAAAATTAAAGGAAAAAAATGAACCACCTCAGTGGCACTATGGCCCCGTGATAAATGCTGGTGCTTCGCCCCTTTGTTTCCTAATTGGCCTTCTCTTTCTCTAGCGTGTAGAAAGAAACAAAATAAAGAAATAAACCAAAGAGGAAAAACACAAAGAAAAAAGAAATGAAAATCCAGTTCTTATGGTATTTTGCTCATCTTTCTCTCTTTTTCGGTTCTTACTCAAATATGCTATTTAGGCTTAAAGTAATTGTTTAGAATGATGAAAGTATAACAGTAGAGTAGAGTGGAAAAAACGTGCCGTGCCGTGCCATGACCAAGTTAATTTTTCACGTGTCGTGCCGTACCGCGACCAAAATGTCAAAGGGTGGTCACGGCACGCGAATTGTCACGCCGTGCCTAAACGTGCTGTGACCATACGTGGCTTGCATGACCATTTAATTATAATTTAGGTTAGTTTATTCAAGATTCACTATTAAATCAATATCTAATGGTCCTAATTACACGTGACTCGCGTGATTACGTGCCGTGACTAAATCTTTCACATGCTGTGTCATGCCGTGCCAAAGCTTCAAAAGATGAACACGACACGCAAATGGTCACGGCACGTAACTGACACGCGTGTCGTGCCGTAACTATATCGTTCTATGACGGAGCCGGCTCCACCGTACCATTTTTCCTACTCTACAGTAGAGGATGTAGAGACGTGAAATACCTTTTTCCTTTGGTTTATACAGTGGTACCGTACCTGGGTCATTAAGGACGTGGGTACTTGATTGAACATGAACCTGATACCGACCTCAAATATATCACTTTATCATTGTTTAATTATTTTGTGATACTGAGATTCTGTTCTGACCATAGTACCGATCAGTACCAATAGGTCTTACCTATGCTTTGATCTTTAAGGACTGATTCGTAAAAATATAAATCATTAAGGGATTTTAGAAAAGAAAAATGATCAAACAGATTAGAATATACAAGCTAAACTTGTAGTGACTTAATTGACAATGGCTTTAATAGTGCTCTAATTAATTTACCTAAGGCCTCTCTTTTGCTTTCTATGTTCTTTAATCAGATCTGAACCTGATGATTGTTATGGTAATTTGATTATTGGATTTTTGGTTTATAGCTCAACCCGAACGGTACCTTTCGGTATCGAGCTCCATTTACCATAGAACGAAAAATCGGAATCGGAATCGGACGGGTCCGATTCCGATACAGATCGGAAAAATCGGTCGGAATTGGCCGAATCGGATCGGAAAATCAGACTTTTTGTCATAATGGATCGATACAAATTAGTGAATTACAATTGTTATATGAGGAGGGATCCAATTACACTTTTTTTGGTAACACATCATGACACTGTTTTTTTTATAGGTCAATTTTGCGATTTCAAAATCCAAACAGTCGATCCGAACCGTTCAACATGATCACCATATTAAAATGTACTTGGAGATCAAATTTTACATTTTTTTGAATTTTTTTACTATTTATTAAGATGGTTACAAAATCGTTGTTTTTCAATGGTCTGAAAACAACGATTTTGTAACCATCTTAATAAATAGTAAAAAAATTCAAAAAAAATGTAAAATTTGATCTCCAAGCACATTTTAATATATCCATCATGTTGAACGGTTTGGATCGATTATTTGGACTTTGAAAATGGTAGGTGTCAAAGTGTGTCACCAAAAAAGGTGTAATTTGATCCCTCCTCTTGTTATATATAAATGAGTTGTGTTATATAACAACAAAGGTTAGATGGTGTGGTGGTAAATAACTTTGCTCCCCAGCCAAAGGGCATGGGTTCGATCCACGCCGAGCTCAAAAAAATTTCTTGTTTGTTTAAATTAGCGTTTCAGCTGAAATTTGACTGAAATAGTTCCGGAATGGCCAATTCCGCTCCGGAACAGCCGATTTTGCCTTCTATGTCATTCACCTTGTTGGGGTTATTTTAGCTCCTTTCTAATGTGTTGTTAAGTAGTTTGCGGAGTATTGAAGCCATATGAAAATAGGTACCTATCCGTACCAGTTTAAAGGGTTTACTGGCACACCTATCTAAACTTTCAAGGACTTGATTTTAAGAGAAATAGAACGATAAGGTGTAATTTGCAAAAATACTAAGAACTAGTAAATGAAATCTGATAGAGGGGCCTTGGTGAAAATTGACATATAGAAAAGGCAGTTGTAAAAGTTTTATGGACATGTAAATATTAAAGAAGAAACTGAATAATGATCTCAGCTTAATTGAACCCTGACTCAAAAAAAGAATATGAAAATGCAAATTTGAACTTTGATCTTGATTATTTGGATACTTGAACTGTTGGACTATTTGACTGAACTTAGTTAATTGGATTGGATTCAGATCTAGACTTTGAATTGAAACCAAATTGAAATAAAAAGGATTAACTTAGTGAACGCGTATCCTCTGCATTAACTCAAAAGAGAATATTTTGAGTTAATGAATTTCAATTGTTTGTTCTTAAACGGAGCCAATCTAGCTCCTGCCTATAACATAGGGGCTTTCATACATTAACATGATTTTATTATATATACTTTAGAGCAAAATATTATGAATATTGTAAATTGATTCTCATATTTTTTTAATGTTCTCCCTCTTCATTTAAAAAATTTAAGTAAAATCATTTCAGTTTTAAAGAAGTTTATTTTAATTTCAAAAAAGACTTTCATAGCTAACATTGCTTACGGGACAGCTTCGACATTATAGGGTGCATTCTGAAAAAAAAAAAGAAGAGTGAGGCTATGGACCTATGGTAATATGAATATTTCATAATGGCACGCGCTGTGGATTCATTTTTTTAAATATTTATAGTCGATTTGAATCATTTAATATAATCTTCGTATGAAAATGTTATTGCAGATCAAATTTTTTATTTTTTTTATTTTTTTTACTATTTTTTAGATAGATAGAAAATTCATTTGAATTGAAATTTTTGGACCATCCAAAAACTGTGATTATCTATCTATCTTTAAAAATACTACAAACGTTTTAAAAATTTTAAAATTTAGTTTGCAAGTATATTTTCATATGGAGATCATATTTATCTCTCTGCTCGTCCTCTCCCCCATGTGTCCCTTACCTCGTAGCCCCACCAAATAGTGGCTCAACCACACCGTCTCTTACGTGTTGCGAGTCATTTAACCAAGCCGTGATGACCGCTGGACCACCGTGTGTATGCTACATGTAGTACCACCGCTAAAAAGTAGACAAAACAGAGAATGTACAATTATTATATTCTCGATAATTTCACTCTCTTGGTCAACCATTTATTATTAATTAGCTTAGTTTTCTCCAATAATTTAGAAAAATAAAAGTAAAACTTTTTCAACATAAACATAAGCAATAGGTTTCATGATATTTGGTCGATATGTAAACAAATTAGCATGCAATTTTCTAAGATTAAATAGTTTATTTTATATTTCATGGCATTTATATATAGTTGAATATTAGCATATTTTTGTGTGATTTGAAAATGCTTTTTGCATGTTAGATTTTTGAGTTAGATTATATAAGCCATAAATACATTTGAAATTATAAATTCTTCGTTTGTTATCCATTAATTCTCATGATTAGAATACAATAAAACTAATATTTAACATATAAGAATAGAGTACAAATACGATTAATTTTGTATTGATATTAATACAAAAATATCTTCATACAACCTTGTACTCGATCACTAGTCTTCTAGAATACAAAAAGGGGGTTTTGGTTTGGTCTATCCACAGTTTCATAATCCTTAAATCAAATGGATAAACCTTATTCTGATATTAATTAGACCGTTTTTTTAGTACAATGCATAATTTCGTACCGAAATTTTTTTTATACCATATTAAAAAAAGATAAACCAAAACACCTCAAATTATGGGAATTTCCAAAAATACCCAGGCCGCATAATGGTTTGGCGGCTCCATTCTTGGAAGCCGCAAATTGGTTTGGAGGCCCCTCAAAAACATAAATATATTTAATATCACAGTGCATTTTTGGGTTTTTGAGAGGCCTCCAAACCAATATCACAGTGCATTTTTGGTTTGGCAGCCTGAATCTCCACAAATCATGGTTTTTTGGTTTATTTTGTTTAAATACGGTATAAATAAAAATTTTGGAATTTCGTACGAGACTTTAGATTAAATGGGGGGAGAAGTTGTTTAAATAAAATATTGATGTCGTTTGCAATAAAAAAATCATTAGCATTAAATTCCCTTTATGCAATGATATATATATACGTACTAAAAAAGTAAACTACTAAATAATCTATCGTTCTTCAGTGTCTTAATTTTTTTTTTTAAAGAAAAGTTGAGGATGAAGCTCTCAAATTTCATTTATGGTGACACAAGATGTGTCCAGATTACATTTTATTTTTAATTGCAAAACATAAACCTAAAAAACGAAATGAAAATCTCCGAAATTGTTCTCATTGAAGCTCTCTGACATCTGTTTTTATCAGAAATTCTGAATCGGACCAGCTGCTAATCTCTTGATAAATTTTATTGTACTAAGTTTGGCATTGACGGTTTACTGTTCATAATTCACTGGTACATAACCATGTACCACTGATGGCTTACTGTTCTAAACAAATTAACAGCTTTCCAAAATATAAAACCAATTTAAATCAATCCCTTATATGTTATCAGAATAAGTGAACTCAAATAATAGAAAATAATTAATAAGAAAGACCCTTACTATGCCTGAAAACCCTTCAAAATGTCTAATGAGATATCATTCTTCGTAACTTCACAAATAGACCCTCATATTTCTACATAATTAAGAAGAAAGGTTCAAACCACAAACAATTCATACCAGAAGCAAACAGAAAAGGGGTACCAACTGATTACCGGTACCATTAAAAAACTGAGTATACAAAAGATTAAATAATTGAGTATACCATAAAATATTGCCTAAGATTAATTGCTTTGATAATTCCATTCTTAAATTTATGCAACATGACTGTTATGACTGGTATTGTCTGGTACCAAACCCCGTTATACCAAATAATAGCACAATATCATAATTTCCTCAATGAACACTTAAGAAATTCATAGTTGTACTTTCAGAAAATAAAAATCACAGTAATTTACCAGTTGGAATGGTATGTCTGATACTGTTAATTTTGGGCTTAAATTACAACTTTACAAGTACACAAACAACAACATTTTTTTATAACTTTTAGTGCAGTCTGTTGGAACATTTGAAAACACTTCATCTGTTTTTCTGACAGATATGTTAAATACTGTTAGAAATACAATCATACTAATTATCTCATGTGCACGATAAACTGCTGGAGTTGCAAGAAAATCTAGTTCCAGAATTAAATATCAATAATATCAATTTAGAAGTTCAATTTAAAGAGCTGTTATCAGAAGTATTTGGTTTCCTATATATATGCATTATAAGTCTGGTAACACGAACACACACGGCTTATACCATTTTTAATAGTTCTGATTCACATTTTCTAGTAGTTTGGTTAGTTAAAATTTAATTCTACAAGTGAATCCACAAACAAACTTAGAAATTTCTAGTATAGCCAACAAGAATGAGTGTCACAAATAGTCTAGAGCTCCGAGAAATCCTGTTTCGTCCGGTACCTCAGTGTTCGCCCTAAATCATCTGAACAACGGGTGTTGTTTATTATTTATAAGTTCTTTGTAATGCAACACTTATTGTATCCTAATAATTAAGTTCTTATTTGTAATTAATTATCTAAAGACTTTAATCAAGTATAAATTATGTTTTAGCTAAACATTCTAAACGACCAACTCAAGGCACAAGTTCTTAATTAAATTTCTCTTCATTTTCTTAACCGAGCCCAAACACAGTCTAAGCCTAATAGAAAAAAAAAAAATTTCTTCCACCCACTTTTTCTTGTTAACTATGATACTTAATTAAGCCAGAGAAAGGGAGTAAAGACCCACTATATTTCTTATTAAACTAAGAGTAAAACTAAAATTAATGAAAAATGTTTTCTCTTAGTTCTCAAAAACTTAATTATTGCGCTTAAAATAGCATGCTCCTTTTTTTATCAAGGCTAAAACCAGTGAATCTCTATGCTCTATTTTTACTATTGAACAAATTTAAACCACCCCCCCACCCCAAGACCATTACAAGAGGTACTAATTAAGAGAGAGAGAGAGAGAGAGTTGAGAGAGAGAACAGAGGAAGAAAATGGAAATGAGGTATTTTACAAATTCAATATTTCTTACAATAATAATAATTATAGCGAGCCTTGCTACTTTGGCAACAAGATGCGAAGGATTGGTAGTACCAGCCGGGTACAACGAACTTCGACAGGTATTATCATATTTGAAGTAATTGGTATAAATTAGATTCTTTTAAGTTTTAACATAGTTACCCACCAAAAGAAAAATAAATTCATTTGTAAATTAGTTATTTTCTTCTACATAATAAAAAAAAGGTAACTACGAACAACAGTTCAAACTTAATGACATAATCTATTCTTATATTAAGCACGTAGATGTCATGATCCATCAACAACTGTAATTAAAAGATGAAATTTTGTATTGAATATTAGTCCTCCAATCAAATAGTCTATTTTTTCTGTCTTTTTTTTATTCTATACTATTTTTTATATTTTTTTACATGTAGAAGTCTAAATTTATTTAAATACGTACTAGCCACAAGTTTATTTAATCTGCCTTTTTTTTATCGTGATTTCTTTCCATTTTTGAAATATCATTTAAGGAATTTTTGAATTGATTGATAATTGATTGGTCATGTCTTCATTTATTTTCAATTTTTATATCATATAAGGAATGTTATTTGTATATAATGATCTCATCTAAGTAAACATGATTTTATTCTTTATTTTAGATACACAAATGTATATATATCTTAGAGAGATGAGGATAACCCTTATAACAACAATAAAAGTCATAATATGACAACAAAATGTGTAATAATACGACAACAACAAATAATACAACTTATTTTGATGATCTTTTTTTTTTCTCTTGTTTTTTCCGTTAAGCAACATATCAAAACAAAAACAAAATCTGTTATGTACCAGTAAAAAAAAAAAAAAGCTCATATCTATGTCATTAAAGAATGGGCTTTACATTTGTATGAGAATATGTTGGTATATTTTTTATTGTTGAATAATTAATCTTTTCATTGGTATATTTTTTTTAAGAAAATGTTATTTTCTATGAGAATTTTTTTTTTGTTCTCTTATAATATGTCTCTATTGCAACGCACGGTCAAGATACTATTTGAATTTAAATTCTGATAGGTGCATGTAATACAAGGCAATATCCATGGTAATGCTGTCATTGTGTCATGGGTCACGCTCAAACAACATCCAGGTCCAAGCATGGTTCTCTATGGAACTTCAAAACACATACTTGATGAAATTGCATGGGGCAAGTCTACACGTAGTATATACTCCAACAAGGATTTTTATGGCCGCTTATCGGATTTCAGCCATCATTGCTTCATTAGCAATCTAGATGTGAGAAATTTTTGCTTCTAATCTTTTTCCTTCTATAATTGAAGAAAATCTAGTATATATATGTCCCTGGAAAACCTCACAGCTATCTTTTGACACTTTAATTCATTGAGGGAGATCTTGAGAAGTGTGAAAACAAGTGAATTTGTTTGACAATGGAAGTTACATGCATCACTTGAATTTGTTTGAACTAAAGAGATTGAAAATTATCACTTGAATTTGTTTTTCAGTTTGACACTATATACTACTTTGTGGTTGGCATGGGGTATACAGTTCATAGATTTTGGTTCAAGACACCTCCTAGTTTTGGTACTCTCCCTTCTCTGCTCATTCTCTGTAAAAATTGAACTGTAAACTTACATTTAAAAACAAGATGTTTGAAACTATGTGAAGGTGAACTATCAAAAGCTGAGACGATACTTTACGGGCGGGACGGGGAACAATCATATGCCGACAACAATAGGTGGGAATGGGATACGTGGGGCCGCTTTGTTGAGACAGCTGACCACAATGCACCTCGACCTTTCTTTCCTACTCCTCGGAGCAGCGAGATAGAAAAATGCAGAATAGCTCTAATTGCAATCACTCCTTGCTTCCCATACATAAGGACTCGAAACAGTGGTCCCGCTTCAGCACCGTCAGCTGCCTGTTGTGAGATATTCATTAAGGAGGTCACGCCGGTCAGGGCTGGTAGGGAAGATTGTGTCTGCTCCCTTTTATGGGACCCACTTCTTCTGGATTTTCCGGTTGATGCTAATCGGCTGGTATCACTGTTTTCTTCTTGTGGTGCCAGTGACCTTGCTTCTTCTTGGATCTATAATACATGTGGAGGTATATATAAAAAGTACATATTTGTTATATGTATTTTGGCCATTTGATTATTTTCCCCTAAATATTATAGTTTGGCCTTTTGATTATCTATATTTCCCCTAGGTACTTACCTGCCTTCTAGCTCTACTGGGCATGTCGCTCTCCGCCTCTTTGGTTCGACTTCACACCTCTACACTATCCAGCCCTCTGGTTTGACTCCGCTTCTCGGTACGTCACTTTTCTGATATGAGTGGCAGCAGGTAAAATATAGATCAATTAAGTACATTCTGATTTTTTTTATCTAAATCACAGTTACACAACGACCTTTAGCACTTATTCTTTCTAATTTATTTTTCGGTTCTTTCTTTGGGGTAAGAAGGTCCTAAATTATACACGGCTTTTTATCTAAACTTACTTGACCCTCTAAGACAAAACACAGAAGTAGCTCCCAGATGAGTATAAGGCCTCACCCATTCTAATTATCTCATCAGCCTCTCTCTAATTAACTGTCAACATACAGTTTGTATTGGCACTGCATACTGGTACAATATTGGTTACCTAACAGCTAGAAAAAGGTTCAAGAGTTTTGCTCCCGACCATCATCGGCCACCCATCAGCATATCTCCAAAAAGTCTATATATATAAGACTGGTACCATACGTTGTACCAGTTCAGATAACAACCATAGCAGTGTCGACCTTATTACATACCAGAAAAAACTATTTACGCAACAAGCAAGACGGTCGGAGAGCTCGCAGCAATAACTGTGATGGAAACGAGTAACTGGTACTGAATTCTGTAGCGTACCAGTAAGGGGCCTAAGAGGAAATAGGCACCCAACTGGGGTTAAGAGGAGTTTTTAGTTAGTATTTTTATATTTTTGTAGTCTGTAATTATGTAGGAACTTCTTTGTAAATAACTTTTATCAATGAAAGAAAAAAACTGTCCCCTCTCAAAAGATCTTCAATCAAAGTTGAACTATCATATAATACAAAATATTTTTAATTGAGTTTTTTTTTTTTTACAAGTATATATGCTTAATTATCCTTAATCTAGCGTGAGATTTCTTGATTGTTTAGAGTTTATTAATTACTGCTTCATATTTTCTTAATATGAAGTTCACTTTATTTTATTACTTTTTAAATGTATCTTTTTTTATTGCAGGGATTTAGAAAGTTTGATACAAGCATAGAAGGTTACAAAAGTAGTCAGGGATTTAGAAAGTTTGATACAAGCATAGAAGGTTACAAAAGTAGTCAGGGATTTAGAAAGTTTGATACAAGCATAGAAGGTTACAAAAGTAATTTATATTTATGATTTATGTTTTGTAGCGATATTATATTTTTTTTTTGTTGATATAGTAATTTAGTGATATTTTTGGACTTTAAAACAATCGAAATGAATAATAAATTTAAGCATATTTAGTGATATTTTTTATGACATATTCACCACTCGGATCTAGTTTTTATGATTTGATGACATATTGTGGATCTACGTTGAATTATTTTACAATGTTGCATTAATAAAAGTTCCAATTTTACAGATTATGTGGAACCTTTTCACATCAAATTTATTCTAATTTTACATAGAAAATGAAGAAATGAACGCGAAATAAAACATCATTTTTAATTCTCAAAGCAAGTTAGCCATTTATATATATATATAGAGGACGGTTCAAATGCCTTCATTTTTTGTGTCTCCACCATGCCTTCATTTTTAAAAACTTTAATAACTCAAAAGTTAAAACTTAAAAGTCAAAATAAAACCGCTGGATATGATCTACGTCATTTTACCTATGTGCTCATAAAAAATTATCACATTTTGATTTTGTTTTTATGTGAATCAATAAGTTGAAAAATCAACGTCTAGAAATTATCCACATTAGTACGTTTTTTACAAGCTTTTGATGACAACCAAACCAAAATTGAAATGTCATAATATTTTACACGTGCATAGATAAAATGATATAGATCATATCCAACGGTTTTATTTTGACTTTTAAGTTTTAAATTTGAGTTATTAAAGTTTTTAAAAATGGAGATATGGTGGAGGCATGAAAAATGGAGGCATTTGAACCCTCCTCATATATATATATATATATAGGGTCCGGCTAATTTGCTGCCGGCAGCATTTTAGCCGGAGGTGCTGCCGCCCAAACCGCTGTTTTGTGATGTCCAAACAACAAATTCAAACCGTTAGATGTTTAATCTATATTATAATCTACTTGGAGACCAAATTTTACATTTTTTGGAATTTTTTTACTATTTTTAAAGCTGGTTTGAAAACCGCTGTTTTCAGTAAATTTCTGCAGCGTTAAAAACAGCGGTTTTCAAACCAGCTTTAAAAATAGTAAAAAAATTCCAAAAAATGTAAAATTTGGTCTCCAAGTAGATTATAATATAGATTAAACATCTAACGGTTTGAATTTGTTGTTTGGACATCACAAAACAGCGGTTTGGGCGGCAGCACCTCCGGCTAAAATGCTGCCGGCAGCAAATTAGCCGGACCCATATATATATATACGTATTCATATATATAGGTATACATACCTACATATGTATACATATATATATAAAGTAGGGCTATTGTACTTCGCGAAGTAAAACGAAGTTTTACTTCACGCTCATATTTTCATTTTCAAAATCCAAAACGTCGATCCGAACCGTTCAAGTTATTCTCCATATTGAAATGTGCTTGGAGACCAAATTTTTACATTTTTTGGAATTTTTTTACTATTTATTAAGCCACTTTGAAAATCGCTGATCCATTGTGAATAGTAAAAAAGAGTAAAAAATTCTGGCCCAATGGATCAGCGATTTTCAAAGTGGCTTAATAATAGTAAAAAAATTTCAAAAAATGTAAAATTTGGTCTCCAAGCACATTTCAATATGGAGAACAACTTGAACGGTTCGGATCGACGTTTTAGATTTTGAAAATGGAAATATGAGCGTGTTTGTTTTACTTCGCGAATCAATAGCACAATTCTATATATATATATATATATAGAATTATGCTATTGTGCTTTGCAAAGTAAAGCCATCGTTTTACTTCGGCTTACTTTTTTGATTTTCAAAGTCCAAAACTTCGATCCGACCGTTCAAGTTGATCTACATATTGAAATGTGCTTGCAGACCAAATTTTACATTTTTTGGAATTTTTTTACTATTTATTAAGCCACTTTGAAAATTGCTGATCACATGGTCCAGAATTTTGTTGCACTGTTTTTTCTGGACCATGTGATCAGCAATTTTCAAAGTGGCTTAATAAATAGTAAAAAAATTCCAAAAAATGTAAAATTTGGTCTGCAAGCACATTTCAATATGTAGATCAACTTGAACGGTCGGATCGATGTTTTGGACTTTGAAAATCCAAAAAGTAAGCCGAAATAAAACGATAGCTTTACTTTGCAAAGCACAATAGCCCATCTCATATATATATATATATATATATATAGTGCTGGGCTTAGCTACTTCATGGAGTAAAACGACTTGGTGCTCCACGCCTCATTATTTTCATTTTGAAAATCCAAACGACCGATCCGAACCGCTCAAGTTGTTCTCCATATTGATATGTGCTTGGAGACCAAATTTTACATTTTTTGGAATTTTTTTACTATTTATTAAGCCACTTTGAAAATCACTGATCCGGCGGTCCAGAAATTTTTACTGTTTTTTACTGTTCATAAGGATTTTCAGATTTTCAAAGTGGCTTAATAAATAGTAAAAAAATTCCAAAAAATGTAAAATTTGGTCTCCAAGTACATTTCAATATGAAGAACATGTTGGAAGGTTCAAATCGACTATTTGAACTTTGAAAATGAAGATATGGCGTGAAGTACAAAGTCGTTTTACTTCATGAAGTAGCTAAGTCCATCTCTATATATATATATATATATAGGGATAGGCTACGGTGCTTTGGGAAGTAAAGAGGGTGTTTTACTTCCCGCTCATATCTTCATTTTCAAAGTTCAAATTGTCGGTCCGAACATCTCAACATGATCTTCATATTGATATATGCTTGGAGACCAAATTTTACATTTTTTGGAAATTTTTTACTATTTTTTTGGAATTTTTGAAAATCACAGCTTTTCATGAAATAAAAAAATAATAAAAAATTCAGAAAAACACTGATTTTCAAAAATTCAAAAAAAATAGTAGAAAATTTCCAAAAAATGTAAAATTTGGTCTCCAAGCACATTTCAATATGAAGATTGTGTTGAGAAGTTCGGATTGACTATTTGAACTTTGAAAATGGAGATATGAGCGGGAAGTAAAACACCCTCTTTACTTCCCAAAGCACCGTAGCATTACTCTATATATATATATATATATATATATATATATATATATATTTTGTCAATAACGCATCTGAAATTGTTAATTTATTTTTACTAAGACGGGATTGAAGATATTTCAAAAATAGTGATGTTCGTTTGTAGCCAAATAAATAAAGCAGCAAAATGTTCTCCTTTTTCATCTAAAAGATTCAAGTAAAATCATTTCAGTTTTGAGGAATTTTATTTTAATTTAAAAAAAAAAAACTGCTTACCGGGTAGATCCGACATTACAGGTATCACTAGAAAAAAAAAAAAAAAAAATTAGTGTCGTCTGCATAAGGGATCGTGTGTTGTTTATAGTCGTTAGATCAAACAAAATGAACGGTCAGATAATCAGCAGTATCAGAGCAATATTCGTACGTGTATGCAGGCTCCACCGCTCCAGGCTTATCCACAATACCACAATTCCACAGCCTTCTCTTAAAAGTTAAAACTACCACTGCGCTGTATGAATTCACATCCCCTCAGTTACCGGACTGAGTACAATTGAATCGGGCGGCCCCAAATTATTCTTTTTAACTTGGAACGAATCTCAAAGCACAAATAATAATGCCCCCCTGCGCCATCCCGAGCAAGAACCGGCTGAGAGTAAATCTGGGCCGTCCGTTTCAATTGTGTTGAGTCAGGTACCTGGGAGGATACGTATCCGCGCTGTATATCCTTCACTGATTCTAATACCCTGCTAAAACCCTTCTCCCCAAATCATGCCTTCTCCCTCTTCAATCAATCAATGGCGCTTCTCTCTCGTAATAACCTCTTAAACCCTCACCACCATCTCTCCTTCCCTTCTAACAAACTCAAATTGACAACTCTCCCTCTCATCCCTTCCAAGCCTTCAATCCCTTCCCTTCACCTCACCTCCACACTAGCTTCCACTCAAGATCAAACCATCTCATCAAATCCAGATAAAACCATCCGTGCCTTGTGTTTTTTCGGGCAATTGGACAAAGCAATCGACGTGTTTAACTCGTCACAGAATCATACATTTGAAGAAGACACTTACATTTCTCTTATTTTCCTATGTCGGTCGAAACATGCGATTCCGGAAGGTTGTCGGGTTTATGCGCATTTAAGCTCTTCACAGACCCATATAAACCTTCGCGTTGGAAATTGTCTTTTGCATATGCTCACTGGTTTCGGAAAACTCCTCACTGCCTCCAATGTGTTCGCTAAAATGCCTCGGAAAGATGTCTTCTCTTGGAATGTCATGGTATGTGGATATGGCAAAACCGGTTTCTTAGATGAGGCCATTGATTGGTACCAAGGGATGCTTTGGGCATGTGTTAAGCCTGATATTTATACCTTTGCATGTGTTTTGAGATGTTGTGGTGGTTTACCTGACATAAGAATAGGAAAAGTGGTACATGCGCATGTCATTAGATTTGGATTTGGATCAGAAGTAGACGTGTCAAATTCTTTGATTACTATGTATGGTAAATGTGGGGATTTGTTAAAGGCACGTAAGGTGTTTGATGAAATGCCTGTTCGAGATTGCATCTCTTGGAATGCAATGATTAGAGGGTATTTCGAGAATTATAAAAATGCAGAGGGAATTGAATTATTCTTAACAATGCTTGGGCGTTCCTTGGAGCCGAGTTTATTTGCCTTGACAAGTGTAATCTCCCAATGTGAGTTGGATCTAGGAGAGGCACTTCACGGGTACACCATTAAAACCGGTTTTGCACTGGATGATACAATATGCAACTCTCTTATCAAAATGTACAGCACCTCAACCCGAATGGATAAGGCAGTGAAAGTCTTTTCACGAACAAAAGACAGAAGCCTTATTTCATGGACCGCCATGATATCAGGTTATGAACAAAACGGGTCACCCGGTAAGGCCTTAGATCTTTTCTTTCTAATGGAAGCAAATAACATTGCCCCGGATGAAGCCACTATAGCTAGTGTGCTAGCCGCATGTGCATGTCTTGGCCGACTCGATGTCGGTTTTAGGCTGCATAAACTAGCCACACGTAAAGGGTTTGAAACCGATAGCAAGGTGGCAAATTCTCTAATCTACTTGTATTCTAAGTTACAATGCATAGACCAGGCTGTGGAGGTATTCAAAAGGGTACCAGATAAAGAAGCTGTTCATTTCAGCACCTTAATATTGGGTTTCAATAATAATCGAAGATATCTGGATTCATTAAAGTTTTTTTGTGATATGCACCGGTACGTACAACCAAATGATGTCGCATTCATGGGTGCTCTAGGTGCATGTGCCGAACTTGGTGCCGCTATGTGTGGCAAGGAGATCCATGCTAGGGTATTGCGGGTTGGATTCGGGTTCGACGGATGCTTAGCTAACTCCGTCTTGGCTATGTATGCAAAATGTGGTAGGATGGATGATGCATGGTCTCAATTTCGCATCATGCGTGGATGGAATGATGTGGTATCATGGAATATTATGATTATGGGACATGCATGCCTTGGAGAAGCAACTCAGGCTATTAAACTGTTTAATAAGATGATAAGGCATGATAGAGTTAGACCCGATGAATTCACCTTTCTCTCGCTATTGTGTGCATGTAGTCGCTCAAATATGGTTGTCAAAGGGCGTGAGTATTTTTCCATTATGACCCAAAAGTATTCAATTATTCCTAATATCAAGCATTATGGGTGCATGGTACATTTGTTAAGCCGTGCCGGTTTATTGGATGAAGCCCGGAAGTTCATAGAAGAGATGCCGATCAAACCTAATGCTTCTGTTTGGGCCGCTTTGTTGGATGGTTGTAGAATCCACGGCAGATTAGATCTTGGTGAATTTGCAGCCAAGTTTCTGTTCGAATTG
This sequence comes from Carex kokanica, assembly GCA_025461125.1. Classification (NCBI taxonomy): domain Eukaryota; kingdom Viridiplantae; phylum Streptophyta; class Magnoliopsida; order Poales; family Cyperaceae; genus Carex; species Carex kokanica. Next base: position 2,300,969 of record JAJGRX010000674.1, on the reverse strand, counting down.
GCCCCTGAAAATGTTGGGTATCTCTTACTATGTTGCAAATTTTATGCTGATTTAGAGAGGTGGGATGGGGTGGATAGAGTGAGAAAATTAATGAGAAAGAAAGGACTCGAGACAAATCCAGGCTGCAGCTGGATCGAAGTCAAGGGGTCAATACATGCTTTTCTTACACAAGATAACTCTCACCCGCAAATAAAGGAGATTCAGACTGTGCTTAATGGGTTGTACAAGAGGATAACGGATAATGGGTTTGAACCGGTAGATAATGGCTCTGAGAAGGATGATGTCTTGTGTGGGCATAGCGAGAGGTCGGCACTTGCTTTTGGGCTTATAAATAGCATACCCGGTACACCTGTTAAGGTAACCAAAAATCTCTATATGTGTGGAGAGTGTCATCGGTTTGTGAAGTTGGTAACAAGGTTTGTCAGAAGGGAAATTGTGGTACGGGATACAGAGAATTTTCACCAGTTCAAGGATGGCATATGTAGTTGTGGCGGTTAAGAGTTTTTTGGTGGGATAAAGTGGCCATTGCTTCTCCCAAACTGGAATTAGGTTTGAGTGTTTGATTGTCATTCCAAGAAGCCGCAGCTATTGTTACGAAACTGTATCACCCTTAAATTAAATGGAAGATAGATATTGATTTAACTGTTTCTTTTAAGAAGTGATGCTTGTGTAGTAAACCTCCAACTAATTTTTTTTTTTTTTGCTATAATGCGCTTGTTGATATTGTGCATGCCATTTTAAACCGGTAAATAACCTGAAAATGTACCATACCTAGACCAAAACTACATTTTTCTGCGTTTTTGCCTTTTGGAAACCAGTTCGGTACCATTATTTGAAGAAAAGGTAGTATTGCCCATTTCATTAAAAATGAAACTGTATGTACAAACAGTGGCAGAAAATAATACTTAAATTATACTTTCTTAACACCCACCACCCCCCCCCCCCCCCCCAAATATAAACCCAGGAATCAATTGGTCTCAGTACTCACACACCCACTTCATCCCTGGTTCATTCTACTATTCACTACAACCTTACCAGCAACAGTAAAGCTACTAGGCAAAGTAGCAAATTGGTAGATGAACCAATCTCAGTGTACATTCTGGATGTAATTGTAGTGGAATGCATGTAAATACACTGATTTTACCGAGTGTCGGTTGCTATTTACCAGTACTTAGCTTGATGGGTTCTGTTTGGTGCCAGAAAAAAAAAAACAAAATAAACTCAGTCCATCAGATGTGTATCGAAATTTCTATTATGACCTAGTACATTCTGGTACTTAGCCTGAGCAGCATGGTATTATCTAATACATAATTTAATGAACTGTTTATTTGTTAAGTACAGCTTAAACAAAATGGATGGATAGGAAACTTTGCTTTGGGTGCCAGTTATATCAGTTTACCATGATATTATCCTATTATACTATTTGCTAGCATTATCAAAAGCAGTAACTTAAACTACAAACATTCAAGAAAGTTATATATTCTATCAAAAAATGAATGAATTATCTAGGTGGGCTGGTCAAGCTTTGTTTGGTACACTCATGCCAGACATTATAGTTCTCACACTGCTGTATAGCATTGCTGGGGTATTTTATATTTTGCCCTTTATTTTTCTTTATGTATTTTGTGCATTAATAGTTAAATATTTCTAATTTTTGGTACCTCTTTTTTTTAATGTAGCTAGGGATTGCCACTGTAAATGATTCAAAAGCATTGAAGGCGATAGAACTCTTGGCCTCCAGGTTTTATATCTTTCGTGACACTGTTTTCTTATTATTTTATTAGGTACTATGAAAGTTATACAGCTTCTCACATGTTATTCAATCAAAGTGTAATATTTATTTGTGTATACATGATGTATGTGTCTGTGTTATTTACTATTCATTCTGTGCATTTGAATGGGCTTGTTCTGATTTTTTTTTTTTTTCTGCAGTCATTGCCAGTAGCTTTTGGAGTTGAAACGGTCAAATGGATTTTTTTTACTCAGCTCTCCATTGCAGGTACTTAAAATTAATACCATGCCATATCACGTGAGTTATGGCACGTGATCGGCACACGTTCCGTGACGTAGCCGATCACCTCGTGACATTTTTTACATCCCTACCTGACATGCTTTGAGTTATTACCAGTCCTATTTGAAATCAGCAAGGTATTGATTTTCTTGTTTGAGTTAGTTTGAGGAATTACCATACAGGACTAGAGAATCATGCTAGTCAGGTTGTAAACTGAAGTATTGCACCCACATATATATATATTTCATTTGCAAGGGCCTTTGTAAAATTTTGAAGGTTTGGATAATATAATAATTGTACCAATGTTTTATCTTTCAGCTTACTTGCTTGGATCTGGCAAACCATATTAAGCATTAACCCTTCTAGGCCTGATACTACCGCAAGTGTATTTCCAGGTAAAATATCTCATGCCGTGTTGCTTTTCTTTATTCCAAACCACAATACGGGAAGTATACAGCGCAGTATCAAGTCATGAACCCAAAATCTGAAATTTAAACCGAAACTCTGTATGGTTTTGTTTGAAATTGTTCAGGTCTGTTCAAAATCCACATCAGAGATGACTGGTGTAGTGCTCAAACCCTCGTTTCCTTTTGTACTCAGAAATATGAAAAAATATATATAACCTTTCTATTATGCTTGGAGTTCCAATAATTTTTGAAGGATCCGGCTAAATATGATGTGAAATATCAGGTACAAATTCTGCATAAAACACTTAAAATTTTTGCTCAATTTTGATCCACACTGTTTATTGTATATGATGTGAAATATCAAGTATTTGATCAATTAGGATGTCCTATGAAAAGTATTCCAAGATGATGTCATTTCTATATGGGCCTCTAACTGATGTGCCCAATTTATACATAATAATTAACAAACAAGCAGGGAAAATATAATACCATTTCAAATGTGCTTTCGTTACCTTAAATTTGATTTATGAATTTTATTTGAATTTCAGGCACATGCCTAACCATTCCTTGTACTGGATATTTTAGTGACTGTAATGGCTACAAGCCATTAGAACAATTTCTAGTACCATAGTGTAATTTGTAGTTGTTAGCTTGTGTAATTTGTGGCATTTCGAGTTTTTTTGTGGGATAAAGTTGCCTAAATTAAGAGGCATAATTGGTATTAGCAAATAGATTAAAATCAATTGAGACTTCAGATATAATGCTGCCTGTTTCGTTCAGTTTATAATTGCTGAAGATCTGGAGGGGACCTTACCATCATGCTGAGCAACATCGATTTTTGACACAGCAAAATTTGAAGTGCTTACTCCAGGTTTTCTCTAGCATTGCTTCTCCCGAAATGGAATTAGGTTTGAGTGTTTTGACTGTCATTCCAAGAAGATGCAGCAAATCTTGTCTTAGAATTTGCAATTATTCTCACTCTGACAACTGTTGTTACGGAACCCTATCACCATTAAAATAAATGGAAGATAGATATTGATTTAACTGTGCAAATTCTTTCAAGAAATGATGCTTGTGAAGTCAAACTCCAACTAATTTGTTTGCTATAATGCGCTTGTTGATATTGTGTGTGCCAATTTTAAACTGGTAAATGACCTGATATGTACCATACCTAGACCCGAAACTATTTTTTGCTGGGTTTTGCCATTCGGAAACCAGTTCGGTACCATTAATACCATTGTGTAGTTTCACTAAAAAAAAGAGCAAATTTCATGTATACCCCTCCAAAATTTCGGAATTACATATTTTCCCCTTCAAAATTCATAATACCATATTTACCCTTCTAAATTTCAAAAATTCACAAACTTTTCTATTAAAACTCATTTAATAGACACAAGCATATGTCTAAATTTATTGATTTTTCTATTAAAACTCATTTAAATATACAGAAAGTACTCATTTTACCCTTATTAAAATATATATATATATAGAGAGAGAGAGAGAGGTTGGCTACTCTACTTACATAAGCATATGAGGGCATATGCTTGTCCTTTTTACATTTTCAAAGTCTAAATAGTCAATTTGAAGCGCTCAATATGTTCTCCATATTAGAATGTGCTTGGAGACCAAATTTTACATTTTTTGAAAAAAATTTACTATTTTTTTAGAATTTTTCAAAACAGTGTTTTCAGATTTTTTTTTTTTTTTTTTTTAGATTTTTTTGTCATATTAAAACACTATTTTGAAAAATTCTAAAAAAATAGTAAAAAAATTCCAAAAAATGTAAAATTTGGTCTCCAAGCACATTCTAATATGGAGAACTTGTTGAGTGCTTCAGATCGACTATTTGGACTTCGAAAACACAAAAACGACTTATAAGCATATGCCCTCGTATGCTTATGTAAGTAGAGTAGCCACTCACATATATATATATAGAGAGAGAGAGAGAGATTGACTAATATGCTTTCGGTAGCACTTCGGCCGAAATGCTTCCAATTCAAAATCCATCTGATCAGCTTCAAATGAAAAATCCAAACCGTTAGATGTGATCTCTATATTAAAATCTGCTTGGAGACCAAATTTTACATTTTTTGGAATTTTTTTACTATTTATTAAGCCACTTTGAAAATTGCTGATCACATGGTCCAGAATTTGGTTGCACTGTTTTTACTGTTCACCCGGATCAGCAATTTTCAAAGTGGCTTAATAAATAGTAAAAAAATTCCAAAAAATGTAAAATTTGGTCTCCAAGCAGATTTTAATATAGATTGAACATCTAACAGTTTGGATCGACTATTTGGACTTTGAAAATCCGATTTTGAATTGGAAGCATTTCGGCCGAAGTGCTACCGAAAGCATGTTAGTCAATCTCTATATATATATATATATAGAGTGAGGCTATGGTACTATGCATAGCACGGTTGGGTCCGTGCTACGACTCAATATTTGAGTTTTTAAAATTCTAACAGTCCATCCAAACCGTTCAACATGATTATAAAATAAATATGTACTTGCAAATCAAATTTTACATTTTTTTTGAATTTTTTTACTATTTTTTTAGATAGGTAGAAAATCACTTGATCTGAAAATTCTGGACCATCCAAAAACAGTGATTTTCTACCTATCTAAAAAAATAGTAAAAAAATTCGAAAAAATGTAAAATTTGATTTGCAAGTACATATTCATTTTATAATCATGTTGAACGGTTCGGATGGACCGTTAGGATTTTGAAAACTCAAATGTTGAGTCGTAGCACGAACCAATCCGTGCTATGCATAGTACCATAGCCTCACTCATATATATATATATATATATATATGTACCATGTTTTAGTGAAGTATTTAATCCTCTCATTTAAAGGAATGAGAGGGTGTTCGGGGGTGTTAGCATTCAGCTGGGAGCAGTGGCACAGAGGGCTTTGCACTGTAACATAGGGATGTGGATCTGGTACTGTTAGAGGGTTTCAAGTGGAATTGTGGAAATGAGAGGAGTCATACAGGTGATACAGGGGATACTGGTACAGGGACTGGTTTTAGATGTGTTGTAACATAGGTCCTTTTGGAATTGTCCCTGGATGTAACATAGGTCTTTTCTATTAGTTACCATATATAATATATTTATATTCTAAATCAGAACTCCCCATTTCACTGTTAATGGCATTTAAGAGCCTCTCAGCTATATATTTCTTTAAACCATTTGCAGAAAGCCCCTTGGGTCTGATAAGTATTCCTAATGCAACATATTTCTTCAAAACACATTACTTCATTTTGCAGGGAGCTATTGGTAAAACATGATAAGCTTGTCAGCAAAATAGTCTGATGTTATTTGATTAGCAAAAGCACCTAAGAGGATTTAAAGATTTTTTTTTTCATGCATTTTCTACATTTATAAATTTGGTCACATTGGGTATTTAAGTTCTTAGGGTAATTTGTAACTGATATATGGTGCAATTATAATGATTTTTCTTTTTTTTTCTTTTTCGTTTTCTTGGCTATGTCAAAACTTATGGTGTTATAAATCAGGGGTTTGATCAAATTTGACTTTCTATTTTTGATGTTTCTATTTTCAATTTTTTCTTATGTTCATATTTGAAAATGGTATGAGTTGATCAAGTAGGTACAGAAAAAAAAAATAGATGCTTCGATATCTAGGCCCAAATCTTTTGTGTTCAGATAATTCATTCTTGCATATTGCCATACAATTTTTGAGTAAACTTTGTTGGAGGTCACTAAACTTTGTTTTTTCTTACGAATTGGTCACTCAAGTTTGATTTGTTCCTCTATAGCCATTGAATTTTTAATTTGTCTCAATCAAGTCACTTTATAACTTTTTCATTCAAAATATTAACAGAATATAACTTTTCCGTTAGTATTTTGGACGGAATGAGCATATTCCATTAAAATTTTGGATGAAATGAGTATATTCCGTTATATTTTGGACGGAATGAGAATATTATGTTAATATTTTAAATGGAAAAGTTATAAGGTGACTTGATTAGGACAAATTAAAAGTTCAGTAGCTATGAAAGGACAAATCAAACTTGAGTGATCAATTTGTGACAAAGGACAAAGTTTAGTGACTTCCAGCAAAATTTACCCATTTTCCTTTCTCTTCTGTTTGGAAATAACTTCATAGAGATAAACTCTTATCTTCTATTCTAGTGAGGGGGATAATCTTATCTCTTGCTATTAGCAAATTATACTTGGAAAAATAAAAGGGACATGAAATGTGTATACGATTGTCAATTTAATTGTGTCCCATTTTAGATTGAAATTTATTCAATTGTAACTCCAAACATATTAAATTTTGATAAATTAAGGTATAATGATTGATGATCATAATCCTGTTTTGATATCACTTGAATATGAATTAGACCCGCTTTTCTTGGGATGTTTTTATTAATAGAAATTATTATTAAATAATATACGAAAACATAAAGAGTGGCCAGAATTTTTAATGGCATAGATGGATTCGAAAAAAAACTCGGCTCCAAACTTGAAGTCGGTTTTTTTTTCGATTCCAAAGCATTATTTCAGACACGCATGCTTAAAAAAAAACCCAATCGCTCCCAAGAAAATAAACCTAGCTGCTCTTGAAAAATAAAAAACACTTTGAATCCGAAAACTCGGCTCCAAACTTGAAGTCGGTTTTTTTTTTTATTCCAAAGCATTATTTCACCCACGCATGCTTAAAAAAAAAAACCCAATCACTCCCAAGAAAATAAACCTAGCTGCTCTTGAAAAATAAAAAACACTTTGAATCCGAAAACTCGGCTCCAAACTTGAAGTCGGTTTTTTTTTCGATTCCAAAGCATTATTTCAGCCATGCATGTTTAAAAAAAAACCCAATCGCTTCCAAAAAAAATAAACCTAGCTGCTCTTGAAAAATAAAAAAACACTTTGAATCCATCTATGCCGTCATGGAGAATCCTAGCCTTTCTTTTTGTTTCCTTATATTATTTTATAATAATTTCTATTAATAAAAAAAAAAATCTTTTCCTTTTCTTTCTTTGTAGCAATTTCATAAGAAAATTAACTACAAACCAATGCAAACTAATATCTTTATAAAAATTTACAAAGAACCCAGTTGCTTGCAATTACAACTGCAGGATGTTTCCTCTTAGGACATGTTCAGCTGCACTTTTATTTTTACTATTTACATGGGAAAAAACAGATTTACTCAGAGTGGATTTTTTTTTTCCACGTAAACAGTAAAAATCAGTTCAAACTTTTTCAGTTCCTGTGCCCATTCTCCTGCCCAACATGGCCTTAGAGAAATGGTGTGTGGTTTTGCAAATGCCAGGGACTCGCCACACTGTTTACTGTAGATTGTTGCCACAGATAATCTGGAAAATTCTTAGAGTATGATATCAGAACCATGACGCCTTGAGCTTGCACACTTGTACTATCAAATATTTTATTGACATGATGTCGTCGCAATCTAGATTCCTTTGGTACTATCAAATTAAATTAGTTTATTATAATTCATTGTTAAATAATACTTGGTCCGGATTTCCTGTGACATGTAGGATCACACCATGTTCTCCTCAGAATTACTTCCTCCACACATTTTTATATATTTATACTTATTTTATTTTAAGGGGGAATTTCACGTATACCCCTCAAATACTTCAAAATTACGTATTTCCCCCTCTAAACTTTAAAATTACATATTCCCCCCTCTAAACTATAAAAACTCACAAATTTACCCATTTTATTGTCTTTTAAATTAAAACACATTCTAAATTTATAAAATATCCATTTTACCCTTTCATTAAAAGCATAAAATGCCCATCTAACTCAAATTAATCTGAAGGGTTCCTCTACCATCTGATCCACGCGCATCGCATTAAGATCTGTGCGCATCGCTTCAAGATTCGTGCTGATCTAGCACACACAGATCTTAAAGCAATTCCGATCCACGCACATCACATTAAAATATGTGCACGTTACTTCAATATCCGTGCTTGTTCGCTTCAAGATTCGTGCTGATCTAGTGGGTACGGATTTTAAAACAGTTCGGAAAGTAGAAGAACCCTTCATATTCAAATTTGAGTTAGATGGGCGTTTTATGCTTTTAATGAAAGGGTAAAATGGGTATTTTATAAATTTAGAATGTGTTTTAATTTAAAAGACAATAAAATGGGTAAATTTGTGAGTTTTTATAGTTTAGAGGGGGAAATATGTAATTTCAAAGTTTAGAGGGGGGAAATACGTAATTTTGAAATTTTTGAGGGGTATACATGAAATTCCCCCTTATTTTAAAGATGCAAACGGATCGGATAGTGGTAAAACCGTAAAACCATATTCATATTTATTTTTATTTTTCGGATATGAATACGGATTGAATATTAGACAGATACAGATACGGATTGGATATCCATTTTTCAATACTAAATAAAAAATATAAATATTATTTAGGGTCCGTTTGGATCGCCAAAAATAGTATGAGGTTAGCACTGTTCCTGAGTTAGTGCACTATTTTTCTCCTCTATTCTACGTTTGGATCGCGAAAGAATATATCTATTCCTGAGGTTAGTGTTGTTCTTGCTAACATGTCCAAATGATAGAATAGCGCTAACCTGGAATTAGCGTTGTTGTTGCTATTCCTGAGGTTACATCCAAATGCACTCTAAAAAAATCAAAATTCGTAATATTTATCTAATTATAACAGTGACTAACATAATTTTTTTTATAATATATATTAAATTATATGGTATATCTACTATTTAGAGACATAATTAATTTAAAATCATATCCATATATTAGATATCCGAATCTAATTTTCAAACCGAGATCTAAATCAGATAATATCCGATCTGTTTGCATCCCTAATTATACAAAACTGGATAATAATAAAGCTTAGAATGAGCTATCACCTATCAATATCACATAATTAATGACTTAATGATATCATTGGTGACACAACTAAGCCATTGACCATACCAAAGTTTGATTGGCCAATTTGTTTAATTGTCATGTCCATTTTCCTAATCGACAATACGCTACTTGGAAAAGGGAAAAGAGAAATCCATTAAATGTTGGCATTAAATGAATCATAGAATATATTAGTTAGGTCATAGAAACATGTCCTTCTCTGTTTTGGATTACGTTCCTGTATTTAACCCAAATTTAACATGCACGACCACCACCTAAAGATGGACCCCAAAACCACAATTTCATTTTATATTGGTAAAAAGAGGTCTTCTAATTCAATGAAATTTTAAAAATTAAATTTAAAAAAAATATATAGCAAAAAAAAATATTGGTCAAATATAGGGGTGGCAAAAAAGCTCGTAGCTCGTGGCTCGATTGTGACTCGCACCTAGCTCGCTCGCTAACAGCTTGTTTGTTACTGGATCGAGCTGTTAACGAGCCAGCTCGCCACTAGCTCGGTCTAGAATTAACGAGTTCAAGCTGGGCCTAGCTTGTTCGTCAGCTCGCGAGTTAGCTTGGCTAGGCATCAATTTATGAATTTGTATAATTTTGTGTACATTTTATACTGTTTAGCTCGATCCAGCTCCGTTTAGCTTGATCCAAAAAGTTTGTATAATTTATTTTCTTCTTAAAACAAGATCCAGCCAAACCCAACGAGCTAGCTCGAGCTGGCTTGTCACGATTTCAAGCTGAGATTTTAGCTCGGATACCTAGGTCCAGCTTGCTCGGTTGTAGCTCGGTCCAGAATTAACAAGCTGAGCTAGGACCTAGCTCGGACCGAGCCAGCTCATTGCCACCCCTAGTCAAATAGATTTATTTCAGATAAATCAATCCTTAAAAATAATGAAATAGTAAAATTAAAAACTCAGTGGACCCTTGTCAAAGTTTTTCAATTTAAAAATACTATTATAATATTGTTGATAAAATAATGCACAAGCTACAACAACCGAGAATATATATCTGCTGGTGTCTCTCTAATTGAGTAATTTCATAATCCAACTTGAAATTAATGTTAATATTATAGAAATTAAGCTTGGGTGTTGGAATATTTATTTATGCAGGCTGACTCAGCAATAACTCTAGCACGTGGTTTATAAGAAATTAAGTGACTCTGCTCTTTATTTTGGAATGGACTCTGTTGCTTTTCTTAAAAATTAAGTGACCCAATTATTCAAATTCGTTGAGATTTGTGTATGAATTTTTTTTTTTGAGATACGCGAATAAAATTTTTTGAATTGTTGGGATCGGAAAAGAAGAATTCTACTTTTCTCTAATAAAAGCAGCAGGGTCGGACCCCTTTATTTTACCTGGTTGATTTGACTTTTAGAAAATGAAATAAATAGCATTGTCCAATTGCATAAATTTTGGTTAATTCTATTGTACCTGTACAAAATCTCTTGAGCTTATAAGGGGAAGTTGTAGTTGGTTAGTAAATCATAAAAAAAAAAGTTTAAATATGAAATACAATGTTCACTAGTAATTTATATTATCCACACATCATTTTATTAAAAAATGAAATCTTTTTTTGATAATTTTGATAAAATATGATAAAGTTTGATATATGACTTAAAATTTCAATAATTCGAAATTAACAATTTTTAATGCATAATCAAACAATCTTAAATTGAATGAAATTTAATTATTAGGTTATCTATATTCAAAAACATACTTATAATATATTTTATTTTATTTTAAAAAAATCTACTGTCAAGATTTATTTTCAAAATGATCCCTTCTCTTTATATATATATGTTGCAAGGACATGATGACGTGTCATATTTTTATATAAGAATCCTACGACAGTAAATAAAACCAGCCTAATATTTCTAACTCAGCTATATATCATGTAGTAAAAATGACGATTTTTGTAGTTTAGTTATTTTTACTGTGCAAAAAAAGTCAAGATGTCAATCGCCAATTCTCTGAACTTAGATTGGAAAAAATGGCACGGCTCCATCATGGAACAGCACGGAACGGCACAGCTCGTGTGACTGTTACGTGCTGTGACTCGTGTGTCGCATGCTGTAACTATTCGCGTGCCGTAGCCATCTTTTAAAAATTTGGCACAACACGACACGTCACGTGAAAAATCTGATCACAGCACGGCATGTGGTCATGCGAGTCACGTATAATTAGGACCGTTAGATTTTGATCAAATGTTGAATTTTGAATAAACTAATATAAATTATGAAAAAAAAAAATTAAACATGACAAATGTGACTAGTCATATTTGGACACGGCACGTTTGGGCATAGCGTGACTCGCGTGCCGTAACCACCTCTCGACATTTTTTTATCACAGTACGGCATGACACGTGGAACTATTCACTTAGTTACGACATAGCACGACACGAGACTAAAATCACAGCGTGTTTTTCATATCCGAATCTCGATAAAGGTGAATGGCTGGGATCGGAATAACAGGGTCCTGTTCTCCCTTTGGAGAACAGCGGAGTCGGATCCCAAATCTTTTGTGTTCAGATAATTCATTCTTACATAAATGTGTTCGGATTAGTATAGATGTTAAAATAAGTATTCAGAACCTATTATCATACCATTTTTGGGTAAATTTTGTTGGAGGTCACTAAACTTTGTTTTTTCTCACGAATTGGTCACTCATTTTTTATTTGTTCCTCTATAGCCATTGAATTTTTAATTTGTCTCAATCAAGTCACATTATAATTTTTTCATTCAAAATATTAACATAATATAATTTTTCCGTTAGTATTTTGAACGGAATGAGCATATTCCATTAAAATTTTGGATGAAATGAGTATATTCCGTTATATTTTGGACGGAATGAGAATATTATGTTAATATTTTAAATGGAAAAGTTATAAGGTGACTTGATTAGGACAAATTAAAAGTTTAGTAACTATGAGAGACAAATCAAACTTAAGTGATCAATTTGTGATAAAGGACAAAGTTTAGTGACTTCCAGCGAAATTTACCCATTTTCCTTTCTCTTCTGTTTGGAAATAACTTCATAGAGATAAACTCTTATCTTCTATTCTAGTGAGGGGATGATCTTATCTCTTGATATTAGCAAACTATACCTGGAAAAATAAAAGGGACATGAAATGTGTATAGGATTTGTCAATTTAATTGTGTCCCATTTTAGATTGAAATTTATTCAATTGTAACTCCAAACATATTAAATTTTGATAAATTAAGGTATAATGATTGATGATCATAATCCTGTTTTGATATCACTTGAATATGAATTAGACCCGCTTTTCTTGGGATGTTTTTATTAATAGAAATTATTATTAAATAATATAGGAAAACAGAAAGAGTGGCTAGAATTTTTAATGGCATAGATGGATTCGAAAAAAAACCCGGCTCCAAACTTGAAGTTGGTTTTTTTTCCGATTCCAAAGCATTATTTCAGACACGCATGCTTAAAAAAAAAACCCAATCGCTCCCAAGAAAATAAACCTAGCTGCTCTGAAAAATAAAAAACACTTTGAATCCGAAAACTCGGCTCCAAACTTGAAGTCGGTTTTTTTTTCGATTCCAAAGCATTATTTCAGCCATGCATGTTTAAAAAAAAACCCAATCGCTTCCAAGAAAATAAACCTAGCTGCTCTTGAAAAATAAAAAACACTTTGAATCCGAAAACTCGGCTCCAAACTTGAAGTCGGTTTTTTTTTCGATTCCAAAGCATTATTTCAGCCACGCATGTTTCAAAAAAAACCCAATCGCTTCCAAGAAAATAAACCTAGCTGCTCTTGAAAAATAAAAAACACTTTGAATCCGAAAACTCGGCTCCAAACTTGAAGTCGTTTTTTTTTTCGATTCCAAAGCATTATTTCAGCCACGCATGTTTAAAAAAAAACCCAATCACTTCCAAGAAAATAAACCTAGCTGCTCTTGAAAAATAAAAAAACATTCTGAATCCGAAAAAAAAAAAGCTAATTTTTTTTCGAATCCATCTATGCCATCATGGAGAATCCCAGCCTTTCTTTTTGTTTCCTTGTATTATTTTATAATAATTTCCATTAATAAAAAAAAATCTTCTCCTTTATTTTCTTTGTAGCAATTTCATAAGAAAATAAACTACAAACCAATGCAAACTAATATCTTTATAAAAATTTACAATGAACCCAGTTGCTTGCAATTACAACTGCAGGATGTTCCCTCTTAAGGCCTGTTCGGCTGCACTTCTATTTTTACTGTTCACCTGGGAAAAAACAGATTTACTCAGAGTGAATTTTTTTTTCCACGTGAACAGTAAAAATCAGTTCAAACTTTTTCAGTTCCTGTGCCCATTCTCCTGCCCATGTGTCTGCCGAACATGGCCTTAGAGAAATGGTGTGTGGTTTTGCAAATGCCAGGGACTCGCCACACTGTTTACTGTAGATTGTTGCCACAGATAATCTGGAAAATTCTTAGAGTATGATATCAGAACCATGACGCCTTGAGCTTGCACACTTGTACTATCAAATATTTTATTGACATGATGTCGTCGCAATCTAGATTCCTTTGGTACTATCAAATTAAATTAGTTTATTATAATTCATTGTTAAATAATACTTGGTCCGGATTTCCTGTGACATGTAGGATCACACCATGTTCTCCTCAGAATTACTTCCTCCACACATTTTTATATATTTATACTTATTTTATTTTAAGGGGGAATTTCACGTATACCCCTCAAAAACTTTAAAATTACATATTTTCTCCTCTAAACTTTGAAATTACATATTCCCCCCTCTAAACTATAAAAACTAACAAATTTACCCATTTTATTGTCTTTTAAATTAAAACACATTCTAAATTTATAAAATACCCATTTTACCCTTTCATTAAAAGCATAAAATACCCATCTAACTCAAATTAATCTGAAGGGTTCCTCTACCATCTGATCCACGCGTATCGCATTAAGATCTGTGCTTATCGATTCAAGATTCGTGCTAATCTAGCACACACAGATCTTAAAGCAATTCTGATCCACGCACATCACATTAAAATTTGTGCACGTTACTTCAATATCCGTGCTTGTTCGCTTCAAGATTCGTGCTGATCTAGTGGGTACGGATTTTAAAACAGTTCAGAAAGTAGAGGAACCCTTCATATTCAAATTTGAGTTAGATGGACGTTTTATGCTTTTAATGAAATAGTAAAATGGGTATTTTATAAATTTAGAATGTGTTTTAATTTAAAAGAGAATAAAATGGGTAAATTTGTGAGTTTTTATAGTTTAGAGGGGAAATACGTAATTTTGAAATTTTTGAGGGGTATACGTGAAATTCCCCCTTATTTTAAAGATGCAAACGGATCGGATAGTGGTAAAACCGTAAAGCCATATTCATATTTATTTTTATTTTGCGGATATGAATACGGATTGAATATTAGACAGATACAGATACGGATTGGATATCCATTTTTCAATACTAAATAAAAAATATAAATATTATTTAGGGTCCGTTTGGATCGCCAAAAATAGTATGAGGTTAGCACTGTTCCTGAGTTAGTGCACTATTTTTCTCCTCTATTCTACGTTTGGATCGCGAAAGATTATATCTATTCCTGAGGTTAGTGCTGTTCTTGCTAACATGTCAAAATGATAGAATAGCACTAACTTGGAATTAGCGTTGTTGTTGCCATTCCTGAGGTTACATCCAAATGCACTCTAAAAAATCAAAATTCGTAATATTTATCTAATTATAACAGTGAATAACATAAATTTTTTCATAATATATATTAAATTATATGGTATATCTACTATTTAGAAACATAATTAATTTAAAATCATATCCATATCTGTATCCGTACGAGTATTCAACTATCAGATATCCGTATCTAATTTTCAAACCCAGATCTGAATGCATCCCTAATTATACAAAAGTGGATAATAATAATAAAGCTTAGAATGAGCTATCACCTATCAATATCACATAATTAATGACTTAATGATATCATTGGTGACACAACTAAGCCATTGACCGTATCAAAGTTTGATTGGCCAATTTGTTTAATTGTCATGTCCATTTTCCTAATCGACAATACGCTACTTGGAAAAGGTAAAAGAGAAATCCATTAAATGTTGGCATTAAATGAATCATAGAATATATTAGTTAGGTCATAGAAACATGTCCTTCTCTGTTTTGGATTACGTTCCTGTATTTAACCCAAATTTAACATGCACGACCACCACCTAAAGATGGACCCCAAAACCACAGTTTCATTTTATACTGGTAAAAAGAGGTCTTCTAATTCAATGGAATTTTTAAAAACATTATAGCAAAAAAAAAATATTGGTCAAATATAGGGGTGGCAAAAAAGCTCGTGGCTCGATCGTGACTCGTACCTGACTCGCTCGCTAACAGCTCGTTCGTTACTGAATCGAGCTGTTAACGAGCCAGCTCGCCACTAGCTCAGTCCAGAATTAACGAGTTCAAGCTGGGGCCTAGTTTATTCGCCAGCTAGCTTGGCTAGGCATCAATTTGTGAATTTGTATGATTTTGTGTGCATTTTATACTGTCCAGCTCAATGGAATATATTTATTTCAGATAAATCATTCCTTAAAAATAATGAAATGGTAAAATTAAAAACTCAGTGGACCCTTGTCAAAGTTTTTCAATTTAAAAATAGTATTATAATATTGTTGATAAAATAATACACCAGCTACAACAACCGAGAATATATATCTACTGGTGTCTCTAATTGAGTAATTTCATAATCCAACTTGAAATTAATGTTAATATTATAGAAATTAAGCTTGGGTGTTGGAATATTTATGCAGGCTGACTCAGCAATAACTCTGGCATGTGGTTTATAAGAAATTAAGTGACTCTGCTCTTTATTTTGGAATGGACTCTGTTGCTTTTCTTAGAAATTAAGTGACCCAATTATTCAAATTCGTTGAGATTTGTGTATGAAAAAGTTTTTTTTGAGATATGCGAATAAAAAATTTTGAATTGTTGGGATCGGAAAAGGAGAATCCTGTTTTTCTCTAATAAAAGCAGCAGGGTCGGACCTCTTTATTTTACCTGGTTAATTTGACTTTTAGAAAATGAAATAAATAGCATTGTCCAATTGCATAAATTTTGGTTAATTCTATTGTATTTGTACACAATCTCTTGAGCTTATAAGGGGAAGTTGTAGTTGGTTAGTAAATCATAAAAATAAGTTTAAATATGAAATACAATGTTCACATAATTTATATTATCCACACATCATTTTATTAAAAAATGAAATCTTTTTTGATAATTTTGATAAAATATGATAAAGTTTGATATATGACTTAAAATTTTCAATAATTCGAAATTAACAATTTTTAATGCATAATCAAACAATATTAAATTGAATGAAATTTAATTATTAGGTTATCTATAGTCAAAAACATACTTATAATATATTTTATTTTATTTTAAAAAAATCTACTGTCATGATTTATTTTCAAAATGACCCCTTCTCTTTTTATATATATATATATATATATATATATATGTTGCAAGGACATGATGACGTGTCATATTTTTTATATAAGAATCCTACGACAGTAAATAAAACCAGCCTAATATTTCTAACTCAGCTATATATCATGCAGTAAAAATGACGATTTTTGTAGTTTAGTTATTTTTACTGTGCAAAAAAAGTCAAGATGTCAATCGCCAATTCTCTGAACTTAGATTGGAAAAAATGGCACGGCTCCATCATGGAACAGCACGGAACGGCACAGCTCGTGTGACTGTTACGTGCCGTGACTCGTGTGTCGCATGCTGTAACCATTCGCGTGCCGTAGCCATCTTTTAAAAATTTGGCACAACACGACACGTCACGTGAAAAATCTGATCACAGCACGGCATGTGGTCATGCGAGTCACGTATAATTAGGACCGTTAGATTTTGATCAAATGTTGAATTTTGAATAAACTAATATAAATTATGAAAAATATAATTAAACGTGACCAAACGTGACAAACGTGACCAGTCACATTTGGACACGGCACGTTTGGACATGGCGTGACTCGCGTGCCGTAACCATCCCTCGACATTTTTTTGTCACGGTACAGCATGACACGTGTGATTATTCACTTAGTTACGACATAGCACGGCACGAGACTAAAGTCACAGCGTGTTAGTCATGACGTGTTAGTCACGACACGGCTAGGCAGGTGTTTACCACTCTACTATGAACTACTGGCACAAGTAAAACATGTGTGTGATTTCCAAATTTATCCAAAGAGGGTCAAATATATGATTTTTTTTTTATAAACCATAATTAAAAAAAATATTTTTATGAAACCAACATGATTAATTTTTTTTTTACAAAAACCATAATAACCAAAATGTCATTTCGGTCCACAATTTTTTTTTTATTCCGGATCGAAATGGCATTTCGGTGGTCCCCTTTTTGGATTTTCTACGGCGGCTCATATGAAAACTTATGAAACCAGTACCACAAAAAATCCAAAAAGAGGACCGGACCGAAATGTCATTTCGATCCAGAATAAAAAGAAATTTTGGACCGAAATGACATTTCGATTCTTATGTTTTTTTTGTAAAAAAAAAGTAATATGTTAGTTTCGTAAAAAACAAAATTTTTAATTATGGTTTATAAAATAATTCCAAATATATAGTTTGAGTGCTTTGGAGTTTGGATTTGATTGAAATGAAAGCATATTGACATATTGACATTCTTTACCCCTTGTTAAAACCATCAAAATTCACGAGACAGGTAAAGTACCTTTTGCTTGTGTTAGGCGGGACCAACACATATGAATGGACCAGTGAACTCGTGGGGCCCATTACACAGATGTCGACCCGACTTGGTACCTCTTGAGGGCGCCATGCTGCTCCGGGTCCACACATGGTCTAAGTGGACCCCGTTCAGAGAGCTACATCTGGTCCACCAGGAATCCCGGGACCGTTCACTGGTCCAACCAGTACAGTTATCAATTTTAATTTCACAAATTTTTAGGGTTTCAATTGAAAGAATCCCTCTGCAGGAGCTCATATTTCGTTGTCAAGTACAAAAGGAAAAACGAAGTGCTTCATATTCAACTGCTTACAGAGTTACAGTTACAGCTCTATTGCTAGGAGTTTGACTTGTAACAAAGATGTTTGAACTAACATCTCTGGACCACACTGGTTGATGTAAACAATATGCCACAGTAAATCCAGTAAGAGGTCAATTCATGTAAACGCAGGAAGCTGTCAGGTACAGATCGGACGGTTATGACACGTGCAAATCAAATGGTCTCCGCGCAATGGAGCGGATATACACCGACAGTAAAATAAAGCGGTTACAACAGTAAACAAAAAAATCGTAACGGACCGCACGTGAGATTCTTCCGGTCCCCTATTGCTGGCACGTGAGACCTATCGCCACCTGTCCTATTCCTCTCTCACCTCCCAACTGTGCAATGCATAGCAGCTGGATCGCATTAATTGTCTGCGCCGTTCGATCAGCATCGAGCGCACCAAAATCTACAGCATCTTGACACGTGGAAGGACCAGTAATTCATGTGATCTCATCTTACAGATGGACCCCACTTACGCCTTCCAAGAAGCATCCTCTTGTAACGCCGTGCCCGCTCACAGGTCATACTCATACCAAAACATTAATCAGGATTAAAAAAATAAATTAACTATTGAGTATTGATTAAGAAACAAAAACGAACTTTATTTCAACTAAAAGGTGGTAATGAATATGAAACTTTACTCTTGCTTTATACATCAAAACGAGTCGCCGCTTATTTGCGCTTGCTAGCTACATACTAATCCTGTTATCATCACTTCCACTAACATTATTACTATTAATACAATTGTTAACCGAACTATCGTCAGGTGACACGTCTGCATCTGGGACCCGCCACGCAGACGCTGAAATGAGAGCCCTGTTGTGCCAGCCAAGCGTCAAGCACCCGTCCACCTCTTCGACACAGTACCCCTCATCAGAGAAAAGCGTTAGCAACATACTCGCTTGTCTAAACGCACCGGACCCAAGATGAACCGGGTTTAAACCCGCATTTGTCAACCGGGTCCGCCATTGGGTTAGCGGTTCGTGCCGCTCAACCCGATTCTCCCCCTCGCAGCACACAATATTGCAAATTTCCTTCTGAAGGTAGACCTCGGCCAAGGCCATCTGTCTCTGGTGGTGGGGCCGGCTACCTTCTAGAGAATCAAACATTGTAGAGTAGTAGAACAATGCCTCGGTGAACCGGTCGATGAATGTTGGCTTGTTATGATCCGCCTCTTGTTCAACCACCGTCACGATCTTGGGTCTGATTCCTACAATCCACTCCAAAACAGAATCCACTGGTGCTGGTGTTGTTCCTGGATCCGTTAACAACCGGTGGAGTTGTAACACTGAATTAACAGCTATTGCCTCTCCATGTGTTGCCTGAAGCATCCATGGCTTTACATCATCTAGCCGGTTCGCAGCAACCCCACGAAATGCGAACCTGACTCGAACCGACCGAGCCAGCTCGGCTAGCTTGAATCCGACTTCACGGAGCGCATCCCGCCCGTCAGGTGAAGGCGGGCCTATACCTGTTATCCTCAGAAAAGGGGGCCCACCTGGTCGCAATGCAAGGGCTTGAATTAGAGCAGGCCATTGAAGACCCTGCATGAGGCTGAAATCGATGACATGCACACGATCGTAGCCCTCGAAAGCTTCTAATATCGCTTGATTGGCAGTAAAATGTGCAAATTTAAGATACGGGCATGCCTCGTAGAAATGGTGGTATAGTACCTCGTGGTCTGTCACTGACAGTGGGGTCTCGGTAGTGTATAGGCGGCGAAATAAGGCATCAGCAAAGTAACCAGCAACCTTACCAATGCCTGACAAGGTGTTCACCCGAGAAAGCAAAACTCGCATTTCATCAACCATGCCAGCAGCCAATCCTGTGCTACCACGTTGCACGGCATCAGCACAGGTCATCAGGAGATGCACAAGTCGGATACCTGAATCCTCTTCCTCCTTCCTTTGTTGAGCGATGAGTGCATGAGAGGGGCTACGATCAGTTGGGTTGAGTGGCGAGCAGATCTGGTCCGTCCACGTGGCGGGGATTGGCTGTAGATGTAGATTGGCGGTTGAGGCGGAGTTGAAATCAGTGAGCATAGAGTCGACCCAGGTGGTGACATCGGAAGGATTGAAGGGGATGGAATAGTCAGGGTTTGCCACATGGCATGGACCGGAGGTACTGAGGCCGTACCCGGTTCCAGCCAGTATAGCATCGATCTCGGGTCCGGAGCAAGCAGTTGAGCCGACGGTGGTTGAATCGGAGCCGTACGGACCCATATGGGAGGGTTACCTCACGTGACTTGCACGCTTAAGAGAAGAGAAGAGGTGAGGGAGGGAGGGAGGGAAGGAGGAAGGGGAGAGCCGCTGTTTGAGTTTGTTTCTCTCTCTTCAATATTTGAGAATCGCGAGGTTTGTTATGGGTACAATCCTCTCCATTTATAAAATACTGGAGAGATTTCGGACTGAGTAGGCGAATGGTTTGTTCGGAGGTGCGGTTGTATCTGCAATGGAGATGAGTTTTAAAATGGACTGGCCACGTGGCGAGTGAGAAGACACGTAAGCGTTGGATGCGGAGTTTGGATACAGATTTTTATCCGGGTTAAAAAGATAAAAAAGATTAAGATGCCGCGATTTGTTTGCGAGTACGCAGAGTGTACACATATAGTCCATACATACAAATCTTATATCATATCAATTACGTGTAACCGCCGCAGCATCTCTATCCGAACAATTAAAATAAATTTTAAAATAATTATCAACCACTATTAGAAATTAAAATTTCTCTTAATTTCTGAATTTTCACATCTTAAAATTATTTTAGAGTTTCTGTTAGAAGAGAGAGCGCCATAGAGAATTTGAGCGAATCGTTTCGCCAACGTGGTAATTAGAAATGATTTCTTAATAAGAAATTTTGTCGAATAATTTCTAAATAAGAAATTGGCGTACATCTCTAAAATTGGAATGAAAATCGTCGCGTTAGATTAGAAATCTCAATAAATTATATAATAGAGATGCTGAGAGTTTACAAAATTTATAATATTACCACTAAATTTCTCTAATAAATATTATCTTTTATGAATTTATTAACTAAAAATAAAACAATAAAACTTAAAATTCGAGAAACAAAACAAACTAGATCGAACAACATCATTTGAATATATATTTGATTGAATAGAAAAACATAGTAACTAAACATAAACATAAGTTCTAAAAGGATTTTTTTTAATTAGAACTAAACAAAAATCTTCAAATGAAAGGAGTAGCATGTGTTGGGATTTTACAATAAACAACTCTACCAAATTAGGTAACATCCTTGTTACAAGTCCTTTTTTTCCTTTTTTTAATGAATATTTTTAATCAAAATTTATAAAGTAGAGATAGTATGGACCTAGATTAAAATATAGAAAGCTGATATGAGTACCCACGCTACAGTACCCGCACTGTACCCACACCTAAACTGCCATAACTGCTTGTGGGGACTGCAACTATTCCAAAACTGTAATTTTGTTTTACAAATTTAATAGTAATACTGTGAAGTATATAGCTCAAACAGGGCAAGTATTTATACCTATACAATGAACTACATCTGATATATGAATTTTCCTAAAATAACTGTACCCGCACCTTTTCTTGAAAAATTCTCGTGTTGTACCCGCATTAGGGGACCACTCAAATGGCATGTGGGGACCGCAACTGTTCCAAAACTGTAATTTTGTTTTACAAATTTTAATAGTAACACTGTGAAGTATATAGCTCAAACAACACAAGTATTTATACCTATACAATGAACTACATATGATATATGAATTTTCCTAAAATAACAGTGCGGGTACTGTAGCGCGTACAGTGCGGGTACTGTAGCGTGGGTACTGAAATAATTATTCTAAAATATAATCATCCGTTTTTTCCTTTTAAAAAACCTTTACAGTTTAATAGCAGTATTTATTTTGATTTTCTAAAATAAAAAGATATCAAATTTATTAGAAAAAAGAAGGATTTTTTTTAAAAACCATAATTAAAAAAATTAAAATTAGGGAACCAACATGATTACCTGCAGATTTCGAAAAACCATAAGAACCGAACAGCCTATTCGGTCCCCAAAATTTTTTTCCCCTGGGACCGAATAGGCATTTCGGTCCCCCCCCATTTCACATTTTTTTGGCAGAGCCGCCACAGAAAATCGAAATGGGATGGGGACCCGAAATGGGATTTCGGTCCCCTTTTTATTTTTTAGAGACAAATGCTAAAATAATAATGAAATATAATACTAAAAAATCGAATTTTTTTCCTTTTTCAAATTATTTTTTTGGAGAATAGAAATGAAAATCTTAATCGGAAACTTCAACTGAAGTTTTGAGGCTCTTCTCTTTGTTTTTTGGCGATTCTGAATTTGGAAAACTGGCAAAACCAGTCCGGACGCATGCGCATTTTCACAAGCTTTCCGAAAAGTGGTCATTTGCTGAAATCGGACGCTCGAGCGCCGTTTTATGACCGTTTAAAGTTTCGTCGTTGTTTTTCGCCTTTTCAGTGAAGATATCATCTCTATTCATAAGTAATTTAGCGTAATTTTCCGTATTTTAGAATAATTCTACATAATTATTGTAATTTCAAGTAATTTAGTGTAATTCATTATAATTATTGTAATTTAGTGTAATTCTACATAATTATTTTAGTATAACTATACTAATTGTAATAAAAAAAGTAATCTAACAAATATTAAAAAAAAAATTCGATTTTTTAGTATATTTCAGCATTTTACCTATTTATATCTTAAAAAAAAATTAACATAATTTCAAGTAATTTAGTGTAAATCAGCATAAATTAACATAATTTCAAGTAATTTAGTGTAAATCAGCATAAATTAACATAATTTCAAGTAATTTAGCGTATTTTCATATAAATATGATATAAAAAAAGTAATTTGACAAATGGAAAAAAATTCGATTTTTTTAGTGTTATATTTTATCATTTTGTCTTTAAAAAAAAATTTGATTTTTTTAGTGTTATATTTTATCATTTTGTCTTTAAAAAAAATTCGATTTTTTGTATCTAAAAAAAAAAAAAAAAAAAAAAAAATTGGGGACCGAAATGCCAATTCGGTCCCCACTGAAAATACCCTGGACCGAATTGGGATCTCGGTTCTAGGGTGTTACACGGAAGGCTGCACAGTTTTTTTCGAAAAAACTGTGAAATGGGGGGGACCGAAATGCCTATTCGGTCCCAGGGGAAAAAAATTTTGGGGACCGAATAGGCTGTTCGGTTCTTATGGTTTTTCGAAATCTGCAGGTAATCATGTTGGTTCCCTAATTTTAATTTTTTTAATTATGGTTTTTAAAAAAAATCCAAAAAAGAAGGTACATTCTGACTATATTTTTTGAATTTTTTTTATAAACCATAATTAAAAAAATATTTTTACGAAACCAACATGATTACTTTTTTTTTTTTTTCAAAAATCATAAGAACCAAAATGACATTTCGGTCCGATTTTTTTTTTTATTCCGGACCAAAATGCCATTTCGGTCCAGTCCCTTTATGAATTTTCTGCGGCGGCTCATATGAAAACTTGTGAAAAAGTGCCACAGAAAATCCAAAAATGAGACCGGACCGAAATGCCATTCAGTTCTTATGGTTTTTGTAAAAAAAAATAATCATGTTGGTTTTCTAAAAATCAATTTTTTAATTACGGTTTATAAAAAAAATTCATATTTTTTGGAGAATTATTATCTCTAAAGAAGTTAAATTTTCTAGTAAACAATCAAATGGTTGATGTGAGGGGACACAAATTGGGGGACCCTTGACAATGGCATTTGTTTGACTTACTGCGCAGACCTCTGTCGAAATAACTAAATAAATAATATTATTAAATAGCATAAATTAATTTAAGAGTACACTGTTTTCATGTGATGCAAATATTTTTGTCAGAATATTTTAGGTTGGAAAGGGAATCCGGAGATGCTGCTTTACGAAGGTTGTCTCTGCTTTGTGTCGACTATTAAATATGATGCCCACTTGGTTAATGATTTTAACATACCAGTTTTCGCTTCATGCAGCGCACTAAACCGTATACAGCGTTCTTTTAATTCTACAGTCTGTGCGCTGCATAAAGTCATAACTGCTCTGTTAAAAAATTTACCCCATGAACCAGGTTCAGAAATGCATAGGACAAGGACTACAGGTGCCACAATGCGTATAGCAGGTTAGTTAAGATGGCATGCGTGGGAATCAACCCGTTACACGAATTCATACAGAGAAAGTGAATGCAGAGGAACTTGTGTAATGAGTATTGCGTGGGCCTAAATTGTTTCCTTAAATGTTGGTGTTTCCTTCTTTGCTGTTTTTGGAGCCTTATTGAAAGTTTGGGCCTGGTTGGTCTTTCACAAATCAGGAAAGAAATTAAAACCACAACATCTGGGGCTTTAAATTCTGTTTTATCTTTCCTCAATAATAATACATTTCTTTTTTCTTTTTTCTTTTCTTTGTTTGGCACTTTTTCTGACAAGATGTGATTATCTTTAGAATCCAACGGCTGCTCTGCATCTTGTTGTACTGCAGTTAAGCCCCTTGTTATCTTGTATTAAAACACATTAACAATTCATAAAGAGTGAGGCTACGGTACTATGCATAGCACGGTTTGGTCCGTGCTACGGCTTAATATTTGAGTTTTCAAATCCTAACGGTCGATCCGAACCGTTCAACATGATTATAAAATGAATATGTACTTGCAAACCAAATTTTACATTTTTTCGAATTTTTTTACTATTTTTTTAGATAGGTAGAAAATCACTTGATCTGAAAATTCTGGACCATCCAAAAACAGTGATACCTATCTAAAAAAGTAGTAAACAAATTCAAAAGAATGTAAAATTTGATTTGCAAGTACATATTCATTTTATAATCATGTTGAACGGTTCGGATCGACCATTAAAATTTTGAAAACTCAAATATTGAGCCGTAGCACGGACCAATCCGTGCTATGCATAACACTGTAGCCTCACTCATTCATAAATAGTGCATTTTATCACTGAAAAGAATTGTTACGAAACACAAGTAGTAATGAAATTACAATTGAAAACACAAGTACCAACATTTTTTTTTTTGAGGAAATATTGTTTATATGTTACTAAAACTCAGTATAGGTCGTAACTTTGTACCACTATTTTCAAAAAAGAAAGAACGACAGTTAAATGATGGCAGTCCATGATAAGACTGGTACAGGACATGCCTAATAGAACTGATATCCTTGTGCTTCACTAATTAGTGCAAAAAATAACAAAAATGGAAAAAAGGCATCAGGGAATCATAATCTTGGTGCTCAATAATTCAAAGAAAAGAATACCCATCATGAAATTAGAAACCATAGCAGGTATTAGTCATTCATGTTATTTGATTCATAATTGGTATGGAATTTACCTCACATGCTTGTTAACTATTGCAAAAATACATATATAATAAAAAAGTAGGAAGCCCATCATCATCTAAGAAACCTTGGTAGTCAATAATGCAAAAGATTTGATAGAGAGAGAGAGAATAAAAAGGAATAACAAGATAAGAAACAATGTCAGTCATTGCTTGTCATTAATTGTACCACAACAAATAAATATTTATTCCCTAAAAAAATGAAAAAAAAAAAAAACTTTCAGAGGCAAGGGCTGACTATGCAACATGTACCAGCACTTAATTAAGTACTGGTACATAATGTCTCATACTCTACCAAAAAAATATCCAAAGATAACAAATAAAAAACAGTGTAATTCAAAATGAGATTTTTCACCAATTTGCCTAGCGTGCACAGATAACATACTGAAGCAGTACATGAGATATGCACTGGCACTGCCTATATTAATATATTAACAAAACAATATACCAGTTACATTAAAATTTCTCAGGGCCACATGAGAAAGTAAGGGTCAGATTTATAAAAGAAACCAACATGGAATAATTTATATACCATAAATATAACTTCTCATTTAATTTATCATGAGCACATGAAATACAAAGCTCAAACTCGTATAGAAGCTTGTGAGAAACCCTAAATTAAACTATACCCTGGTGATTTCTCTATTCTGTTTCTACCCATCGCCTCTCTCTCTCTCCCGACATCATCCCACCTCCCTGATTCAGCATACAAGTTTGAGACGAGCACATGGGCCCCATCATCTGACATAGTTATATTCTTTGCAATTTCCTCTCCTAGGTCTGGTCTACAGTGAACCCGGCAAGCAGCAAGCAGTGACCCCCATATCACATGGTTCGGCTCAAATGGCATTTTTTTGACAAAATCTATTGCTTGCTCTATAAGCCCGGCCCGGCCCAACAAATCCACTATACACCCGTAATGGTCTAAATCAACACTTACATCATATAATTTAGACATAGAATGAAAAATTCTAAATGCTTCTGAAACCATCCCTGAATGTGCACAAGCACTAAGAACTGCCTTAAAAGTCACACTATCAGGCTTAAATTGATCTAATTTCTCCATTTTTTTAAAAAGTCTTATCGCCTCTTCAGCCCGACCATGGTTTGCAAGGCCCCCGATCATAGCATTAAATGCAAGGGTATTTTGGTCATTCATCTCATCAAAAACCTTCAATGCTGTGTCAATGCACCCACACTTTGCATACATATCTACCAATGCACTCTGTAAACATGCATCCATAATTACATTGCTTTCATTTATATATGCATGAATTTCTCGACCTTTTTCTAAAGATCCGATTTGAGAACAAGCCGAGAGGAGGCTAACCAGTGTAACTGCATTAGGTGCCATGCCAGCATGCCTCATTTCATCAAAAATACCCAATGCCTCAGTAAATCGGGCCCCATTCACATACCCACTAATCATAGCTGTCCAGGAGACCACATCTCTTTTTGAAATTTCACAAAATATTTGCTCTGCCATGGGTATATCTCCACATTTTGCATACATGCTAATCAATGAATTACTAATGAAGGTATCACAAATATTATTATCCATTACATAAGAATGGAGAAACATTCCCTCATGTATATCACGAATTTGAGCACATGCTGATAAAGCACATGAAATGGTTATTTTATCAGGTGTTGCATTAGAATAAGATGACAACATCTCTCGCCATGTCTTGAGTGCGTCTCTATATAGGTTATTTTGCATGTAACCCACAATTAGAGAATTCCAAGAAGTGGTGTTTTTCAGTGGCATTTTTGTAAAAATCTCCAAGGCTTTTGGCATTGACTGGCATCGGGCATACGTACTGATTAAAGAATTAGACACGTTTATATCCGATTCAAAACCATATTTTGAAATTTGACAATGAACCCATTCGGCTTGTTCAAAATTTTGACACTGGCCACATGCTGAAAGAAGGTTTATAAATGTAACCTTGTTTGGCTCCAAACCTTCCTCTATCATTTCATCAAACAGTTGAAGGACATCATCCCATTTGTTCAATTGACTATATGAAGACAAAATTGAAGTCCATGTTACCACATCTCTATCAGGCATTTTGTCAAACAGATCTCTTGCAGCCTCAATCTTTGCACAACTCCCATACAAGCGAACAAAACCAGACATGACAAACATATCTGAGTTGAACCCTAGTTTAATCACCGTTGCGTGAACCGATTCACCGGTTTGCAACCCCATAACCTGTGCACATGCTTTAGTAACAGCAGAGAATGTATAACTGTCGGGGTACATCCCCCTGAATAGCATCAGCTTGTACATCAACAAACCATCCAAGGGAGATTTGCTGTTAGTGTAGCCTCTAATCATGAAGTTCCATGTTAAAACATTTGGTTGAAGCATTTGATCGAACACCTTACGGGCATAAGCCATGGAAGGCTCTGAAGAGGAGCAAATGAGGGAGATGATTCGTCTAGGCAAGAATGGGTCTGAGATGAGTTGGGTTCGGATCAGTTGTGCATGGATCTGAACCAGTTGGGATTTGCTGGAACAGGATTCTAAAAGAGAGTTTATCTCTTGCAATTTTGGAAGAGAAGTTTTGGTTTTGAAGTACAAGTAACGCATAATGCATTTGATTCTTGAATAACGCCTAGGAGAGGTAATTACTTTTAACGCTTTCAACAGGACAGTTTTGGCTTCATGCAGAGCAAAAATTATATAATTAAAAGAGTGCTGCATATTGTTCGTGAGCTGCATGAAGTCAAAATTGCTCGGTTAAAATATTTACCCCCGTCTTTTATTTTTAAAGTATTAATATCTTTGTCCAAGTATTTATATCTATGAAAATTAACGTGAGGACGAGTGCGGAACTGAAAAAAAAAGACTATATAATTAGTGAGAATCATAATATAACATGAGTAGAACTAGGGTGTGATGTGCTTACCAAATTCTTTGGTGAACATAACTCTATAATCTATCGGATTCACTTCAAACGAGATGAATCCAAACCCGTTGAAACCGATATACTTCACGAGTGATGTGTGTACATGCAAAATTTTAAATTTTTTGAATTCATTTAGTCTAAAGTCAAGTGATCAAAATTGATGAAAAATGAATAATCCAAAATGAAGTTTTAGAAGTTATTTTAATGCATTAATTTTGTACTAAATAAATCCGAAACATTCAAAATTTTGCATGTACGCACATCACTCGTGAAGTACATCGGTTTCAACGGTTTGGATTCATCTCGTTTAAAGTGAATACGATAGATTATGAAGTTATGCTCACCAAAAAGTTTGGTGAGCACATCACACTCTAGTTCTACTCATATAACATTTCTCTATTGTTACTGCGGAGAACAAAGGAAAATTGAAAAGAAGAAATTCATATAATTATTCTTTATAATATCGTAACTTGTTAATAAATGACTCTTACAAAAATGACAATATCGATCAATCAAGTTTCTCTCCTCCTATCATAATATTTATTGACCAATCCCTTTATTAAGGCCAATTACAAAAAGAAATTTGATGTATCAATAAAAAAAAACAAAAAAACCGTTACCAAATCACAATATAGGCCTTGAACAAATTCCACTAAAAAATGAAGAGCCATGAGGCCCAATTGCATTGGAACCAACTCCGCTGTTCTCCAAATTGGAGAACAGGACTCTGTTATTCCGATCTGAACCGTTCAAAGTTTTTCATACCCGAATCTCGATAAAGGTGAATGGCTAGAATCGGAATAACAGGGTCCTGTTCTCTCTTTGGAGAACAGCGGAATCGGATCCAATTGCATTTGGTCACAACGTTACATAGTCAAACTGGGGTAATATTTTAACAGATCAATTTCGGCTCCATGCAGCTCACAAACTATATGCAACAGACCAGCAGTGCAGCACTGCTTTGATTTTATTTAATTTTGAAATGGAGATCACCTTAATTAATTTTGATAACTTTTCATTTACAATTTATAATCTATAAAGAGATACTTTATAATATTGTATTATACATATAAGAAATATGTAAATAAAAAATAATCATTCTTTATACATTCTCTATCTTGTTTATTCTTTACCTTTATTTTATAACACTATCTTTTTTACAGTACATCAAAATCTGACTAACTTCTAAACAATTATTAAGCGATCACTTTTTAAGTAATAATGGCAAGTTTTTTGTGTTTATAAATTTGAATTTTCCTATGTAACTTATTTGTAATGTAGCGCAGCACTCACTTTTTACGCAATCACTTTCTATTAATTCAAATGAAATTTTCCTATGTAACTTACGAGTAGATTTAAAATTAGTTTGTAAGTTCATTTTTTATCAATAAAATTATTAATTAGTACTTAAAATCCACTAACCTTAAAAAAAATGGGGAAGAGGAGATTTTGCAAGCACTTGCCTTGCTGTTTTATTTTCAATATAGAATTATTGTAATAATTGGCACTAGTTACTGGCTGTAATACTTTTTTATTTATTTTAATACAATTGTTACTAGGTATTTACTATATATTCAGCATGCAAGATTTGAACTAAGATTTCAAAATGGACAGGATAAGGTATAATTAGTATATCCAACATATTAATTAATTCCATTCACAAAAGATATTGTAAAATGCAAACACAATACAAGGCAAAAGCTGATAAGACTTGAAAAAACAAAATAAAAAACAAAACAAAGAAATTCATTGCAATAGACGGTGTTGTAAAAGAGGAGAAGATAAACAAAAAAGATGCGCTAGCTAGGTGGAGATAACGAAGACGGTGTTGAGTTGCAGTATCATATGGCAGTGTTCGGTTCAAATAGCAAGAAAGAAATCAAAATTGGTGCAATGAGAGCAAGGAAGCTCCTTGGAATCTTTCACCAAGTAAATTTATTCCTAATTTCTAGGATTCTATATATGTTTCAAGTTTAATTTTCTAAGATATGTACTAATAGAAGAATATAAACTTTGCATTTTACTATTCTATGTAGGCATCACAAAAGAGAGATGATTTCATGCCCCATCTTTGCTGCTTCAATAAACCCGTACCACAGCACTTCATGTTAGGTTTTCTAGGGTTTGAGAAGAGGAAAAGAGCAAGAGACAAAACAACTGAAATTGATTTTTATTAGACTTAATTCTCTCTAATACAAAGAGTCATGACATAAGCTATATATTAAAGATACAAAGCTCAACGGGCCCGAATAGCACTTTGGGTTAAAACATAACACTTCAGAAATTGAACTCGGATCGATCGCCTTTCCTCCTTGGACAAGCCAGCCATCATATGCAACTCGTCATGTCTCCTTCTTCCACTAACATAGGTGGAGATCGTCTTTATCTATCGGACGGACTACATGGACTTTGTCGAGGTATGATCAAACTTACAAACGAATGTTGTTATCATTAACATTTTAATACAACTTATGATCACCATGCTGATTTTTACTTCTTTTTGCATGCAGAGTTACCAGACAGTGGTGTAGATGTTACAATCTCATGTTTGCCTATGGACGACAGGTAACTTTAGACAAGTAAATTGCTATATTTTATGTTGTTTAAGTGCATCCATTGTCATTGTTAATTAACTTGTAGGTATTTGATTTTATGCCTTATCTTATAGCCCTCTTTCTTTTTCTTTTTAAGGCTGAGGTGGAGCTGCCTTTTTTTTATTTATTAGGTTTTTGTTTTATTTCCTTCTTCAACATCTCTGGTCTGTTATTTCTTTTTTTCTTGAACTCCTTCAACATATTTTTTATGATTTGCTTAAATGTTTATTAACTAACATGTTTTGTGTGTATGAGTTTCAGCTTGTCATTCCAAGACTTAACATGGATAAAGAGTTGTCATTGGCTTCAGAAATGTGGAAGTGCAAATATAGAACGATCATGCGGTGTTTGACCCGGCTGGCTAACTGGACTGAGTTGTGGTTTAATCTCTTTACGTGAAAGGGAATAAACATCAACTCAGTCCAAGTAAGCCAGTTGGGTCAAGCACCGCGTGAAATTCGTTCTATTGCCCCTTCCACATTTTTGAAGCAAATATAACGTACACATAAAACATGTTAGTTATCAAATTTTAAGCAAGCATACCTTGTAAAAGAAAAGGTGTATGTATAAGAATGTAATTATTTGGTGACATTTAATTGTACGTGTAATGTATATGTATTAATTTGTTGTAATATTATCTCTTTTGTAATAATATTTTTATATATGTTTAAAAATATAGAACTTAGAAATTGAGAAATGTTTCTCCTTTTGCGGATATCCCCTTTACCTTTTCTTTTTATATTCTCTCGCTATAAGAAAATGTAGTGACAGCACAACATATCAGTATTCTCTCGCTATAAAAATCAGTCCAATCATGCGAACTAAATGTTTACATGTGTAAGGGCTAATTAAGGGTTCACAATGTTTACATGTGTAATGATAAAAATCAATCCAATTATGCATGCGAACTAAATGTTTCAATTTAATTAGTTAGGTGAAACACCAATTTGTTGGGTAACATGCATTTCTTCAAAGTTTACTATCATATAATTATCTCATATATATATATTCCTGTATGTTAGCCTATACAAGGAACTAAGATCTCATTACCTAGCTAGCTACAAAGTTGTTGAGGCTTTTGAAACTGGATAATATAATAAAGTATCAAATAAATTTTGATCTGTTAAGATATTTGAGAAAACCATATATGTAGAATAGCTTGAATTAAAAAATTCAATAATATACTCACAGCTTGGTTAAATGACTCCAACAGGTAAGAGACGGTGTGGTCGAGCCACTGTTTGGTGGGGCCGTGAGGTAAGGGACACATGGGGAGAGGACGAGCAGAGAGATCTTGCATTCCGATGGCTCGCCAGGTGGGGTAAGCGGTGGTGCTGATGACGTCATCATCAGCGATGATGCAAGGATGAGCCCCAGGAGAGAGCTAAAATCACTAGTACAGAAAAATAGACTAGTCACGGCTGAAAATGTAAATTATCCACGGTTTCAGTACCGTGACTCATGTACACCGTTTGTAAAAGTGTTGAAATATGCCCATGGTTGCAAAACCGTGACTGGATTCAATATGTACCCACGGATGTACACCAACGAACCGTGGTTGTTTTCTTTTGTCGCCAATTATAAATAATATTTAACCACGGTTTGTTATATAATTGTCCGTGGTAATAAATATTATAGCCATTGTTTTTCTCTAGGAGATCCATGGGTGATTTGATGCTATTTTCTTTTTAATATTTTGTTTGTAATTTTATCTAGTACAAAATACCAAAAATCACACAATTTTCAGCACAACAAATACCAAAATCACTATATTAATTTGATCAAAATAAACAATATTGGAATTTAGACATATTTTACACTTCCAAATTAAATAATTGTCCTACACAACATATAATCATCAATCTATTTACAATGCTCATGCATGAACACCAGATTTCATCAAACCAGATTTCATTGGAACTGCATGAAAGAATAGTTTTGTGTTAGTTAAGTAGATGGTTTAATTTTTATTATAATTAATAATGTGTAATACATGTAACATACCTTGTTTGGGAACTGCATACAAGATCGAGTGATTTCTGCAATTTAAAATAATTTTTAACATTTAATCAACAAATAAGATTAACAAAATACAAGAAAGAAGTTGAAGTAATAGATATAAGTAATATGAGTAACAAAAACAGAACTGAAATGAATTTGGGTAGAATTTTCAAGATATAATGAACTGTACAATGTGCACCATATCCTTATTTTGTGTCAGATACTGTTTGATTTTTGTGGGCATATTGATAACTGTACATATGCCTACGCGGTTTCCACCAGTTCAGACCTGAAGCACTTAGCAGGGACCCTCATGATTACATAAAACAATTACCAGTACAGGTACACATAATAAAACAAACAATAGGCATACTGGTACAAGAATAGGCATTCAAATCCTTATTTCAGAAATGATGTCACTCAATTATGAAATGGGAGACAACAAAAATTCTAATTAATATTTTTCCACCACTAAATCTTTATAATCACAATTCTAAATCGTATACTTTTTTCTTTTTTTTTTTCAAAATGGTTTCTAACTTATTATTTGAAGTATGAAACTACATGGAAAGAAATGGAAAACATACTCTTATCTTAAGATGTATCAAGTGTTGGAATCATATGTAAATTTATATTAAAAATAAATACACCAGTTACATGATATATGCATGCTTCCAGCACTTGATAAATCTTAAGGTAAGTGATAATTGTTTTCAAAATAAAAATGGGATAGTTCACATCTCACAAATATTTAGTGTTCTTCTTTCAAAAATGTAGGTTGTGTTGTTGTATGACATGTGTTCATTTTTATCTTCAAAATTATAAGTATACATCCAACTTTATGGTAGACCTAACTCTTGTGATACATATATTTGAAAATTATTATTCAAATTAAAAGCCTTAAATTACATATGTATTTTTAATTATTTAGATAGGATGTGTCATGTGTATCAAACTTGAATCGATTTAACAGGACATTTAACTTTTCATCAATAAGCCTTAAAAAATAACAATAGAGTTTTAATGACTTTAATATGAATAACCGATCAGATTTCACAAAAATTTAATGCATTCTTTAGATAGCATAAGAGCTCCTTTTGTTTTTGTTTTTATTTTAGTAGTGTGGCTTGTTATCATTAGAGTTCTTGCTGTTGCACTATTAGTTATATATAGTTAATGTTTAATTTAAATTCTGAATCTCATATATTTTGTTATCAATTTCTTGGAGAAATATGCCATATTTCAGTTGTATACTTTTTGATAAGATTGACTATTTTTTTCCAGAGGAAAAACTAAACTTTATTGTCTGGTAAGGTATCATTTCGGCTGCGAATTGCCTGAATCAGTCTACAATATGAAACAGAAGGGAAAAAAAATGAATAACAAGGCAACATGAGTCAAATATGGTACTTACTAGCAGGGGCGGATCCGGAATTTTTGCCAGAGAGGCAAAAAAATATCAAATCGGATTTAAAACCATTAACCAATTAGATACTCGATAAAAAATAATGTTTTAATTTATACTTTATAATAATTTGACTTGTAATTTCTAATGCTCTGATTTATAATTCTAATTACCAATCAAAATTTAACAAATTTATTTCAATTTTAGCCCTAAATTTAACTTGAATTACAAATCAAACGTCCAGAGGGGGGGCAAACAAAATTTCAGAAGAGGCAAAGTCGGTCCGCCCTTGCTTACCAGTACCACAATATTAGCCAAAGAACACCTGAGGTAAAATAATATTTCTGTTTAGATCTGAACCATTCGATCAAAATTTGCACAAATATTAAAGAGGTCCTGTGTATTCTACTTTGAATCGGATTGGCCCGGATTTTGATTGAACGATCCGTATCTAAACATAAATATTCTAACTTCAATAGAAGTGTAAACAGCGCATAACCACATACGATACGATGCGTGTTTAAGTACAACTTTGCATGATTTGAAACTTGAAAGGGAACGTAGAAGAGGAAGAAGGCCAACCATAAAAAAAAAAAAACACAAATTGCATTAAAACGTTGTGCACTGAAGTGAGGTCCCAAGTACCAGAAAATGATAGAAAGAGATACCTTATTTTGTCTTTTCTTTTTCCTTTAATACCTTATTTTGTCTTTTCTTTTTCCTTTAATACCTTATTTTTCCAAGGAATCTAAAGATCTTTTTAAGTAGCACTCAAATTTATTATCAAACAGCCAATTATCATTTGCACTGAGGTCCCTTCTTGTGCCAGAACCTAACCTCTCAGTTCTCAGCAGGGGCGGACCAGGTGGTTCCAAGGGGGCAGCTACCTCCTCCTGGATTTTGAGTTTCAGTTGAAATTTATCAGTTCCGACCAACTTTGCATTCCCTGAATCAAGTTCTCAAATGTTAATATTTGTTTGGTTTCAAGGACCTTTCCTTCTATTGCTTTTTTTTTTGTTCTTTCTATATATGAATCAAGTTTTTCCAAAGAAGAAACTTGATTTTATTTTTATTAGAAAACCTTACTTTGGATAAAGAAAATGTGTCCATAATGTAAATAATATTTTCAAAAATATCAGTGAATGTAAGATATTAAAAAAAACAACAACAATTGTTGTTCATATATTACGTTTACCCAATGTATACAAGAATCACGTGTATATATATTTCTAAAAATTACAGCACTACTGTTCCAACAATACTTGTGTATATACCGTATTTAAGTTTAACCCAAATAATCCAATCTCCAAATTCTCACCTTCTCCCAAAGAAAAAAAAAATTTAAAAGAAAATAGTAAAGCAAAACAAATATGCATCTATACCCCCCAAAAGATTAATTTTCTTCAACTTCATCATCCTTGGTCCTTGTCCCAAATAAACCAGTGAAGTCGAACTCTCTTAGCCTCAGAACCACATATAAAACAATACCACATAGAAACCCTAATGCAGCACCTGAACCAGTCATTGACACAGCTGCGCAAACCAGCATGACAAACGACTCCTCTTTGCTATTCATATCCCTAGATGCCATGGCTAATTCAATACCAGAAAACAGTAGCAATACCCCCAAAATCCCGATTGGAAATTGACTTAAAATTGTGACAAAAGAATTGCCAAAAACTAACCCGAGAATAAGTTTCCCAATTGCAAGAACAGAACCGAGGCACCACTCCTACCACCAAACCGGTACTGCCCGGCAAGGCCACCTGCCCCATGACATACTGGCATTGCACCGAACCAGCACCCAATTAGGTTCATGAGCCCGACACTAACTGATACTGACGTGGCCGAGAGTTCAGTGCTTTCCGGAAATAAATCTGACGAGAGTTTACAAACTGCTATAACTGAATTCAGTACTGAAAGAGGGATTTGCGGTACAGCACCTTGTAAGAAACCGATCTTCCAATCGTCCCAGGAAATGGACGTTATTGTAACTTTTGACGGTCCAAATTTGAGATTTTGCAGAATTGAAGGGTCCCGAATGAAACAAATTAAAATACCAAGTAAAAACACTATCAATGCAGAAGGGATCCGAGACACGGGTTTACACGAACGGGTCCGGGTGCGATCCATATCCCCATTTTCATTCCCCTCCTGATCATCACCCGACCCGGTACTGATTACGAGAAATAACAAGGCGATGAGCGCAAGAATTATTCCATCTAAACCGATCCATGAGCGAGGTGATGAGGTTGAGGAAGAAGTAGAAGCGGTGAAATCTTGGTTGTACATTATGTATTTAATGGCTGACAAGGCGAAAGAGAGGCCTTGAGAGAGTTGAATGCCACGCACAACTGGTAAGGGGAGGAGGCGATAGAGAGTTGACATGAGACCAGTGATTCCGAGGATAAAGAGAACAGCAGCAGTGGAGAGACCAGCGGCCATGATTTGTGGAATAGTGAAGTGAGGTGAGGCGGAAAGAGCTACTGCTGCAATGGATTTCATGGGTTGTACTGGCATGGGGATGCCAAAGAGGATGCCGGTTATGGCATTGTAGACTGCAGTGAAGATCAGGGTTGTGCCTGGAAATTTGGAGTAAGTTTCAGTGTTAGCAAATATGGATAAAGGGGGTTTTAAAGAAAACCAACATAAAATTAATTCAGCTGGATTCGTATAACTGGATTACAATACTGGACCCCAGAAAAATGGATAACAGGATTTCAATTGTTAGGATATAGGAAATTGGAAAAAAATTCTCCATAGTGTGCTAAAAATTTAACTCAGTACAATGAAAAATTGAATTACAAGTAGCTTAGATATCAATATTATCACTTTTGCTGACGACTTAGAGAAATTGACTTAAACCTTTCTTTTTCTTTCTTTTCAAGTAGCATGCAACGAATTGGCTATCAAATTCATCTATGACTATGAGGTGATCAAAATCATCAATTCAGCTAAAACCTCAACTTGAACCAACTAAGAAATTCTATCGGGCCTGCTCAGCAAACCATTAGAATAGAGGAAAAGTGAAGAAAAGTGGAATTTGGAATAGGCTTCAATTTCTCAACTATTCCGGTCGTGTTCGGTTGATGATGGAACAGTGGAATAATATTGGTAAGCAAAACCCATCTTTTGGAAAATGCCAATTTCTCTATTCCACCTTTCCCATAGAATAGGGAATTGGCTCATAGAAGAATAGAGGAGGGACCAAAATGTAAAAAACTGAAATTTGACTGCAAAATTTCAAATCCAATTCCACTCACTTCTTTTTTCGCCAGAAATAGAACCTCTTTTCCACTCTATTCCTATTCCACCCTTTCCGAACGAGCACTATTCTTTTCTCACTTAATTTGTACAGTTCAACATAGCAAATAATATTGTGTTTTGAGGTAAATCAATACAATCGGAATAACAATGATGTAGATATATCAAGGCAAAGCAATACCTAAATCTAGGTGGTTGACAAGAGTGAGAGCCAAAACGATAGGGATATAGGTGCCGAGGTCACCGACAGCTCCGCCAAGCTCAGCCCAGAAGCCGTTCTTGATGCGGAGATTGGTGGTGAGGGAGGGGATGGGGAAGCGCCAGCGTCTCCACCATTGGCTCCAACTGGATGCACTGTCGCCAGGGAGGAGAGGCGTGGAGGATCCAGCAATGTCAGCCATGGCAGAGAGAGAGAGAAGGAGAAAGAGTGAGTACGAGAGGTTGAACTTTTGGGCTTACAAATAGTCTTCGACTCTTTTGTCTTTTAGAGTAACCGAGGGGCCAACGAATTCGTTCCTCTAAGATATCTCAAAGTTTGAGTGTTTTTTTTTTAAAATAATCTAAACCGTTCAAATACATTCTGCACGAATCTCAAAGCACATACATCTGAGACTATAGTATGGAAAATAACAGTCCAGATTAATCTCAGCTGGACTAAGCTCAACCAATCCGGTGCCTGTTGGATTGTTGGTTCAGTATTTTTTTTTTTCTTTTAATTTTAGAATAGGCTGCAAAGTGATTAGAGAGGAATTATATAAACTATTTTTTTTTCTCTCGATTTTGGGTGTTTAACAGTTCTAGTCTCAATGGTTCAATATTTACGAGACATTAATTAATTTATAGTGTTTTTGTTGAGTGCAATGTTTCAATCACTAAAATTAATTGAACATACAAAATTAAACAAGAATCATGCACAGTAATTGATCATATATATTGGATATTAAAAACAGAAAATACCAACATATTATTCCTTATTAAAAAAGAAAAACAAAAGAAAAAAACACAACATGATTTCGGACTTAAATTAAAACTAGAGGGATTCCAATCACACCAGAGATTGAATCTTTCTTACGGGTCAATAAAAACCCAAAGAGCCTTTGTCCTCCTCTCATAATAATTCATGCATTGAACCAAATTCAGTCTGATGTCTCTATCAACATTAAAATAAACTCTTGCATAAATAAATCATTTCCACGAATCTTAAAAGTAGATCAAACAACTCTCATTACAATCACGTAGGATGTTGGACAACCTCTTGATTTTGAACAATATCATGATTATTATTGTCACAATCAAGAAGTACCTCCAAAGCTATGCGAAGAAAAACATGGGATATATTGAAATTGGCACTCATATCAGCACATATTCTCTTTGTCAAATCCAAATCAGTTGCGCTTTGTTCGATAAGTTTCTGAAATGCTTCCTTTGAGGTACTGAGGAGGTGAATACACGTCGGCATATAATAAAGGTCGTTGAATTGTGTTTGCTGAGGTGGAGCAAATGGGGATGCGTTTGGAAGTGTAAAATTTGGACTGCTGGGATAATCAAAAATCAGAATTACAAGTTGTAGAACAAGAATTAGGAAGAATTTTGTACGGGGGCTAACCATTGTTGCAGTTGCGGACGAGTTGGAGATTGGAGATGGTGTTGTAAGTTGTAAATGGCAAACTAAACAAATAACTGGCCCTGCTTTTATATGAACTATCTTGAGACAAGAAAGTAGTCGTGAAGTATCTTAGGTTGAATTTTGCATATCAGCCTTGCTATTGCGTAGCGAGAAGCGATCTGATTCTTTATAACGAATTTATGAAGCAAAGTATGTGATAGATCATTGACACACAGTAGTAAGTAGTAACGCATAGCTTCTATTATTCACGTGCTCCGCCCAGGTGTTGGTTGCGGCCACATACAACTTATAATGGGGACCAAATTGGTTGGATTGAAATTTAGTGATTACTGCTTTTTTATTTTTAGGGTTAGTGGAAGTATTAAAATAACCATTTCGTCAACCCAGTGGTGTCTAAATAATTTATAATACAATTAAATACTGACAAATTTTTAGGGTTAGTGATTATTAATTATACATACATGTGGCAATCACATTTCATCCCCAAAGGAATCTGCCTTGGAGCTCGGCGTACAGGCAAATTCCAGTATGCATATGACATCACCTAAGGCTTCTGTTGAAATTCGTGCATAAAAAACTTATTTTGTTGAGATTCTCGAATGAAAAAATTTGAACGGCTGAGATCAAAATAGCATGTTTATGTTATTTACAAGGAGTAACAACATATTTATTTCCCAATTTTTTAGTTTAAATCCAAACCATCCTATCTATTTTGTTAAAATAATATGATGTATTTCACTTCGGATTGAATTGGTCCGGACTTCAAATCTAAACTCAGAATTTTAGTTATTTCAGGGGATACCCAATTAAGAAAAAAATTCTACAAGATAAATCATGATTGTTGTTAAGGTGGAGGGGATCATATTTTTCGGAAAAAAAGAGATTAATACTTTTTCGGAAAAAAGAGGGGATCCTATTTTTCGGAAAAAAAAATATTGTTGTTAAGGTCTGAAATTTCTCAAGTTTACGGAATACTCCTGGATGCCCAAATACAAAAGAGATCCAAATTCACAAAATACCAAAAATGGCGAATAGTCACAAATAGGGCTGCCAAAAAAGCTCGTAGTTCGTGATTCGATTGACTTTGATTCGAAAAAAATTCATAATTAACTTTTTTAATTGAAGTTCGTTCTGAAACAAATCAAACCAATTCGGTTCGAATCTTATTCTAACAGTGACAATAATTTTCATCGGCCCAATATAGCCCACTTGTAACATTCATCGGCCCAATATAGCACACTAAGGCACTGAGCTGGTTTATTTGGTTATAAATCTCAAGTTTCATAGCATAAACCAAACTAGCCAAAGCTGGATAAATTTCACCCTTAATCCTTCAGCCTTTGTTGCCATCCATTGAAGCAGCAGCTAGCTCAAACTGCATAATTACTTCACTTCAAAGAACCTTGAAAATGGAAAGATTGACAGCGCCATGATCCTTCTTTTCTCGTACCAGGAGGAAAGAGAAAAACATGTAGAATAGTTACGGAGGTTGAATCGGTGGGTTAAATTACACCGTCGTAAATTCATTCTTACTCCATCTTATTCCGGCTGCCTTTATTCTTGTTTGGCAGCTTAACTGTGGAATAAGTCTTTTATTCCACCACTTAATCTGCAACCAAACAACACCATGGCATAATTAACCTTGATTAGTACCAGGACCGAAAACGGGATCGAGCTTAAACTGCTTCACAGAATATCAATTTTCAAAATGATCTAATATTTACTTCGTTTTAATTTTATTTCACTTGCTAAACACATGTTAAATTTCGGATTTCCTAAACATGTAAAGAGAACAGCAGCAGTGGAGAAGCCAGCAGCCATGATTTGTGGAATAGTCAAGTGAGGGGAAGCAGAGAGAGCTACTGCTGCAATGGATTTCATGGGCTGTACTGGCATGGGGATGCCAAAGAGGATGCCGGTTATGGCATTGTAGACTGCAGTGAAGATCAGGGTTGTGCCTGTAAAATTTGTGCCAGTTTAATTGTTAGCAAAAAATCAACATAAAATCTGTGGTAAATATTTTAACTGAACAGTTTTAATTGACTTCATGCAGCGCTTAAACAAATATGCAGTGCTATTTTGATTCTATAATCCATGCGCTGCATTAAGCCAAAACTGCTCTGTTAAAATCTTTACCCCAAATCTGCTATCAAATTCATCTATGATCAAATTCATCAATTCAACAAAAATCTCAACTTGAACCAACCTAGAAATTCTATCATGTTCTTTTCTCACAGTTCAACATAGCAATGATGTAGATACATCAAGGCAAAGCAATACCTAAATCTAGGTGATTGACTAGTGTGAGGGCCAAAACTATCGGGATATACGTGCCGAGGTCACCGACAGCTCCGCCAAGCTCAGCCCAGACGCCGTTCTTGATGCGGAGGCTGGTGGTGAGGGAGGGGATGGGGAAGCGCCAGTTCCAGCGCCAGAAGCTCCAACTGGATGCTCCGTCAATGT
The DNA here is from genome assembly GCA_025461125.1 of Carex kokanica. Taxonomy (NCBI): domain Eukaryota; kingdom Viridiplantae; phylum Streptophyta; class Magnoliopsida; order Poales; family Cyperaceae; genus Carex; species Carex kokanica. Next base: position 2,258,956 of record JAJGRX010000674.1, on the reverse strand, counting down.
CAGCCATGGGGGAGAGAAACTGAGAAAGAGAAAGAGTGAGTAAGAGAGGTAAGATTGAAGCAATGGAGAGAGCTTACAAATAGTCTCCCCTCTTCGACTTTTGGAGTACCCGAGGGGGCCAATTGACTGGATTGGTTGTAATCCAGGACCGTCGGCCTACTTTAGAGGTTCGATGGATTTCAGACCGTCTGATCCGTTTTAAGATTTGTGCGGGCTCGCGTTAATTTTCGTAGGCAGGAATCTTGAAAACAGATTGAACGGTCCGATGTCCATTGAACCTATTCCAAGAAAGAATTGGGTTTTATAGTGTGAATTTGAGACTATTGTATCCCCTCAGATATCTGAGACTATTATATGGAAAATAACGGTCCAGATTAATCTCAACTGGACTAAGCTCAACCAATCCGGTGCCTGTTGGATTGTTGGTTCAGTATTTTTTTTCTTTTAATTTTAGCATAGGCTGCGATGAGAGAGGAATTATATAAACTATTTTCTTTTTCTCTCGATTTTTGGGTGTTTAACGGTTCTAGTCTCAATGGTTCAATATTTACGAGACATTAATTTATAGTGTTTTTGTTGAGTGCATGTTTCAATCACTAAAATTAATTGAACATACAAAAATAAACAAGAATCATGCACAGTAATTGAACATATCTATTGAATATTAAAAGATCATCGACAGAAAATACCAACATACTATTCCTTATTAAAAAAGAAAAACAAAAGAAAAAAATATGACATGATCTCTGACTTAAATTAAAACTAGAGGAATTTCAACCACATAAGAGACTGAATCTTTCTTACGGGTCAATAAAAATCTAAAGAGCATTTCTCCTCCTCTCAAAACAATGCATTGAATCAAATTTAGTATGATGTCTCTATCAACATTAAAATAAACTCTTGCATAAATAAATCATTTCCACGAATCTTAAAAGTAGATCAAACAACTCTGATTACAATCACGTAGGATGTTGGACAACCTCTTGATTTTGAACAATATCATGATTATTATTGTCACAATCAAGAAGTACCTCCAAAGCTATGCGAAGAAAAACATGGGATATATTGAAATTGGCACTCATATCAGCACATATTCTCTTTGTCAAATCCAAATCAGTTGCGCTTTGTTCGATCACTTTCTGAAATGCTTCCTTCGAGTTACTGAGGAGGTGAATACATGTTGGCATATAATAAAGGTCGTTGAATTGTGTTTGCTGAGGTGGAGCAAATGGGGATGCGTTTGGAAGAGTAAAATTTGGACTGCTGGGATAATCAAAAATCAGAATTACAAGTTGTAGAACAAGAATTAGGAAGAATTTTGTACGGGGGCTAACCATTGTTGCAGTTGCGGGCGAGTTGGAGATTGGAGATGGTGTTGTAAGTTGTAAATGGCAAACTAAACAAATAACTGGCCCTGCTTTTATATGCACTAATAAAAGAGTATCCCTTGACAGTCTGACAGTCGCTATCAAATTAAAAAAAAAAAAAAAAAAATCCATGACAATCGATGTAGTTTTCAAAAATAAAATAAAAGAGTAATATATTTGGATTGGGATCTTGAGAAAAGAAAGGTAGTCGTGAGGTATCTTAGGTTGAATTTTGCATATCAGTCTTGCACCTGCGTAGCGAGAAGCGATCTGATTCTTTATAACGAATTTATGAAGCAAAGTATGTGATAGATCATTGACGCACAGCTTCTATTATTCACGTGCTCCGCCCAGGTGTTGGTTGCGGCCACATACAACTTATAATGGGGACCAAATTGGTTGGATTGAAATTTAGTGATTACTGCTTTTTTATTTTTAGGGTTAGTGGAAGTATTAAAATAACCATTTCGTCAACCTGTGGCAATCACATTATACAATTAAATACTGACAAGAGTTTAGTGATTATTAATTCTACATGCATGTGGCAATCACATTTCATCCCCAAAGGAATCTGCCTTGGAGCTCGGCGTACAGGCAAATTCCGGTATGCATATGACATCACCTAAGGCTTCTGTTGAAATTCGTGCATAAAAAACTTATTTTGTTGAGATTCTCGAATGAAAAAATTTGAACGGCTGAGATCAAAATAACATGTTTATGTTATTTACAAGGAGTAACAACAGATTTATTTCCCAATTTTTTAGTTTAAATCCAAACCATCCTATCTATTTTGTTAAAATAATATGATGTATTTCACTTCGGATTGAATTGGTCCGGATTTCAAATCTAAACTCAGAATTTTAGTTATTTCAGGGGATACCCAATTAAGAAAAAAATTCTACAAGATAAATCATGATTGTTGTTAAGGTGGAGGGGATCATATTTTTCGGAAAAAAAGAGATTAATACTTTTTCGGAAAAAAGAGGGGATCCTATTTTTCGGAAAAAAAAATATATTGTTGTTAAGGTCTGAAATTTCTCAAGTTTACGGAATACTCCTGGATGCCCAAATACAAAAGAGATCCAAATTCACAAAATACCAAAAATGGCGAATAGTCACAAATAGGGCTGCCAAAAAAGCTCGTAGTTCGTGATTCGATTGACTTTGATTCGAAAAAAATTCATAATTAACTTTTTTAATTGAAGTTCGTTCTGAAACAAATCAAACCAATTCGGTTCGAATCTTATTCTAACAGTGACAATAATTTTCATCGGCCCAATATAGCCCACTTGTAACATTCATCGGCCCAATATAGCACACTAAGGCACTGAGCTGGTTTATTTGGTTATAAATCTCAAGTTTCATAGCATAAACCAAACTAGCCAAAGCTGGATAAATTTCACCCTTAATCCTTCAGCCTTTGTTGCCATCCATTGAAGCAGCAGCTAGCTCAAACTGCATAATTACTTCACTTTAGAGAAGCTTGAAAATGGAAAGATTGACAGCGCCATGATCCTTCTTTTCTCGTACCAGGAGGATAGAGAAAAACATGTAGAATAGTTACGGAGGTTCAATCGGTGGGTTAAATTACACCGTCGTAAATTCCTTCTTACTCCATCTTATTCCGGATGCCTTTATTCTTGTTTGGCAGCTTAACTGTGGAATAAGTCTTTTATTCCACCACTTAATTTGCAACCAAACAACACCATGGCATAATTAACTTTGATTAGTACCAGGACCGAAAACAGGATCGAGCTTAAACTGCTTCACAGAATATCAATTTTCAAAATGATCTAATATTTACTTCGTTTTAATTTTACTTCACTTGCTAAACACATGTTAAATTTCGAATTTCCTAAACATGATTATCATAATTTGTTCATTATTTAAATTTTAATCATATTAATTCCGAAGATTTTTTTTGAATAGAAATAGGGGTCATGCCCATATTTGATTAATTGAAATGGTTACAGAGTTTGTATCCCAGTGGATGAAAACATAGAAATAGCCCAATATCTTTGAGCCGTAGTTAAGTAAAAGAAAAGAAGCAAATAAAATGAAAACGAAAACACAGTAAATAACATAAAGTAAAGTGCTATTGTGCTTGAATGGGTTGGTGTATCAGCCAAAGAACCACAGCCCCAGAATATGAAGAGCATTCTATCCCAATCTCGTGCCAGTATCTCTCATACCAGTGATGCACTTCTATAACTCCACAGCATCCATCCCACCTGTATGCTACAGCCCCCCTGTCCCGCCTTTGATGGTTTCTCCTAACCCCCGTGGTTCTCCCTGTGTTCATAGAACTTAAGTTGCCAAAAGATTTCCTGTAGCAGTTCTGAAGATATTCAGACAAATCTTAAAAGTCTAATTCCAAAGATATTCGGTCATAATTTGTTCAAGTCTGTAGAGCACTTCATTTGAACCTGTCCTTGGTGAAGAAATAATTCATATCACCTAAGGCACCTCATTTTTCGAGTTTGAATCCGGTCCGTTTATTCTATATTAGTACAAATCTTAAAAGGGCCCAGTGTATTATAATTTGATTCGGATTGGTCTGGATTATAATAGAACTGTCCAGATTGAAATTCAAATTATGCATTACCTCAAAGGATCCGGACTCAGTGATGACAAGAGACCAGCAAATGTCGTATCCTCTGCATTACCTCAAAAAAACTTTTTGAGTTAATGTAGAATGAATTTGGATTGGAAATTGACTTAAAATCGTGACAAAAGAATTGCCAAAAACCAACCCGAGAATAAGTTTTCCAATTGCAAGAAACAGAACCGAGGCACCACTCCTACCACCAAACCGGTACTGCCCGGCAAGGCCACCTGCCCCATGACATGCTGGCATTGCACCGAACCAGCACCCAATTAGGTTCATGAGCCCGACACTAACTGGTACTGACGTGACGGAGAGTTTACAAACTGCTATAACTGATTTCAGTACTGAAAGAGGGATTTGCGGTACAGCACCTTGTAAGAAACCGATCTTCCAATCGTCCCAGGAAATAGATGTTATTGTAACTTTTGACAGTCCGAATTTGAGATTTTGTAGAATGGAAGGGTCCCGAATGAAACAAATTAAAATACCAAGTAAAAACACTATCAATGCAGAAGGGATCCGAGACACGGGTTTACACGAACGGGTCCGGGGGCGATCCAAATCCCCATTTTCATTCCTCTCCTGATCATCACCCGACCTGGTACTGATTACAAGAAATAACAAGGCAAAAAGAGCGAGAATTATGCCATCGAAACTGATCCATGAGGAAGGAGATGAGGTTGAGGAAGAAGTAGAAGCGGTGAAATCTTGGTTGTACCTTATGTATTTAATGGCCGATAAAGCAAAAGATAGGCCTTGGGAGAGTTGAATGCCACGCACAACTGGTAAGGGGAGGAGGCGATAGAGAGTAGACATGAGACCAGTGATTCCGAGGATAAAGAGAACAGCAGCAGTGGAGAGGCCAGCGGCCATGATTTGTGGAATAGTGAAGTGAGGTGAGGCGGAAAGAGCTACTGCTGCAATGGATTTCATGGGTTGTACTGGCATGGGGATGCCAAAGAGGATGCCGGTTATGGCATTGTAGACTGCAGTGAAGATCAGGGTTGTGCCTGGAAATTTGGAGTAAGTTTCAGTGTTAGCAAATATGGATAAAGGGGGTTTAAAGAAAACCAACATAAAATTAATTCAGCTGGATTTGTATAACTGGATTACAATACTGGACCCCAGAAAAATGGATAACAGGATTTCAATTGTTAGGATATAGGAAATTGGAAAAAAATTCTCCATAGTGTGCTAAAAATTTAACTCAGTACAATGAAAAATTGAAATTACAAGTAGCTTAGATATCAATATTATCACTTTTGCTGACGACTTAAAGAAATTGACTTAAACCTTTCTTTTTCTTTCTTTTCAAGTAGCATGCAACGAATCTGCTATCAAATTCATCTATGACTATGAGGTGATCAAAATCATCAATTCAACTAAAACCTCAACTTGAACCAACTAAGAAATTCTATCGGGCCTGCTCGGCAAACCATTAGAATAGAGGAAAAGTGAAGAAAAGTGGAATTTGGAATAGGCTTCAATTCCTCAACTATTCCGGTCGTGTTCGGTTGATGGTGGAACAGTGGAATAATATTGGTAAGCGAGGCAAACCCATCTCTTGGAAAATGCCAATTCCTCTATTCCACCTTTCCCATGGAATAGGGAATTGGCTCATAGAAGAATAGAGGAGGGACCAAAATATAAAAAACAGACTGCAAAAGTTCAAATCCAATTCCACTCAATTCTTTTTTGGGCAGGAATAAAACCTCTTTTCCACTCTATTCCTATTCCACCCTTGCCGAACGAGCACTGTTCTTTTCTCACTTAATTTGTACAGTTCAACATAGCAAATAATATTGCGTTTTGAGGTAAATCAATACAATCTGAATAACAATGATGTAGATATATCAAGGCAAAGCAATACCTAAATCTAGGTGGTTGACAAGAGTGAGAGCCAAAACGATAGGGATATAGGTGCCGAGGTCACCGACAGCTCCGCCAAGCTCAGCCCAGAAGCCGTTCTTGATGCGGAGATTGGTGGTGAGGGAGGGGATGGGGAAGCGCCAGCGTCTCCACCATTGGCTCCAACTGGATGCACCGTCGCCGGGGAGGAGAGGCGTGGAGGCTCCAGCAATGTCAGCCATGGCAGAGAGAAAGAGAAGGAGAAAGAGTGAGTAAGAGAGGTTGGACTTTTGGGCTTACAAATAGTCTTCGACTCTTTTGTCTTTGGATCCGTATCCTCCCAGGTACCTGACTCAAGCAAATTGAAATGGACGGTCCAGATTAATCCTATCTGGGCCAAACTCAATCCGGTGCATATGGAGACTGTAGGGATCTGTTTTGAGATTCGTGATATGTTAAAAGAACCGTCCGATCGTAATTGTCTTCAACCAGGTAACCTGAGGTGACGTGAATTCTTTGTCCTTTGGAGTAACAAGGGGCCAACGAATTGGCTTCCTCTAAGGTATCTCAAAGTTTGAGTGTTTTTTTACACAATCTCAACCGTTCAAATACGTTATGCACGAATCTCAAAGCACAAATACACGAAAGGGAGTTCATTTCTATAAAATGTTAAATCAGAGGAGAATAAATCAGGGAGTTCATTTCTATGAATTTTTTTAATGAAATATCCTTTAATCTTAAATTTTTATAATGAATTTTTTTTCTATAAAATGTTAATTGGAGAATAAATCAGAGGAGTTCATTATCTGTTGGAGCAAATCAAGAAAAGGGAGTTCATTTCTTTCTTTAAGAGATACCAATCAGAGAAAGGAATTCGGAGAGAATGTATTAGTCATAAGGGGTCCCTTAATAAGGAGAGGAGAGAGAGTAATTAATTACTTAGAGAATGAATATTAAAGAGAGGTTAATTTCTATTCAATTATGTTTTGGTTACCAAATAAATATCGGAAATGAATTAGAGGTCTCCAATTGGCGCCTCTTTAATTATGTCTGTTATCAAAGAAATATCAGAATTCAGAAATGATTTAATGGTATGTCCAACTGGGGGTCCGGATCCCCTAAAGTAACCCAATTTTTGCGTTTTGGATCGGGATCGTCTGAATCGAATCCGTCGCTCGAGATCGTCTCGAGATTCAAACATATCTCTTGAGATGCGTATGCTCCACTTTAGTTAGATGATCACAGATTTGAATGGGACAGTCCCGATCCAAAACCCAATTTTTGGGTTACTTCACTAGATCTGAATTCTCCAATTGGATCATCTTTAATTAGATGTAATATTTTCAATTTAACCTCTCAAATTAACAAATATTATTACAATTGTTAAAATTAGTTGAATGCAATTATTAAAATTATTTATTTGTATGTTAAATAAAACTAGATAATTATTAACAATTATATATTAAAAAAAACTACTTTATTACCATGCATTCAACTACGCAACGCAGAATATTCCTTTTGGAAAAGAATGGGATGCTGGTATAGCTTTGTTGGGAGAGGATTAGGATTTAGGAGAGGCGAGCTTTGTTGGGCCAAGTGAACTGCCTCTTTTTTTTTGTTTTGGGTTTATTTCTTTTTCAAAGTGGGCTTGGCCCAGCTGAATTTCACGAACCAGCAACAAGGAACCATATACACTATTTTCAGTATGTTGGATTGTTAGTTCAGTAATTTTTATTTTATTTTAATTTTAGCATAGGCTTCAAAGTGATGAGAGAGGGACCAAGTTTGAACATATATATTGGATATTAAAAGATCATCGACGGAAAATACCAACATACTATTCCTTTTTAAAAAAGAAAAACAAAAGAAAAAAACACGACATGATCTCGAACTTAAATTAAAATTAGAGGGATTCCAATCACACGAGAGACTGAATCTTTCTTACGGGTCAATACAAACCCAAAGAGCCTTTCTCCTCCTCTCAAACAATACATGTATTGAACCAAATTCAGTCTCATGTCTCTATCAACATTAAAATAAACTATTGCATAAATAAATCATTTGTACAAATCTTAAAAGCAGATCAAACAACTCTGATTAAGCATCAGACCAAATTTGATCTGATATCCATCGGACATGTCCAGATTACAATCACGTAGGATGTTGGACAACCTCTTGATTTTGAACAATATCATGATTATTATTGTCACAATCAAGAAGCACCTCCAAAGCTATGCGAAGAAAAACATGAGATATATTGAAATTGGCACTCATATCAGCACATATTCTCTTTCTTGAATCCAAATCAGCTGTGCTTTGTTCGATCACTTTCTGAAATTCTTCCTTCGAGTTACTGAGGAGGTGAATGCACGTTGGCATATAATAAAGGTCGTTGAATTGTGTTTGCTGAGGTGGAGCAAATGGGGATGCGTTTGGAAGAGTAAAATTTGGACTGCTGGGATAATCAAAAATAAGAATTACAAGTTGTAGAACAAGAATTAGGAAGAATTTTGTACGGGGGCTAACCATTGTTGCGGTTGTGGGCGAGTTGGAGATTGGAGATGGTGTTGCAAGTTGTAAATTGCAAACTAAACAAATAACTGGCCATGCTTTTATATGCACTAATAATCTCAACAAACCTCAAACTCCAAAGTCCAAGCTTGCGGCGCGTAATAAGCAGATCTGATTCTTTATAACGAATTTATGAAGCAAAGTATGTCATAGATCATTGACGCACAGTAGTAACTAGTAACTAGTAACGCATAGCTTCTATTATTCACGGGATCCGCCCAGGTGTTGGTTGCGGGCTTGCGGCCACATATAACTTATATTGGGGACCGCCCTTTGTCAAGAAAAACCGACAGGAGCAGGGCATCGAATACCGACAGGAGCAGGTCCGATGCTCATTGGACCTACTTTGGTTCAATAGGTGTGATGACCATCCGATCAGCATCAAGATTCGTGCACTGTGCATCAAAATCCGTGCGAATCTGTATCAAGTTTCGCGTGCAAAGATTTAGTGCTAATCATACGGTGCTAGAGTTAATTGAACCTAAAAGTAGGTCCAATAGGGCATCGGACCTACTCCTATCTCGAAAACCGACGTGGAAAGAGTTCAGTGATTATGAATTCTACATAATCACATTTCATGACCAAAGGAAGTTGTCTAGAAAAATGGCTGCAATTAATTCCGGTATTTATATGATATCACCTAAGGTATCTCAATTTTTGGGAAATAAATCTGTTGGAAATAATATGAACATGTTATTCCGATCTCGATTGTTTGTTTTTGTTGAAATTCGTGCAATAAAAAACTTATTTTGTTGAGATTCTTGAAAGAAAAAATTTGAACGGTTGAGATCAAAATAACATGTTTATGTTATTTACGAGTAACAACAGATTTATTTCCCAATTTTTTAGTTTAAATCTAAACCATCCTATCTATTTTGTTAAAATAATACGATGTATTTCACTTCGGATTGAATTGGTCCGGATTTCAAATCTAAACTCAGAATTTTAGTTATTTCAGGGGATACCCAATTAAGAAAAAAATTCTACAAGATAAATCATGATTGTTGTTAAGGTGGAGGGGATCATATTTTTCGGAAAAAAAAGAGATTAATACTTTCAATTTTGAATATTTATAAAAATAATAATTTCGATTACGAACTTACTACCTTTCATTCTAAAAATATTATCTTAATCACTAGAATAAAGATTGATTCTCAGATGAAAAAAAATATTGTAAAATTCAATTTAAGAGATCAATAAGATCTTTTTGCTCATTGTTTTTTTTTTCTAACAGTATCGTATTTTATAAGCCAAGTACATATAATTTTTTTAGTAACTTATCAGATAAAGATACAAATAAGAAAAAAAGATTTAGCTTAATGGAATAGGGAGGCTAGACCACATTTCTACTTCACAAAAAAAAGAACTATGTACCACCCTAGATACAATATCCACGAGGGATACTGTCAGTATATTCTCGCGGATACTTCCGTCGCTAATAGAAAAAACACATTTCTGTCAGTATACCCTCGCAAATAGTCACTTTTTACCCTCGCGGATACTGTCACATTCTTGTAGTCTAGCTATTTATCAAATTCCAATTTATATTAACGTTATTTTACCGTTATACACTTCATCCCTCTCATTTTTTACTCCTATATTTAAAAAAAAAAAGTCTTTTTTTTTCTTACTATGCATGTGGGCTTTGTCTCCATTTTTTTTGCTGGATTTTAATGGAATTTAAAAAAAAAAAAATACACAACTTGAGCCAAGCATCAACTAGTAATGTAGTATGTGTGAGTTATCTCCCAAGTATTCATTCCTAACGATACTAAGAGTTAGGAAATTTTAAATAATATGTCGTGATCGGTCGTTATAACACATACAATTTTCACGTGACTTGACCCCTAATTTTTAATAATTTTCCAGCATTTTTTTCAATAATTTTGGACTTCTATTTATAATTTTTTTCCAATAAATAATTCAGAATCTGTATAAGAAAAATTAAAATATTCTTAAACATGAGAATAAAATCTCCAACATTTTTTTTTCTGAATTTTACAAACTTTTGCAAAAAAATTTATACAATTTTGGGACTTTTTTTTTCAAATTTTTCAATGACCAATTTAAATTCGAACAAATTTTTTTTTTTTTTTACTATGACTAACAAAAAAACTCGTAATTAGTAGCTCGTTAGAAATTAACCCAAAGAAAAATTTAGGATTAGCTCGCTCATCCAAATACTACTCGAAAGGAAAAACCCTTCTTAAATCCTCTTCTAAAATTACAACTTAAGAAATAATTTACAGTTGTTGGCTATCTTTCCCTTCTATTACAGATCTAATATTTATGATTCCACTATAATATTATAGTATAATTCGGAAAATAATTTATTTTTGTATACTATAAATAATATATGTAAGTGTTGAAACTTTTAGAAAGAAAAGAAAGTTTTGTATATTTCACGAATAATACAGCCACAAATCTTGCACGATACATAAATTTAAATTTAAGAAAAAGAAGAGGAAAACAAGATCGTGTGAAAAATAAGTTGAAGGAAGTGGGCTGGGCTGGGCCTAATTAATTAATTGGATAATATAGAGTTTAGGAAATAGATAATTTTTCAGTTTTGGGCCGAAGGTAGGTTTTGGGCTTCATAATGAGGAACTTTTTTTTTTTTTACAAAAGGTCTGAAATTTCTCAAGTGCTCAAATACAAAAGAGATTTAAATTCACAAAATGCCAAAAATGGCGAATAGTCACAAATACAAAGAATAAAGAAAAACAAACAACTAAATTGGTGGTTTAAATTTGATCAATTTAATCAGTGACGGTACCTTATATGTATTTAAATTTGATCAATTTAATTGGTTTAAAAAAATAATTATTGTTCCACATGTTACTTTATATGAGCTCTTGATTACTATGTTAAAAACAACTTAATTATCAATAGAAATCAGTATCTTGTAAAATGAATATTTTTGTCCCAATACATTGGAGAATATAAAATGATAACAAATTATCATTAACTAGTATCGTGCCAGTGCGTTGCAACGGAGACATATTAGAAAGAACTTGAACCATTATATAATAATGATAAGTTCAAAATTATCGGTGAATAAATTCGAAGGATATCGGTGAAAAATTATCTACGAAGTGTCTTATAATTAGTAAGTAAGAATATATAGTTAAAGCTATACATGGTATGAAATGACTTCTATTATCTAAGTTGGAAAATAAATAATGAACCGAATTGTATCATTTTTAAATAAAATTTCTTATCAGTAAAACCGAACAAAATATTTAAAAGAAAATGTGATCTGAAATTTATTAATAGATTGAAATGTGATCTGATTTGTTTAGAAACAAAATTGGGAATCTGTATATAGAAACAAATAATGGCGTGGGAATTTTTTCATTATTTATTTTTTCCATTCTGTCGTGGGAAATTTTTTTACTATTGACATAGCTATTTTGAATGACTATATTATATAAATAAAAGTCACAAAGATATAAAAAGTAATTTTTTACTTACATGTCTATTTTGAATGACTATACTATATTAATAATAGTCACAAAAATATAAAAAATGATTTTTTACCATTAACACGGCTGTTTTTTATGACTATATTTATATTATGAAATAAAAGTAACAAAGATATAAAAAGAGATTTTTTACTATTGACACACCTGTTTTTTATGATTATATTTTTCCATTCAGTACGGAATTTCATCTTTCAATCGTAGCCGTTGGCAGGTCAGAACATCAACATACTTAATATAAGAATGGAGATTAACTGCACAATTAATAAACAAAGAAATAAATTATATATTTTTTGTTAAAAATTATATTGTATACTAGGAGTACGTATCAAACACATACCTTTTAAATGAGGAGAAATAAAAACTAAATCGGATGGATAAAAGGAGATAGGCTAAGATCAAAATGGTATTTCTTGAGCCATGGTTATACTAATTCGGTTTTGCAATTTTCAATATCCAAACTGTTCAACATGATATCTATATTAAAATGTGCTTGGAGATCAAATTTTACATTTTTTTGAATAGTTTAACTATTTAATAAGATAGTTGTTTTCAATGGTCCAGAAACTTTTAACAGTTTATTAAAATCAGTTATTTTCAAATCATCTTAATAAATATTAAAAAAATTCCAAAAAATGTAAAATTTGGTCTCCAAGCACATTTTACTGTAAAGATCACATCTAACGGTTTGGATCGACTGTTTGGACTTTGAAAATTACAAAACTAATTGGTAGTACCAAGATTCACGAACTACCATTTTGATCCTAACCAACCTCTTGATAAAAGACTTAACATTTTTTATGGACCATGAATATGTATCACTTTTTTATTATAAAAAGAACTCGGAAGATAAGTAACAATTGATAACCAGTTCATATATGATTTTTCTTGCAGCTTTGACATCCACAAGACGAGGATTAAAACTGACAGCTCAAGCCGAAGACTTTGACCAGAGAACCACCACAAGTAAGAGTTTTAAGGAAGGCAAAATATCAAACAAAGTAATATTGCCATTGAAATTCAAATAACCAAATAATAACATTCTCCTTTTACAAAAGTATATATAGGCTTAATTAATTATATAACATAAACTATGCAAAAATTAAAATTAGTGTTAAGACTACAGATAACTGGGGGTATATTGCTCACTCGAGAACTCTGAGATAACAGGTAGCTGATGAGATGAACGAGCCATTTCAAACTGAGATACATCGGCCGAGCTATCCGATGCAAAAAAGGGCCTCGGTGGCATTCTGAGTGAATCAAGATCTGATTCGAGCATCTCAATAACCCTACTCATATCAGGGCGATCCGACGACTTGATTTGTATACACCATAGTGCTACTAAACAAAGCTTCTTTTCCACCTCAGATAGATCTAAATTTTCACTAATATCATTCTGTTGATGTTTAATCAGCTTGTCATATATCCACGACGGATAGTATACCTGGCTCAGCCTATCGATATTGCGATCAGCATTTCTTCGACCACTAACCATTTCCATCAGAAGCATTCCGAAACTATAAACATCAGACTTGTCTGATATAGCACCAAAGCTCCTTGATATTAATTCAGGAGCCATGTAACCAATGGTTCCTCTTGCAGCACTTATGGACACAAGGCTGTGCTCCTTAGGATACAGCTTTGCCAGACCAAAATCAGAAATTTTAGGGGTGAAATTCACATCAAGCAAGATGTTGTTTGGTTTGATATCAAAATGCAAAATTTGCATGTTACAGCCTCGGTGCAAATACTCGATACCACGTGCAATGCCCAAGGCTATTTCATTGAGCTTTGCCACGGTAAAAGTGCGGCGGCCACTTTTATTACTGCTAGCAGTAAAAATGCATTTGTCAAGGGATCCATTCAGCATGTACTCATATATGAGAGCCCGTTTTGATCCTTCAGAGCAAAACCCAATGAGCCTGACCACATTGAAGTGATGGATTGTACCGAGAGAGGAGACCTCATTGATGAAATCATCTCCGTTGCAACTCGAGTTGCTTAGCACCTTCACCGCTACGAGAATACCTCCAGGAAGCACGCCTTTAAATACACAGCCGAATCCACCTTGCCCGAGTTTTTGTCTGAAGTTTCCTGTGATTCTGATGATGTCGGTATATGCATACCTTGTTGGCATAAGGCTTTCTAGGTTTTGAAGGAATCTCTCTACATTGTCAGTGGATGTCTTTGATTTAAGCACAAGGTAGGCGAGGAACACCAAAATAGTAGGCGGCATGAGGAAAATTCTGATGAAAAGCATCCTATCTGCAATCGACATCATCCATACTCTTAATCAGATCAAAACATTTACAAAAAAAAAAATGATATTGTTTAAGCTATCCTAGGCATCAACAAAAACATTTCCAATTTGGTGTAATCAACATATCCTTTTGCATGTGTGTGAAATGATTTTTTTTTTTTTTTAAATTGCATCTCTATCTTTCTGTAGCACAAAATGAAAATAAAATAAACAGATATTTACAAGTCATGACATACATAGCAGTATCGCTCCAATTTGTGCTGCATAAATTTCAATGTTTTCAATCCATGAGAAGGGTGGATGATATAGAAGTGTAAATCCTTTCTGGAGAAGCTCAAAAGCACTTCCTGTAATATTATCTGATATAGGAAGCATGGCAAGATAGGAACACGATTGCTGGAGAAATTTTACCTGGTATGCATCTACTGCTAGGTAAACAAACGAGTCGTTTGTACTCATACAGCTAACTGGCATATACATGGAATGATTAGAAATTGATTCTCTGCACTTCACTAATGATCCCCACCTAAAATCAAAGTAGGGTCCTTTATTCAAAATTGAAAAAGACGGCGATACTGTCGGAACAGTGCAACTGCCTTGGACAAATCTTTCAGTCACGACATTGATATAGTAATAACCTATTTCAGTAACGATATACTTCTCTGGTTGAAAGAATTGAAGAATAGTTCTGTTCCCTTCACAGTTTAGCTCGTATTCAGGACGAGAAGTACTATTGCATGCTGATGCATCAGATTTCAGGTAGAATGGGTACTTTATTTGCAGATTTCCACATGAAGATTGATGGCAGTTTTGGTTTTGCCATGGGAGACATGAGGTTTGTTCAACTAGGGATAGAAGAATCCATGAGAGAAGGAAAAGGGAAGAAGATAGAGGTTGCATCTGTATGGCTGTATGTAGACAAAATAAAATAAAGCAGCACGAGATAAAACTAGTTCTATATATATGTTGGGTAAGTTTCTTTGGAGGTCCCTAAGACAGCTGTTATATTTTCTCTTCGAAATAACAAGGAATGCTGGTATTGTTATTGTTTACACCGGCAAAAGAAATATATACATGAGCAAGTGTAATTAACATTTGTTCATTCTAGAAAATCACACACAAAATAAAAGGAACTGTCTAAATCAACTAAAAAAATATCAGATCAGCAAACAATATCCGCCTCACCATACCATTGATTTTTCAATGGAGCAATCTGTTTCATTTGGTGCCATACATGACTTTGACATTTGACTTGTAAGCAATTATTCCTTTTGAATTCAACTGTCTCCTTCAGAGTTTTGATAAAGAGTAAAATGGGTACTTTATAAATTTAAAATGAGTTTTAATAGAAAAGACAATTAATTGAGTAAATTTGTGTGTTTTTAAAATTGAGAAGGGTAAATATGATATATGAATTTTGAAGGGAAAAATGCATAATTTCAAAGTTTTTTAGGAGTATACATGAAATTCTCCCAAATAAAAATTATCAATGGTGACCCGAAAAGAGTGGTGTGATTATATTTCTGATTAAACAAGCGTGTGAAAGATTTTGAAAAATAACATAATCAAATGTAATTTTCTAAGATATTCTTAGTAGGTGATGCTCTCATATTCGAAAAAAAAACATTAATTTTGATATGCTTCTGCTTCTATACTTGATACAAGATATAATTCTAACAGGAGTGAGTCTATGGTGCTATGCATAGCACCAATGGCTAGTGTACTACGGCTCAATATGGTACTTTTTAAAATCCTAACGGTCGATCCGACCGTTCAATGTGATATCCATATGAATATGTACTTGTAAACTAAATTTTATATTTTTTCGAATTTTTTTACTATTTTTTTAGATAGGTAGAAAAATCAGTGTTTTTTGACAATTCTGGACCATCAAAATTCTACCTATCTGAAAAAATAGTAAAAAAATTCGAAAAAATATAAAATTTAGTTTGCAAGTACATATTCATATGGTTATCACATTGAACGGTCGGATCGACCGTTAGGATTTTAAAAAGTACCATATTGAGCCGTAGTATACTAGCCATCCGTGCTATGCATAGCACCATAGCCTCACTCTTCTAACAGCAACAATAATTTTCATTGGCCCAATATAGCCCACTTGTAACATTCATCGGCCCAAAATAGCGCACTGAGCTGGTTTATTTGGTTTTAAATCTCAAGTTTCATAGCATAAACCAAACTAGCCGAAGCTGGATAAATTTCACCCTTAATCCTTCAGCCTTTGTTGCCATCCATTGAAGCAGCAGCTAGCTCAAACTGCATAATTACTTCACTTTAGAGAAGCTTGTTTTCTCGTATCAGGAGGAAAGAGAAAAACATGTGGAATAGTTACGGAGGTTGAATCGGTGGGTTAAATTACACCGTCGTAAATTCATTCTTACTCCATCTTATTCCGGCTGCCTTTATTCTTGTTTGGCAGCTTAAGTGTGGAGATAAGTCTCTTATTCCACCACTTAATCTGCAACTAAACAACACCATGGCATAATTAACCTTAATTAGCACCAGGACTGAAAACGGGATCGAGCTTAAAGTACTACTTCTGTGAGGAGAGGAATTAAATACAGAACATATAAATTGAAAATAAATAACGATTTCACTAATGGTTTCAATTTTGCATATAACCCTTGCTAAGTACCATATATAGCATGTAACCCTTACATGTCCAAATTCTTTAATCAACTATAGGTAGATATAAACAAATAAGGATATATAGTTGGTGGTAACAATAGAGGAGTAAAGTCGATCAATACTTGCAGGGGCAGACCCAGTGTATTCCAGGGGGCAGCTGCCCCCCCTGGATTTTGAGTTTTAGTAGGAATTTATTGGTTTCGACCGACTTTGCCTTCTCTTGAAATTTTTTTTTCCTCCTCTGGACGTTTGATTTGTAATTCGGATTAAATTTAGAGTTAAAATTGAAATAAATTTGTTGAATTTTGATTGGTAATTAGAATTATAAGTTAGAGTATCAGAAATTACAAGTCAAAGCATTATAAAGTATAAGTTAAAGCATTATTTTTTATCGAGTATCCAATTTAATGGATTTAAACCCGATTCGATATTTTTTTGGCCCCCTGACGAAAATCCTGAGTCCACCCCTGAATACTTGTAAGCAAAGTTGCCAAAATTTACGTAAGAAACTGAAGTACCTCTTTGTCAACTAAGATGAAATCATATGAAAATTTTGTTTTGTCTATTGGGCTGTAAGCAGTCCATAATTTGACAATTTATTTCGTGATTGTTGGTCAGTACATCTTGACATTAAGCATTAGAAGTGAGGTTATCTTCTTTCTGACAGCCATCTGAAAATTGATGCAAATGTGGTAAACGTAAATACAAATTGTAGTAATACATTTGACTGCAAATTTCAGTGAAGAAGTACATCAGTATGAAACAGCTCTAGATAAATCAAATATTCACTATTTACTTCAATTCTGGTAAACAAAAACAGATCAAATTTCTAAGCAAGAAAAATACTTAGTTTATATTTTTATTGTTGCTGCAATTTATAAAACACATCTTGAATGGTACCAGAAATGTATTAAAATACTAGTTTTTTTTAGAAAATTCCCTGATTTGTACTGTGAAGCTACCATAACTGAAAATTTGTTGTAAAAGTTACTCTATAATATGTTTACATAGTTATATTGATACAGACCGGTATGTTTGTGATTTTTTAAAAAAAATTCCCTGATTTGTACTATGAAGCTACCATAACTAAAAATTTATTGTAAAAAATATTCTATAATTTTTTTAAGAGGAGGGATCCAATTACACCCTTTTTTTTGACACATCTTGACACCCTTTTTTTATAGGTCAATTTTGCGATTTCAAAATCCAAACAGTCGATCCGAACCGTTCAACATGATCATCATATTAAAATGTGCTTGGAGATCAAATTTTACATTTTTTTGAATTTTTTTACTATTTATTAAGAAGGTTACAAAATCGTTGTTTTTCAATGGTCTGAAAACAACGATTTTGTAACCATCATAATAAATAGTAAAAAAATTCAAAAAAATGTAAAATTTGATCTCCAAGCACATTTTGATATATTGATCATGTCGAACGGTTTGGATTGACTATTTGGACTTTGAAAATGATAGGTATCAAAGTGTGTCAAAAAAAAAAAATGTAATTTGATCCCTCCTCTTAAATAGTAATATTGGTACATATTGGTTTATTTGTGTATTAACTTGAGTTTGAACTTTGAACAATACTTGTTAGCTTGTCAACATGACAAGATTTTGAAAAAAAAAAAATAATAAATAAATAAGAAGGTCACAACTTTTGATGCCAAAGAAGCAGATAACTAGTTAGCTTGTGCTGGTAGGTAGATATATGTACTATACCGTTAAGGAAAAGGCTAAAAGCAAAGAATATTTTGTGTTGGATTGCAAGAGGAATTTATCTTTCTTTTCTCTCTTTTTAAGGTTATTTTTTGGTTATAGCTTTGTTGACCAGATGTGGTAATTGATCCAATAGAAAACTTTTATATATAATATTTGTGTTGATGTTGTTTAAGTTTGGTAATTCATACCCGCGTAATATGATTGAACATGTCCTTGGTGACGAAAGAATTAATTTATATCACCTAAGGTACCTCATTTTTTCAGTTTGAATCAGGTCCGTTTATTCTATATTAGTACAAATTCTAAAGGGGCCGTGTATTATAGTTTGAATGGGATTGGTCTCGAACTCTGGAAACCCAAATAATGCATTACCTCAGAGGATCCAGACTCAGTAATGACAAGAGACCAGCAAATTTGGTGACAAGCCCATATAAACTGAAAATTTTAAATTGGCCCAACGAGAGCCCAGCTAATTGGGGACTTTTTTCTTACAATGAACAATTTCTCTCTGAATGATTCATTCTTAATTGTAACCAAAATTTACAGCAATGAATTGAGACATGGAGTAGGTGATATAATAACTAGGGAGAATTTCTAGTGTGCCCATGGAAACTTTCAAAATAGTCAATTTTCTCATAAAAATACCATAATATTCAATATTCCATCAAAACTTAACATTATTTCTTTTATCCCTTTTATTTATTTAACATATTATTTAGTTCTTTTAAAAAATAAATTGACAAGTATACTCTTTCATTCTCTCCTCTTCTTTCTTCTTCTCTGGCCGTTCTAAAGCACCAAGTACTTTAGATCTCAACGGAGATGGGCTTTATAAGGCCAATAGAAAAAGGGAAATTTAGGTTACATGTTCCCAGCTCATGTCTTTGACGGGTTTTGGTAGAAGTGGTACCAGCCTTCTTACATTCCCCTAAATAATTTTAATCGACCATTTAGTTTGCGAAAGCAACTGCTGAAAAGGAACAAAGTATGAGAATAAACCTTCGATGCCGTGGCCAGAGACGGATCTACTTAGATCCAATGGGTCAATTGACCCCATTTAATTTTTATTTTTTTATATTTATGTTTATTTTTTTATATAATTTTGCACAAAATGTCATGATACGGTAACATTAACTCTCATTCTTTGGATAAAGTTTTTATATAATTGACCCTTATAGTTCGAAATTTTTTATATGATTGACCTCATATGTGTTTGACCCCCATTGTTTGAAAGTCTGGCTCTGCCCCTGGCCGTGGCACATGGTTCCGGCTGATATTATTAATACCAGTATATATGCTAGCTACCTGCATAGTGACAAATGAATTATTCGGATTCGGTTCGGCAGGGTCAAAAGTTCGTGATTTAGGAATAATTCAGATATAATTCGAGAATGATTCAGTTCAACAAGGAAGCAAAAAAAAAACGCCAATTTTTTTAAAAAAAAAAAAAAAATTATTTGCGAATAATTTGTAAAAAAACGTTTTATTTGCGAATAATTTGTATAATACGTTTTTTCACGTTTTATTCGTTGTTCGGTTTGAAAACATAAAAAAATTATTTTATTCGCGAATAAAACGCGAATGGTGTTACTATTGCTACGGTACAGACAAACAAAGATACAAAATTAAATAAGTATGAAAATGTTTAATTTTAATTCAATAATATATGTAAATTCTATGAATTAAATTCTAATCACAAAACATTCTCATCATTCTCATCACAAAACTTAATTAAATAAGTATGAAAATGTTTTACTTATTTAATCTCATCACAAAACATTTCAAATAAGTATGTACATAAAAATTTCGGTTGATATTCTTTTGATTTAAAATTATTTACCATATTTACAAAAAAAAAAATCCATAACACCTCTATTTATGGGGAATTCGAATTCTACCCAGGCCGCACTGGCATTATGCGGCCCCAAAAACTGGGGTCCGCACAATGCCCCTGCAGCCCCAGTCATGGGGCCGTAGAATACCGGTGCAGCCCCAACTTTTTCCTTTTTTTTGTCTAACAGAAACATAATGGGATATCTCGAAGTTTGAGTGGGGTCCGCATACTCTGTAAAACCAAATGCCACGTGGGTGGAGTTAGCATACTCATTACAATTTAAATTCTTTTTTGCTTGGAATTCACATCCTTTGAGATATCTCAAAGTTTGAGAATCTCAACCGTTAAATTACGTTCTGCACGAATCTCGAGGCACATATAATACATCGTACACGTTGGTCACGTAATAGTTGAGACATCTCAGTAGACATTAAAAATATATATATATATGAGGTCGCACCGGCATTCTGCGACCCCCTGACTGGGGCCGCAGGGACATTGTGCAGACCCTAATCTTTGGGGCCGCAGAATGCCGGTGCGGCCTGGGTAGAATTCGAATTCCCAGAAATAGGTGTTTTGGTTTTTTTTTTTTTGAGAAAATGTTATAAATAAAAATTTCGGGAATATCAACAACGAATAAAGCAAAGTTGTGTAATCCAATTACATGATTCTCTATCATTTATTAATTCTGCAAGCAATAAATTAAATTTATCCAAAAGGCAATAGGTCTCTTACTTCACAGGATCCTATTATTCTAAATTCAGTCCTTTGTTTTTTGGAATGCACAAATTTTAAAAACTGTTGTTTTTTATGTACAAATCTCAAAACAGATGAAAGAGTTGATTTGAAATAACAGGGTTATGTAATTCTTTGAGAATCACAGCAGATTTGTTCTCTCAAAAAAAAAAATATTGGAGAATTTGACAATTTACAGCAGCGAAAGAGGAAATCTTCAAGGAAGGAAAAAAATAATTCACAATTCTACTTTCTTCAAGTATGCAGTAACAATTTTTTTAAATCATAATTATAGTTGCCTGAATAAAATACAACAAAGAACAAACTGTTTTCACACAAATTACAATTTCATACTAATCGGGCATGATATTTAATTAACAAATTCGAACGTACAAAGTAACTTCTGAAAACATACATTTTGATGACATATAAGCAATAGAGTAAGGCTTAGGTGCTATGGATAGCATAAGGTATTTTGTGTTACGGTCTTAAAAATCTATCGTATAAACTTCAAACTTCGATCTAAGTAGCTCAGTAAATTAGTTAGATAATGAACTTGTAGAATACCAATTTTTACTATTTTTAAAATTTTTATACTTTTTTTATGATTTATGAAAAATGACAAAAAACAACCTAAAACTTTGGCAATTTTTTTCATTTGAAAGAAACAAATTTAAATAAAATTGCGACAATTAAAACTAGAATGTCAGTAAAGTATCTCCAGGAGCTCCAGTAGTTAAAATTCGCATCCTCTGAGATATCTCAAAATTTGAGTGTTTTTTCAGAATATCTCAACCGTTCAAATACGTTATACACAAATCTCACAGCACAAATATTACTGGCCCCTACGCTATCCCTGAATAGGCACCGTACACGTCGGTCACGCAAAAGTTGAGATATCTCAGAGGATACGCACTACAGTAGTTAATGGTCGCCTATGAATTTTACAATGGGTTCTGTTATGCCCTTTTATACAATGAATTTAACGGTTGCCTATGAATATTAACATTAGTCTAATCTAACGGTACAATTTAAAAATGACAAATAATGGAGATGTTTTTTTTTTTATCCAAAATTAGTAACTTCCTATTTTCTTATTTTAGCCAATGATGAGAAAATCCTAACGGGTCTGAGACTAATCGGGTCCCTAAACTCCTTTATTTCTCAACCGATCCGGACTCTTCGAAAACAGTAACTGTTGAAAATAAATAAGAAGATCTCAGATTAATTTTCTTCATCGATCAAGCAAGCTAGGATTGTACGATATTTATATTCCTAACTTGAGGGGGAGTGTTAAAAATAATGTAGTCTAGGATCGATCTCAGCCATTCATCATTGATCGAGTGGCTTAGATCAAGCATAGTAAAAGCTCTTTTGTTTATTTAGAAAAAGACAATAGTAGACATAGAATAGGTAGAAGTATCAACGGTACAATAATCTTACCGTTAGATAACTTTGTATAAATAGAGTAGGAACCTTGTAATAACATAACTTTTTTCCTCAATAATAATTTTTCCTTCCAATAAACATAATCTTCTTCCGATAAAATTCAACAGTAACATATGGCTTCTTCCTGCCTCATAAGTAGAATAATTGCAGATAGGAAATTAAAGATCTTTTCTTGTTCATTTATCAGTTAAATTGTTCTTAAATCATTAGTTTGGGGTTAAATAGACATTTCATCTCACTTGCTTCTAATCAAACCATGGAACTCAGTAATTGGTCTATCCTGTTTGATTTGTGCAATGTCTTGTTTTTGTTTGAAAATTTTCTTTTTTCTATACTTTCAATAATGAAAACATTGATATCAGAATAGTACTCCTCTTTCAAAATTCCCTTCAGCTTCAAGTCATCCAGAAGCATGTTCCTATAAATTAAATTTAGCTATTTTGTCATTTATATTTTATAATTTCATCAGTACTATATCTTTTAATTCCTTGTTAGGGAATGTGGTAGTGTGATCTAAAACAGCTTGTTGCAATCAAAATGGAAAAATATATGTCAAAAAACCAACATGTTGCTTTGATAAATCATATAAATATAACAATATAAAATGCATGCAGTTATTGGATGGTGGGTGCTGGCGCCACAAATTTTATATTAACTAGAAAACATATCATTTAAAGGTTATCAATGATAATTTAAATTCATCAGCATACTAGATAAATTAAAGCATGACAATATTCAATGTACTTTTTTAAAAACTGATGATTTTACAATGGATTCTGTTCCTTTATAAAGATTGAGGCTATGATATTATGCATAGTGCATATTGGCACACACTATAGACTAATGTTTTTGTTTTGGAAGTTCTAACAGTTGATCTAAATTGTTTAACATAATCTTTATATAAATATATACTCAAAGACATAATTTTATATATTTTAATATCTTTTTAGATTGGTGGAAAATCACTTGATCAAAGTGATTTTCTATTTATCTAAAAAAATAGTAAAAGAATTTTAAAAAAAATATAAAACTTAGTCTGCAAGTACATATTCGTATGCATAGGTGGAACCATAGTGGTCAGTAAAGGTGACTAAGCCATCTTCATAAATTGAAAATTTGTAGTTAAGTTCATTAAATTTTGTAATATTTGTATGTATTAATATCTTGAGGAGGGTTCAAATGCCTCTATCATATCTCTATTTTTAAAAACTTTAATAACTCAAAATTTAAAACTTAAAAGGTAAAATAAAACCGTTGGATATGATCTACATAGTTTATCTATGCACGTGCAAAAAATTATGACATTTCAATTTTGTTTTGGTTGTCATCAAGAGCTTGTAAAAAACATACTAATGTGGATAATTTCTAGACGTTGATTTTTCAACTTATTGATTCACATAAAAACAAAATCAAAATGTGATAATTTTTTTATGAGCATATAGATAAAATAATGTAGATCATATCCAACGGTTTTATTTTGACTTTTAAGTTTTAAATTTTGAGTTATTAAAGTTTTTAAAAATGGAGGCACGATGGAGGCACAAAAAATGGAGGCATGTGAACCCTTTTAGCTTTCATTATAAAATGAAATTATATTATATTTGATTTTTTAATCCCCTAATTTCTATTTTCTAGTTTTGCCCTTGTTCATATGAATGCGTACTTGCACGATTCAGATCGACGACTAGAATTTTAAATACAAAAATATTAATTCATAATATGGACCAATGCATAGTATCATAGGATCCGACTCTGCTGCTTTTCTGCAGCATCCTGTTTTTCCGATCCCAACCATTCAAAATTTTACATTTGCGTATCTCAATAAATAAAATTTTTTATGCACAAATCTCAATAAATTTGAATGGTTGGAATCGGAAAAGCAGGAGTCTGCTTTCCTCTAATATAAACATCATTTGAATATCAAACTCGTGACCATTTTTCAATTAACACATGTACCGTAACAGCGTACCTACCTCAAATTCAAACTGTTGAAGGCCTCAAACCTCTCCAACTCCGAGTCCAAGCTGACCTCTCCGAAAGGGAATCAGAGTAGGTCCGATGCCCATCGGATCTACCTTGGTTCGATGGGTGTGATGACCATTCGATCTGCATCAAGATTCGTGTGCTATGCATCAAAACCGTGCAAGTCTGTATCAATTTCCGTGCGCAAAGATCTTGATGCTAATCGCACGGTCCTAGAGCTAATTGAACCTAAATGTAGGTCCGATGCCCATCGGACCTACTCCTATCTCCTCCGAAAGAGAACAAAAGTAAAATCCGACCTTAAAAGTTACTACGCACCCGCTAATCTCTCTTCGATCTCAATCCAACGGTGAGCAAACCAGGGAATCTCCAATACGTTAGTTCTTGCGCTACAAATATCTCACTCTGTGGGTCCTCCCCATCCGACGTGTCATCGTGCCTCTTTACGCTATTGGTAACTCCACACGGCAAGCAAGAAAAGTTACAAAATAACACAACCCGTCAAAATTATTCCCTACACCCGGTCTATTCTCATTCTGTGAACTTAAGTGTCACTGAACATGGCCCCCACTGAATTTAACTGGGTCTATAAGTCTATTCCAAAGTTATAGACCTATTCAAACTGGTGAATCTTGGTTGAACAGGAACCGTCACCGAGCTCGCCACGGAATTCTTTCCACTAAGGTAACAGAAATACTCTGTTCAGATCTGAACCGTTCGATTAGAATCCGCACGATTATTAAAGTATCCCGGTGTATTCCACCTAAGGGCGGATTGCCCCGGATTCCTATCGTACGGGCGTGATTCAAACAGAAATATTCTGTTACCACAGAGATTATGGATTCGCTCGTCACGTGCCTAAACAAAGATCCACTGTCCATATCACAATCGACAGCCGTGATCAAACCAACGACCTCTTTACTTACATAAACTCGTCATATGCCATCATCTCTCTACTTATTTCTCCAGATCTCTCTCTCTCTCTCTCTAAAAAAGTAACACAGATGGCATTAACGATCAACTGTTGTCTAAAGCCTTCTCCTTCTCCCCCTTCTTCAACCAGATCAACTCTAACACCACCATTGAAGGATCAGAGTGAATGGAGAAAGAGGTGTGTTGCAACAATGGCATGTGTTTTAATTTCATCTACAGCTGGAATTACAGATGGTCATGATTTTGCTGCCACAGCCATGGAAATTACACCGATCGTTGGATCCGGTACCGGTACGAGAATGGTACGGTGGAGCGAGAAGAGATCGTGTCCACCATGGCATCAGAATTTACTGGAGAATATTGTGCCGGAGAACTTGCCGAGGCCGTCAAATAGCAGGAGACCCAATAGCGTAACGACACGTCAGACTGGTGGTGATCGTGATTCTGCTGTCATTGGTGGCAAATTGATTGGATTTGATAAGGGTTGCTTTTCTCTTTGAGAAGAGAAGGAGATTGTTTCATAATTTGTAATTAAATTGGATAGAAAGATCAATGTTTCATAATTTGTTATTAAACCCAGATTTAGGTACTATAAATATTTTTATTTTTTTGTGCAATACATCTAATAAAATTGCTGTCATAAAAAAGAGAGGTTTCTTCTTTGTTGAATTTAAGAGATGTAGACATCCGAGAGAGAAAGAGAGAGATGAGAGGAATCTGACAAAATTTCAATTATCATGCAAATAAAATTTTGATGTACGATGCTAAGAATAAAAACAAAAAGAGAAAGAAAGAAGTACAATCCTCAAAATGAAAAATTAGTTGCAGTACAACCTTGTACTGCTACTTTTGCTTTTGTACTGGAAGCAAGTAATGCAATGACTCAGTTTATATAAACAGAATTAAATTATTTTCTAAAGAACTAATGAGTTGTGTTGAAGTACTATATTTACCCCCATTCAAAATTTTAACCTTTTAAATTCAAATAACCAATCTCGGTGATAATTATTATATTTTGAAATTTTGAAGAAAAATAAATTTAGATTTTTTAGTATCTGTATTTGTTTAATTGAGAGTAAACTAATGTTATTGGATGGTTCAGAATTTTGTAGATCAATATAATTTATTAATTTTTTGTTGAAGATAGTAAAAAATATATATAAAAACTATACAGGTGATAAGCGTTAATTTCAATTATTGAATATGTTGTCCAATTATTATGTTTCATTGCATTTTTATTTATTTTATATTATTTTTATGTATTGTTGGACAAAAGACAAGAAATAATAAAGGCTTTTTTTTTTTAACTGAAGCATTTTTTTTGTACAACAAAGAAAAAAGAATGAGGATCATAAAAAATCCTATGTTATGATAATAGTTAAAATATAACTGTTGGGCAATACATCTAATCTAACACATTACCAAAAGATAAAAGCTATAAGATATGCTTTAATTTTGTATATTTATATTTTCCAGCAACACTTTGCTAGTATAAAATAATGAGGAATATTTTGTTTTGTTATTTTGGATCCTATAATCACAAGAAAAAATAGTATTTAAGGATTTTGGATGTACCATATTTATGATCAATATCAGAATGGAAGCCACATATTTTCTTCATGGAATATTAGGAACTGCAATTAATGATTTTCTATTTTGAAGGATATGAATAAGTCCTACAAAAACCCAAAAAAAAAAAAAAACTTCATGCAAATTTTTTTTCCTATCAGTGTTTTCATTGTGTTATATCTTAAAATAAAATTTCATCATACATGAAATTAGATCACAAAAATCACATACTAATCACAAATTAAATGAAATTAAATGATGCTCTGAACTGTTTTTTTTTTTTCTGAGGAAAAAATAATGCAATAGGGATATATCTTTTCTAAAAGAAAAATTTAGACCATATGATCAAGATCAGATGGAACGTAAGGACATGCAGGAAAGAAACTCCAAAAATATTTGGTTAAAGTAGCATTCGTAAGCAATTAGATCTAAAAATCAGATGCTAGCGTTCTTTTTTTTTTTTAATAAGACATGGAACATTGGCAACATGGAAAGTTAGTCACAGTAAGCCACAAAAAACAAATTCACAGACATTTGATCTTCTGTGGTCTATCGGAAGCAGGATTACATACAGCCATCTGCAGCTGGCTCTTTATAGTATAGAGAATTAGAGATTAGAGAAAAGCAATACACCAATCCGTTTTTGTCAGAGTTTGAACAAAAACTCCACATTATTTTTTCGTATTCAAAGTTTGAACAATCGATCTCATTTTGGATGAGGCTTTGCCCAAAGCCATTTGGACAAAACCCAATCCGTTTTTGTCAAGTTCTCATCCCCAATTAATGCAAGACGTTATTACTTCCTAAATTTAAATAATGATCTTTGAAATTCAGTAAATTTGTTAATTTTTGAAATTTAAAAGAGTAAATATGATGTTATAAATTTTTAGAGAGGGAAATACGTAATGTCAAATTTTTTGACAGGTATACATGAAATTCTCCCTTTAATAAAAAAAAATAATGGTCATTATCATATTAAATGAAAAGATTACAAGAAAGGACATTTACGGTTGAAGGAAAAAAATAAAATATTAATATAATAATTTAAAAATACTAATGAATATATCAAATTGCCTGCAAATGTAGTAAAAAAAAATGTTTTGTCAAATTCGAACAAGTCACACAATTTTATCAATTATAAAACAAGTCACACAATATCCATATCATTTCATTTCACACAATGATATAATTTCAATAATTATCATAATACACAATCTTATCATTTCACAAATCAAATTCAAACCTCAAACCAGCTATCCCGTTAAATATGTCATCATAATCAAATATCCAATTCAAACATCCAATTTAACTACACAAATCGAAAACACAAATTATAGAGAATTCTGATTACCTAATAGCGATAAATCCATAAATTCAAATCGAATTGCAACGACTGTTCAGAATCAATGCGACGTAGTCGGAATTCCAATCTGCCGGACATATATAATTAAATGATTATTAGTATTGAAATATTAAATTTAATTAGAATAAAAGCAAAAGATCGAAAGAAACATTTTAATTTTCTATAACCTTATCAATAACATGCTCCAGATTGGGAAGATTCTTGAGTTTTAGGCATTGAACAACACGCACTGTGGTAAGCTGTGCCATAGCCTTCGGTTTTACCTCCCAAAACTCCAAGTTCTCCAATTTGAAAAGTTCTAAGAACCGCAACTGTGGAAACCTATTTGTGGAGCAAACCATTTTCTTCCCTGTATATGCTCCATCTTGTAAGCTCAGATATTTCAGTGTTTGTAATCTTTCTAGCGTGGACATGGGATCTTCCTTCAAACCAGACTTGATTAGGGTGAGCTTCACAAGATTTGGTGGAAATTTAATATTATCTATGAACAGTTTCCGGCAAATCCATTCTCCCTCTAATTTAATCACCTTCACCGTCTTAAGAGTGGGAAAGGCCCTAGTATCGGCAAACTCAGATGGTAAAATATCACCTATAATTGTCATTGAGAGGAGATTATCCATGTGACTCAACAAGTTAGAAATAGATTTCCAGTATGGATTTGGTTTGGAGTTTGGATTGTCCCTGTTTGAAATTGCTAACTTTCTAAGGTTGATCAGGAACTGTGGAAATTTTTCTAGCCACGACTCGTGAACCGCAACTGTTTTCAGGATTTGCAAGTCATCTATATTTGCTGTGGAGGGTGGGCCTTTAATTTGGGGGCTAGGGTTGACATATACATGACGAAGTGTTTTGATCTTCCATAGAGATTCAGGTAGGGTTTTTATGCTTGTATCTCTAACATCCAATGTTTTGAGCCGTTTCATGTCCCCAATTTTTTCAGAAAGCTCTGATATGTTACTACCCCTCAAGCCCAGATATTTTAGATATGGTAGGAGACTAATGTCAGGTAAAAATATTTGTGGGATTTTGGATTTCCTTAATTCCAACACGTCCAGACATAGGGTAGTTCTTACTAAAATGTTTTTTCCCAAAACATTCATATCAAAATCAAAACAGACTAGAGAATCGAAATAACGCCCTCTTAGTTCCTCAGATACCCACTCCGTGTATTGTTTTTTGTCATCATTATAAAATGCTAAACGTGGCAGGGATTCCATTTCTTGCCGGGTTGGATTGGCAACCAAAAACTCATCCTCGCGGGATTTTTTGATGCAAAATTCATGAATAGATTGATGTACTCGGCAACATTTGATTGCGCCTGAGATTGATCTCTTTGAAACCCCAACCAACGACCTGCAAGCAACAAGGAAAATAAATAAACAACAAGTACATATATATAAAAGAACAAAATTTCTAGATGGACAAGATCTTTTTATCTATAAGAAAATAAAGAGTCAATTTGCATAAATGAATATAAAATTTCTTTGTTCTTGGGGAGTGCTGTATATTTTTAGATTGTATATTTCTAGGTTGTATTGTGCCTTTAGAATTGAAAACCAGCAGTGCACCATTATTTGTCTCCTCTCTTGAAGTAGTAGAGTGACCTTAAAAAAAATGGTGCTTTTATTGACCATCAAGTATACCAGAAAAAATTCAGTTTTATTGATGAACTCTTTTTCAGGAAATATGAGCTAATGTTTTAAATAGCAAACATCCTATTATTATTGGGATGTTATTTTAGCCACAAAGGGAAAAACAATGCACACCTAACAATAAATCACCTATAAATTATAAGATCGAAAGTAAATTTTCAGAAAATATTGAGAATACCTTTGAACAAGTTGTTCCAGGTACTTATTTGCAGTCTCTTCTATAGTCTCTCCTTTCTCTGGTTCAACAAATTCTTCAGCAATCCAAATCTCTGTTAGAGACCTTGCAGGAATCTCATAATTCATCGGGTAACATGCTAAATAAAGAAAGCATGGTGTGACAAAGTAAGATAAATCATCATAGCAGTAGGTATAAATCTGCCACATATGATTATCAGAAGCACCATTGTTGGACTCTTTGATCTTGACCAGATCATCTTTCACCCTGTTCCATGTGTCGTAGGCCCTTGGTTTGACCGAAAGGAGACTCCCTATAAGGAGAAGAGCCTGAGGCTGTCCTTCACATGCCTGGCAAATCAATTCAGGGAGATTGTCCAGTTCTGTGGATAACTCTAATAAGAACCGGAGCATTTCATGAGGGTCTTTGAGCTCACGAAGAGCTGGAAACGCTGTTATGAGGAGGACTGCTCGGCTCTTCTCATCATTTGTAAAGCAGTTTGAACTATTTGCTTTGTCAAAAAGCAAGTCGTCCATGCTTTTTATGTCGTGGAGAGAGTTTTTAACTGCATCTATGTCGACTTTGTGCTCTAACTCACCTTCTACTTCTATTTTCTCCAAATAATTGCAGGAAACCAAATCATCAATAAATGAATCTAGGTCTCTCTTAACCCGTACCAAATAACGATGCTCTATCAATTGTGACCGCTTTCTGGAAGCACGTCCAAAAATCTCCCTCCTTGAAATTCCAAATTTTCTGAAACACACATGCAGTCTCTTAATTGTTTCCAGCTTTTCGTCCTCAGTGTGCTCCCTGGGTCTAGGCTTTATTTCATAGTATGAGCAAATAATATCATACCACCGAATTCGTTTTTATGGGATGAAATTTTGTTCACAAATGCAAAATAGTATAAAAATGTTATATCTTAATCGATTTCATATCATGAAAGAAAACTAGAAGAGCCGCACCTCATCGGTTACGGGTAATGGCACATTATGCGCTCCCTAATTAAATATGTGTTTGAATTTAAAATAATTTAATTTATAATATTATTAAGTATGTATGTAGGAAGTATAAATTGGAGAAGATTAGAAAAGACATAATTAATGAAGTTATCCGTTTTTAAATATCAAAATTAGATGAAATGTAAAGTTTACTCCCATTCATTTTCATTTCTTTTTTGTTTTTCTACACTACACTGTTACAACAACAAAAAAATAAGTACCAAATGCTTGAAATATATTTGTATTTTTTTAAGTAGAAATGTGGATATCAAACCATTAATCATACACAAGATGTGTCAAAAGTTACAGAAATATATTTGTATTGAATAGAAGTTTCAGAAAACCATGTAGATAATAATAATTTTAGTTTTTATAATTATCTTATAGGACAACGGTACGAAATAGTTTTACCTGTATCCTTATCTGTTAAGATAATATAAAAAAATCTTTATTAATACCCGTACCCAATAAGCTAATGGACAAAAGTTTTACCCATACATGTCTTATTGAATACGATACAGGTCAGATGAACAGATAAAAGGGCGTCATTAACAGCGAAGATGAAGAAATGAATTAAAATTGTTTTATTCTTAGAACCGTGAGCTTAGTGCAGTGGCACAAGTTCTCGTCTCTCTTTGGAGAGACGCATGTTCAATTCTCGAAAATAACATCTAAATAATGTTGAGGTGTACCAGGGCCCTTTAATAATAATAAAAAAGTTGCTTTGTTCTTGGGGGAGTATTGTACGCTGCTCAAGTACTTGGTGTTTTGCTACTAGAATTGAAAACCAGCAGTGCACCAAGGCCCTTTAATGTGCTTTTATCAATCGTCAAGTAGACCATAGAAAATCCAGTTTTATTGATGACCTCATTTTACAAAACTATGACCTAATTGTTTGAAATAGTGACCTTATTGTTTAAAACAGTAATCATACTACTAATATTGGGATGTCATTTATGCCACAAAGGGAAAAACAATACACCAAACAATGACCTACAAATGATAAGATCGAATGTCAATTTCAAGAAATACTAAGAATACCTTTGATCAAGTTGCTCCAGGTACTTATTTGCAGTCTCTTCTATGGTCTCTCCTTTCTCTGGTGTAACACAATCTAACACCCAATTCAACTGGAAGCTCCACCAAGTAACTGCAATACAAAAGGAATATTTGCAGAAGTACTATATAAATGGTGTATAACTGAAACCTGACTTCAATTACGGAGTAAGGGAAAAATTTATCAAATGCTACCAACAGATCAGGCCCCACCAGGGTGGCCGGAACAGGACAGCATGGGAAGGAAATTAGCAAGAGAGATAGAAGTCAAACCCAGATAAAGAGAAGAGAGGAGACACACCCGGTGCCGTTGCAGTTTCAGGTTCAGGGCAAACGAGAGAACGGGAAAAAGTAGTGGTAGATTGATCAGGTGGGGTGCTAGAGAGGAACTGGTGTTGTAGAGGGAGGTTTAGTATATAATGAATTGATGATCGACACAGATAAAAGCTGAGCAAATATTGCTTTTCAAGTAAATTGCACTCTACACTTCAACCTTTATTCCTATCTTCCAATTTGAATCCTAACAGATGGCTCTGCACATGGGATTTCTTTTCACAAAATTTTTGCAACAAAAGGCCGGTTCAAAAATATCCTGTAAATAGCCACTCAAACTTGTATCTCAATATGAGCTGCCTCAAACCATATTTTAATATATCGATTAAAGATGATTTAAGAGTAAAAACGTCAAGCTAAAGCATTAAATTTCTTAAATTTTGACATTTCTTTAATTTACTAAATTTTTAATTATATAGACTTTACCGCAACCAAATTTTAATATTTAAAATAAAAAATGCTATCTTCTCTACTTTAATTTACTTCATTTATCAAATGTAAGGAATTAATTAATGTATGTTAGAGAGCATCTTAATAAACTGTTCCGATGGTTAATTAATCTTAATAAACTGTTCGAGTAATTGAAATGTTGAGCAACAAAAATCTAAAAATGATACCTCTCCATTTTATCTATTGATATTTTTATTTTAACATTTTTGGGTCACTTTATTACAAGGTTCTAAATAGCGTTTATAGCGTCGTAGCGGGACGGCTAAAAAAAAAGCTATAGCGAATAGCGTCGCTATAGCGGAAGCTATTTCAAATAGCGTTTTTTTTTTACATTTCGTATATTTAATATTTGTACTAAATATCAACATTATCTAAAGTCTCATAGAACAATAAATAACACCAAAGTAATTAAGAAATTATAATATTCATATTGAACCCGTACAAAGTCCAAATTGCGGTTCAAAATATCCATAGTAATATCATAAACTATCGATTTTTCCTATTAAAAATATCTTAAGCATCATGATTCATGACATAATCTATTTTTTTTTCTATTCAATTTTAATTTCGGTTTGGACTTTTTTTCTATTCAAATTTCAATTTCTATTCCCAATTTCAAATTGATTTATCTGTAGCAAGTAGCAACAAATTCAATTTCGGTTTGAGATTTTTTTATCTTTATTTAAAACCCATATAAATTGCTTAAAAAAAAAAAAAAAAACCCATATTGTATAGTGCAAATAGCGTATTTTGATGTCATAGCATAGCGTTTGGGGTCCAAAAACGCTATAGCGGCGCTATAGCGCGCTATTTAGAAACTGCTTTATTAACATTAGTAATATCTCCAACTTTTCAATTTTCATATTTATATATAGGTCAAGTAATTGAAATATTGAGCAATATAAATGAAGTAGGCATATTAGTTCCGCAGGCTCACTTTTAGTTGTTGCAACGCATCAAACTATATATATATATTGTGGAGTGCAGCAAAAGAGCAACTTATAATAATGATTACCCTCCTTTTAGTTAAATAAGACTAAGACCAGTATCATGCATTCACATGCAAATCAACTTTGGTATCATGAATTAACATGCAAATCAACTTTTGACCAGATCTAAGATGCATTCACAGGATAAATCCTCTCTTTTTACTCTACGTACGCAAAGTGAACCATATATAATATATATGCTCCAACCAGTTGGATATCAAATTAAAGTCAACTTTACTGTAGTATTAAGCACACACTAAAAAGTATAATTTCATAAATAATTCATCGTTTATTTAATTTGGAATAAGACAATCTCATCAAATTAATATACAAATGACTTGCGAAAACTGGGCTGATTTGTAATTTTGGCCCACTACAGCTTAATTAATTACAAGTGGTTTATTATTAAATGACTAAATGTATGACAACTTTAATTATGGAGAATGAAGCAAACATTTTGTTACTCAAGTTTCAAATGTAACACCACACCTGTAGAATGTTGTAACTTGCTAACAGAGGTTAATATAAAATGATATTTATATTTCTTGTCCTTGTTGCTTTTAGGTGACTTGGGGAACGAGAAAGTAATATACTTCTTGTTCTGATTGCTTGTATATACATTATTTTGTTTTCAAATGAATTCTTTTGCTTGTTGTGTGGGCCAAGAAAGTAATATTTGAAACCTGTTTCGGTGGCTAGGGCTCCACAGGTTTCCTTCAAAGAGAGCGAGAGAAGGGAACTAGAAAGAGACAAAAGCGATCAATGGTAAGTTACAATTTAGATCATTGGAATCCTTCTTAAAATATAATATCACATGTTAAATCAGTTGTGAAGCTCAATATATAAATATTCTACCTAATCGTGGGGGAGCAACGGTCATGCTTTATTTGTTGAACAAGGCTTGGATCTGCCAAGCATCTCCAAGCAATAGAGACCAAAAAGAGGGAGGAGAGAGATAGAGAGAGAGAAAAAAGAAAAGAGAGAGCATATACTTCACTTGGCAGCCACTACCAAGAAT
The DNA here is from genome assembly GCA_025461125.1 of Carex kokanica. Lineage (NCBI taxonomy): Eukaryota > Viridiplantae > Streptophyta > Magnoliopsida > Poales > Cyperaceae > Carex > Carex kokanica. Next base: position 2,223,904 of record JAJGRX010000674.1, on the reverse strand, counting down.
TTTTCAAAAAAAAGGAGAGCATATACTGGAAGCTGCTGCCAAGGTTTCAAGAGAGAGAGAAAATATTTAAATTATATACTTAGTGAACAGCAAAATTTTAACTAAATCATATTCTTTTTATAAGTTATAATACATTTATTATATAGATGATACTTATATATAACACTAAATTTTAAGTTTAAACTAATGAGGTTAAATTTAAATTTATTAATGATTTCTAGATCCATAAAATGTTATCATTAACGAAGCTATTAATTTATTAAAGGATGATTCTATTATTTATTTCTATTTAATTTTATTTATTTTTGGTATATATTGTGCAAATTATTTATTTATTGCAGATTTTAAGCGCAAAATTGCAAAACCATACGTGCACAAATCCAAATGGAGAGATTTTGCAAAAATAAACGAATGGAGATAATTCTTGCCACTTAATTTGGTCTGAAAACATAAATTTTCAGGATACAAAACTCTGATCAGCAAATGTAATTAGCTTTAATATTTGAATAATTATATGAATTCCCACACTCCTGTCTCCTTTTGTCCCCGCAGCTACACTAATTAAATGCCCCCCTTTCTCAGTCCATGCACTTGTTCCCGCGTCAACCTTCATAGGTATAAATACTTGAGAAATAACAGATTAATACTTGTAAATTAAGATATTAATACTTGCATGCGTAAGTTGATATGATGATTCCTCTTTTCTAGTCCCCCAATGGTCCCTCGTCAATTTTCCTCTAACGAAGTAGTGAGGACCCCTATACCCGCATCAACCTTCCTATAATAAAAGGAGTTGATCTCATAGGTATAAATACTTTAGTGCATAGATATAAATATTTTTGTTCATAGTTATTAACATAGTGACAACTTAATTGTTCTGGAAAGGTTCGGCGAGGTCAAAAATTCGTGATTCGGGAATAATTCGGGTATAATTCAGGAATGATTTGGAATAATCCGGATCAGAGATCTCAGTCCTACAAGGAAGCAAAAAAAAAACCCAAAAAAAATGTTCTGGGAAAAATTCGGAGAAAAATTGCGAATAATTCGTAAAATTCGGAAAAAGTTCGTAAAATTCGCTAATTATTCGGGTATAATTCTATCAAAGTTTGGTCAACTTAATAGTTCGGCATTCGGTTCGGCATCAACAAAAAAAAGAATCATTCGGGTATAATTCGGGTATAATTCGCGAATCTTGTCACTATGGTTATTAATACTTTAGAAATTGTGCGGGGATTTATAATCCAATGTACAAGATGGCCTATACATTGCAATGCACCATAGCCCAACTCTATATATATATATATATATATATATATATATATATATAGTGCTGGGCTTAGCTACTTCATGGAGTAAAACGACTTGGTGCTCCACGCCTCATTATTTTCATTTTGAAAATCCAAACGACCGATCCGAACCGCTCAAGTTGTTCTCCATATTGATATGTGCTTGGAGACCAAATTTTACATTTTTTGGAATTTTTTTACTATTTATTAAGCCACTTTGAAAATCACTGATCCGGCGGTCCAGAAATTTTTACTGTTTTTTACTGTTCATAAGGATTTTCAGATTTTCAAAGTGGCTTAATAAATAGTAAAAAAATTCCAAAAATGTAAAATTTGGTCTCCAAGTACATTTCAATATGAAGAACATGTTGGAAGGTTCGAATCGACTATTTGAACTTTGAAAATGAAGATATGGCGTGGAGTACAAAGTCGTTTTACTCCATGGAGTAAAACGACTTTGTACTCCACGCCATATCTTCATTTTCAAAGTTCAAATAGTCGATTCGAACCTTCCAACATGTTCTTCATATTGAAATGTACTTGGAGACCAAATTTTACATTTTTTGGAATTTTTTTACTATTTATTAAGCCACTTTGAAAATCTGAAAATCCGGGTGAACAGTAAAAACAGTAAAAATTTCTGGACCGCCGGATCAGTGATTTTCAAAGTGGCTTAATAAATAGTAAAAAAATTCCAAAAATGTAAAATTTGGTCTCCAAGCACATATCAATATGGAGAACAACTTGAGCGGTTCGGATCGGTCGTTTGGATTTTCAAAATGGAAATAATGAGGCGTGGAGCACCAAGTCGTTTTACTCCATGGAGTAGCTAAGCCCAGCACTATATATATATATATATATATATATATATAGAGAGAGAGAGAGAGAGAGTGGCTAAGATACAAACGTTTGCACCAAGGCCTTGGTGCAAACGAATGGTTTTCGGATTTTTAAAGTCCAAACGGTCGATCTAAACCGTTAGATGTGATCTCTATATTAAAATCTGCTTGGAGACCAAATTTTACATTTTTTGGAATTTTTTTACTATTTATTAAGCCACTTTGAAAATTGTTGATCACAAGGTCTAGAATTTGGTTGCACTGTTTTTATTGTTCACCCGGATCAGCAATTTTCAAAGTGGCTTAATAAATAGTAAAAAAATTCCAAAAAATGTAAAATTTGGTCTCCAAGCACATTTTAATATAGATTAAATATCTAATGGTTTGAATCGACTGTTTGAACTTTGAAAATCGAAGAACCAAATCGTTTGCACCAAGGCCTTGGTGCAAACGTTTGTATCTTAGCCACACTCTATATATATATATATATATATATATATATATATAGAGTAGAACTAGGGTGCTCCTAAGCTCACCAAGCCCTTCGTGAGCGCGACTCTAAAACCTATCGAATTGACTTCAAACGACATTTTCAAACCGTTAGATGTTCAATCTATATTAAAATGTGCTTGGAGACCAAATTTTACATTTTTTGGAATTTTTTTACTATTTATTAAGATGATTTGAAAATTGCTGTTTTTATTAAAATTCTGCACCATTGGAAAACAGCGATTTTCAAACCATCTTAATTAATAGTAAAAAAATTCCAAAAAATGTAAAATTTGGTCTCCAAGCACATTTTAATATATATTGAACATCTAACGGTTTGGAAATTTCGTTTGAAGTCAATTCGATATATTTTAGAGTCGCGCTCACGGAAGGGCTTGGTGAGCTTAGGAGCACCCTAGTTCTACTCTATATATATATATATATATATATATATATATTGTGGAGTGCAACAAAAGAGCAACTTATAATAATGATTACCCTCCTTTTAGTTAAATAAGACTAAGACGGGTATCATGCATTCACATGGAAATCAACTTTTGACCGGATCTAAGTTGCAATAAAGTAACATACATGCCTCTACTTTTTAGCATCCCGTAGCTACCCAATGAGTTAGAATAGAGTACAATACACAGGATAAATCCTATCCTTTTACTCCGAAAGAGGAGATTGCAAAGGTTGTCAAGGATTTCATGAATTTGAATGGAGATAAGAGTAAGGAGTTGAGGAAAGAGGCACTGAATTTGAAAGCAGCAGCACATAATGCCATAGAAGTAGGAGGGTCTTCTTATAATAGCCTGAGCAATTTCATTGAAGGCCTCTCCATTAATTTTCATTATTGACAGGAAAAAAGAATTTCCCAATTAATTATTTTAGACCATAAATCAGCTCCTGATGTTCCAAAATTAATTATTAATCCAATTAATTAACCACATTTTTCTGAATTCCTTTCATTAATCAGTATTTAATGAATTTCCCAATTTTAATTAAATGGCATGTTCTTTAAGTAATTTAATTACCATATTCCAAGTCCAGTTCACAATAAAAAAGCCAGTTCAAGGCCCAACTTTAGCCCAATATGCAGGGCTAATTTCTTTCCTTTTATTTCGGCCCATTGTAATTCAAATTTATTTATTTATAAAATTCCATTCAAGTCTCGGCCCAGCAATTTAAAATTTTATGCAACTTCTTTTCTTTTCCTTTTGTATTAATTTAAAATTGTATGCAATTCAGTCCCTCTGACAAGGGAATTTTTTAATTTGCACAAAAACCCTTCGGATTTCATCAATTTGCACAAAAAAAGATCCTCTAATTGCAAAGAAAAAACATCAATATCAGTCGTGAAGTAGATCAATTTCGACGATTTGAATTCGTCACTTATAATTAATACGGAATATTTTAAAATTAAACTCACCAAAATACTTGATAATTTAAGAATATTCTAGTTCTACTAATAATAAATATTATGAACACATATAAATCATCAGGAAATTTATTGAGTTCGATTGTAACTAAGACAGACAAGCATAGTCACAAGATTCGCGAATCATTGGTTTTTTTGGTGATGGCGAACTGAACGTCGAACTTTTTGGTTGACCGAACTTTGACAGAATTATTCGCAAATTTTATGATTTTTTTCCAAATTTTATGAATTATTTTTCCAGAATTTTTCCCAAATTTTTTTTTTTTTGCTTACTAAGATATCCAGTCTGGATTATTCCGAATTATTCCCGAATCATTTCCAAATTGTACCCGAATTATTTCCGAATCACGAATTTTTGACTTTGCCGAATCAAACCTGAATAATTCATTTGTCACTATGCAGACAAGTCTTGGAAGGTCTGATGTTGCCACTCTTCTGTCGTTTCCAGTGAGTCATCTTGTCCAACATTCAGAGCATCAGATCTGAGATAGGGACTTTAATTTTCCCTCAGTTTGGATTACTCCAATGAAATCTTCATGTTGAGATTGCAACACATCCAACTGGCCGAAATTTTTATATATAAGAAAATAAATTAAAAAAATATTAAAAATGAGAAACTGTTCCTGAGATTTCGAAAAATAAGAAGGCAGGTATATGCCATGGCGTCCCAGTGGGACGCCATGGCATACTCCAGCCAGTCGGAAAAAAAAACAGAAAATAATTAAAAATTAAAAATGCGAGACGCCATGGCTTATCCCGACCAGGGGGGAAAAAAAATTAAAAATGCGAGATGCCATGGCTTATCTCGACCCGGGAAAAAAAAAAAAAAAAGGGGGACGCCATGGTATATCCCGACCCGGAAAAAAAAAAAAACCAAATCGGGACGCTATAGCCCATCCCGACCCGGGGGGAAAAAAAAACAAAAGGGGACGCCATGGGGCTGGCCGACCCTTGTCCGAAAAAAAAAAAAAGTATTTTTTTTTACCGGGACGCCACGGCATGCGCAGACCCCAAAAAAAAAAAATATCTGGGACGCCATGGCATACTATGGCCACTACTAACTCGTATAAACCTTCCAATCTGTCTCTCTCATGCCATTCTGGCTTACATCTCCGAAAATTGATACACTTTAAGGTAAAAAAAATTTAGTTCATTTATTTACAATATTTTAACTCAATTTGTTGTAAACAATTAATATTTTAACTCAATTTGTTGTAAACAATTAATATTTACATTTTGTAATTAATATTTATTGTGTAGGTTTTTCGGAAACAATCAATTATGGTGTTAGTAAATGTGTTTATCGGTGGTGAAATTTGATACGGTCCGAGAGGCGCGGAGTATAGTATTAGTCATCGGTACTCATTTCGTGCGACCGATGAACAAAATTTTGAAGATTTAAAAGGTATGATTTATCAGGCATTTTGGATATTCCGAGAATGAATACAACCTAATAATTTATGCTCGATGTAATGTTGGTACACCTACTGGCTGTTATTACGAGGTTGTGGAACTTATTTGCAATGAAGGATGGAAGATAATTTTTGAGCAGTTAATGAATTCCGAAAGAGAATATCGTGTCATTGATTTTTTCATTGAGTTTGTTCCAATTGTGGGCGCGACGTAACTCCAGTTGTTATTTAATAGTGGGGTACCTGAGACGCAGCCAGAACCTCCTCAGTCTCAGTACTGTGATCCACATGCGGGTTCTAGTCGGACCCGACCCTGTCAGAGAGAACAAACACCGCCCCAAAATATTTACTCTGAACCTTATCCCAACATGAATGAGTTTTCACCGGCCGTCCAGGCAGAGGTGAATTGGACACCCTATGATAATTATAATAGTACATACGAGATGTCTGATTTTGGTGATCATGGTCCCGATAATGACAACTTGTCACAAAGTGATGACGAAGATGATGGAGACTAGTTGTGATGATGATGAATCTGATGAAAATGATTCAGAAGATGATATTTTGCTAGAGTCTCAGACACATCCGAATTTCGGTCGTGGTGACCGTTGCCCTATACCGAGCTTCACTGACACATCCGGATTTCGGGAAGCAGATATAGGTTTTTTCAGTACGACCCCACGTTTTGATGATAAATCTCTTGTGGTGGAATCAAGTATTCCCGTCGAAAGATGCTATGAATAGAGTTATAAAGGAGTTTCACGTATGCAAGAATATTGAAGTGTATTGGAAAGAAAGTAGCAAAACAAAAATTGTGGTCGTGTGCAAAGACACCAGGTGCAATTGGCGACTGTATGCCACGTCTTCTTATTTTGGAGCTCGATGGACAATTAAAACATTAAATACACCCCATACATGCCGTGCCCCGACTAATCGTAATGATCATGCACAACTAACTGCAGCAGTGATTGCTAATGCTATAAAGCAAGATATGAGAGAAGATGTTACAAAAAGCATTAGTGACATCAAATCGATAATCCGTGCTAAATTCGAAGGAATTGTTCCCAAGTACAACAGGTTATGGCGTGGCCGAGAGCTGGCAATTGAACAAATGTTTGGCAGTTGGGAGGGCTCATATGCAATTCTCACTCCAATTTTGCAAGCAATAACTAGAGCAAATCCAGGGACAAAATGGGCAGTTAAATCAGAACCCACCGTGAAAGAGACAGAGCGGATGTTTAAGGCAGCAGCGTGGGCGTACGGTCCATGTATTGCGGCAGTGCCTCATCTGAGGCCTATCATTAGCATTGATGCATGCTTCCTGTCCGGTAGGTACAAGGGGAGATTGCTCATAGCTTGCGGTTATGATGCTGAGAATCAGTTGCTACCTTTGGCTTTTGGATTAGTTGAGGAAGAGAGTTTTGAGAACTGGGGATGGTTTATGAGGTGGCTGCGACAAGAGGTAATTGGTTTTGGAAGGTTCATGTGCGTTGTTTCAGATAGACACTTGGGAATAAGGAAGGTCTTCAAAGATAGACATGGTGGTTGGTGGGAGGACGGCGGAGAGTGTGTTCAGACATTGTGTACACAGCATGTTGCTGAGAATTTAATGAAGAAGGTCCATGACAAAGATGTTTGTGAGATATTTAAAATACTTGTTCGCAAAAGGAAGCCAAGAGCATATGAAGAGTGGATGCAAATTCTACGCCTAAAATGTCCGGCAGCAATTCCATACTTGGATAAAGTCGGTAAATACCGTGACAACGATGAATCTGAGGCCCCTAAACCATGGAAGGTATTTCAAACATTTGATGGCGGCGTCCGTTGGGGGATTATGACAACTAATGGATCGGAATCGTTGAACAATGTATTCCAAAAAAGTCGAAGACTACCAGTCGTCGCACTGGTCGAAGACACATTTGACAAACTAGTCGAATGGTTTAGGGAGAGAAAGGCGAAAGCCGTGGCTCGCATAAAAGAGGGACACGTGTGGGCAGGGCGGGTCGAAGCTTTGTTGGTTCGGCGCGGGACCCGTTGCCTTACAATGACTGCTAGACCCTTTGGTGAGCCACGGGGTGAGTACGATGTCATGGCCAAAAATGAAAAAGTTCATTGGTACGACGAGGTCACGGGACAGATTAAATTTGTTAATACTGAAACCTACAAATACAATGTCATCATCAGAGATGGTAATAAAGTAGAATGCACATGTCAAAAACCGCAGTTGGCAGGTATACCCTGTGCTCATGTACTAGCTGTTTGTCGAGAGAGAAATTTCGACGCAAATTGCTTTGTTAATCCTTTTTATTCCATGAACAAGCTTCTTGAAACATGGAGTGGTAACTTTCATGGGTTTGGAAATCAACCTGAATGGCCGAAATACACAGGGCCAACTATTATTCCTGATAAAGATTTAATCAGTAAGGGACGGAGAAGACACAATCGTATTAAAATGACCATGGATGAAATGCAAGGAAGGAGGTTGGGACACCAAGCTAGACGTTCCACTGATGAAAGGAATGCAAGGAATGCACGAAATGCAAGAAATGCAACAGGTTGTTCAAACTCTAACATATTATTCAATATATTGTTTCTTAAAATGTGCATATTTTTATAGTTTGATATAAATTACAGGAGCATCTTCTAGTAGAAGCAGAAGATAAGGAATTGCAACATAGCATTTGTGTAATATATCGTAGTTTACTATTATATTTTACTTCTTATTTATTGTCATGTGTACATTTATGTAATATATCTTAGTTTACTATTTATTGTCATGTATATCTTAGTTTACTATTATGTAATATATCTTAGCGATACTCCTCAGAAATATGCATTTTCATCATAATTAGAATTCATATTAAAATTTGACATTTTATAGGCATAGGCTACATGGGATAACGGACATTTTCATATAAAGAACTCGAAATTTGGTGTAGCCAATTGGGAGATATGGAAAAAAACAAAACAGCATGTTACGAGTGCCAAAAATGCAAGTTATAAGCAAAGACCCGTGCACAGAAACATGCATTTGACGTACAAGCAGATGAGTTTGTCGAAACTGTTGCTCGGGGCATAAACTACATGGGATACGGACATTTTCATATAAAGAACTCGAAATTTGGTCGTAGCCAATTGGGAGATATGGAAAAAAACAAAACAGCATGTTACGAGTGTCAAAAATGCAAGTTATAAGCAAAGACCCGTGCACAGAAACAGCATTTGACGTACAGCAGATTGAGTTTGTCGAGACTGTTGCTCGGGCATAAACTACATGGGATAACGGACATTTCATATAAGAACTCGAATTTGGTGTAGCCAATTGGGAGATATGGCAAAACAAAACAGCATGCGAAACTGTTGCTCGGGCATAAACTACATGGGATAACGGACATTTTCATATAAAGAACTCGAAATTTGGTGTAGCCAATTGGGAGATATGGAAAAAACAAAACAGCATGTTACGAGTGCCAAAAATGCAAGTTATAAGCAAAGACCCCTGCACAGAAACATGCATTTGACGTACAAGCAGATTGAGTTTGTCAAAACTGTTGCTCGGGCATAAACTACATGGGATAACGGACATTTTCATATAAAGAACTCGAAATTTGGTGTAGCCAATTGGCGGGAATTGATCTCCAAAGTTGTACATAACATAACCTAATTTAATACTTACTTTTCAACATAAACATATCATAACAATAAAATAACATAACAAGTCGAAACCGTAGAGTCCAAACATAATAACATATAAGTCATAACAAGTCGAAATGAACATAGCTTAACATAAAGTTGCCTAACATAGTAAGTCTGAATTACAGCATAAGTCTGAAATCAATAAAGTTCGAATTATATCACATAAATCCAAATCTAATCAGGGGTGAATCTGTCTGGTCTCTTAATGACTCTCTTACATCTTTTGTAGACTAAACCCGTTCTACTACTTGGATTAATAGCGGGCATTGGCGCTGGTGCCGGTGTCAGATTCATAACGGGTTGAATTTCAGCGTCGGAGGGCTGCTGGTATGGTGTCTCAAATATATGTGAGAAAGATTGTGGGTCATCGAATTGGTTCGATATTGGCGCTGGTGTGATCAGATCGGCTGTGTTAGCTGGCATATCCCAGCTAGGCCCAATATTCTGCGACACCAATCCCTACAAAAAAATGTTATTCAAGTTAAATATACTTTTAAATATACCTTCAAATACCCCTCCAAGTTTATTGTCATTTACCTGAATGGGAAAACTGCCAAACGCATTATGCGGGCGACTCCAATCGTTAAATGCATTCTGCGACTCCAATCCCTACGAAAAATATGTTATTTAAGTCAACATAAACTGTAATATAATTATCCTATCGATAAAAATTTCGACCAAACACTTATATGTCTGAAATATACCTGATTCACACAAATCGGTTCTGCGTGGGGCACTGAGCCACTCATATTAAAGTACGCATTTTGCGCATCTAGACCCTACGAAAACACGTAATTTTATTCAACATAATAATACCTCCTTGACATAGCTCATTGACATAATACTCTGTCAAGTTATATCAGAAATACCTCATTAACAGAGCTTGGCCCTGCATGTGGCGCTGAGTCACTCATATTAAAGTACGCATCATGCGCATCTAGACCCTACAAAAAACATGTAGTTTAAGTCAACATAAACCCTAAAACCTAAACCCTAACTAGTTTCAAATATTAAACATGACTGACATATTCTTTCAAGTTATTTCAAATATACCTGACCGACATAATCATGGTACGTGAACTGAGGACTGACAGCTGCTTGACGATCGGCCAAGTGATCCTCACTTTCATCCGATGCTATATCCTCATAGTTTGTCGGCAAGTGAGCTTCTACCAGCATCTCGCATAATCGGGGTTCCATACCATTGTCTCTGACACAACCAATAATCCCTTTAATGATTTTCTTTCCTGCTTTTTTCATCCCCTTTGTAATCATATTGATACCATTTTTTGCTAACTTGAGAGATGCATGTGCCTGTGGAAATATTAAACAAGTCAATGTAAGCATAAGCATTTATATACATTTTGTATTGAAAAGTCAAGTCACGTATACGTACCTCACGTGTATTCCTTGGCACATTAGCTATGTATCCGTATTCACTGTTATCAGTTATGTCAATATCCATGGACTGAACACCATCGGGGCCCTGAGGTACCTCAAAGATATTATACATGCAATTTCTATGGAACCACCGTTGGTATGGCTCAATCTGATCGCAAGAAAATGGTTCACCTGCTTCGACAATGGATCTACCGTGTTGCGTTGACTCAAACACGTATGTCTGATGCTTATCCGACCAATTAGTAGCACAAAAAGATGTATGGACAAACCTGTGTAATCTACGTACCTCATCCTCCGGGAGTGTATCTAGTACTGGGATGGCCTGTCGATACCCAAACTGGCGCATCACTCGGTCCGGATAGTAATGCTCTATAATCCAAAAGTATACCAATGGCACACGGGCACGAAAACACTCAGCATCCTGATGCACTCGGGATGGCATATGGCTCCACAGCGGTTTGTATGGCTCCCAATCTACGTTACCCTCCCGCAATTCCTGCAACTGATTGCGGAAGTAGTTAACTCCAGCAGTCCCATGAGGTTGTTTAAATTGTAGGGGACCACACCACTTAGCTCCAAATGCAGGGCAAGACTGGGAATTCGGTTTCCCCCAATCGGGTTTCCAACCTTTGTATGGGATCGGACGTCCGGTCTGCAACCGCGACCACGTCCAATGCTGTAACAATACCACCGGACCCGCTAGTGTTTTCACCATATTACTTTTACGAGTGACACCCAAACATAGATTCCTGTAGAGCAATGCTAAAACAGCCCCACCCCAATTGTATTGCCTAGGCGTGTTGAGATCCCGGAGAAACTGTAAATACATCACCGGAACCGAATCTCCAGAAGTATCGGGAAAAAGTAACGACCCAAACAAATCAAGTATGTAGGCTCTTGTATATTGATGTATCTGCTCCGGTGTGGGCTCACCAGGACCCGAAGGCATGACTTTAAACTGATTTCGCAATTTTTTTAAGTTAATGACATACCCAGATTTGTGCATTTCATCAGATCTTTTCTTTGATTTCATCAAAGCATCCCATGCCCCAACCCCAAGACATTCATTCACTAAACCCTCCCAATTACCATCTGACACACCAGTCACCGGTATTCCCGTAATTGGCAAAGCCCACAAACAAGAAACATCCTCTAAAGTAATAGTCATCTCACCTACTGGAAGATGAAATGTATGAGTCTCTGGTCGCCAACGCTCTAAGAGAGCACTGAGAAGCGAAGGATCGACATTTGCAACATTCATTTGAGACACTTGATATAGGCCAAGACTTTTTAAGATGTTTTCACATTGCCAATGGTACGGAATAATGTGCTTGTGGCCTCGAGCCCTCACTCCACTATTAGGCTGCCATGGTTATAAGACTTAATTTAAAAACAATGAAACCATTAATTTAAATAAGTACAAGTAATACAAAAAATTTAGTGACTTACATCGATAGAAATCAGTGAAGTCCGGTGTTGCTGATGTGGCATCCACAACAACGAACTAAAATTATTTGATGACTGAATTTGAGGCACTTCATCAAATGCATCATTAATGTTTTGATGCCAATACTCACCACGAGGAGCTGACATCCTGCATGCATCACATTTTCATTATTTCAAACCCTAAATTAATGACTAAGAATATTCAAACAACACATGAATTTTTCATGTTATTTCAAACTGTGCAACGCATATTTGCATATATATCCAACACTTTGAACAAATGAACACAATGAATACAACAAGTTTTTAGCCTAAGCATATGTAAGCCGTTTGGATTGTGATAAGTAATCTAAAATAAAAAATTAAAGTAGTAATAAAATTAACTATAATCTTGTCTATACAAAAAATTATTCTACATAATTTGTTTTCAAATGAAAATAATTAATCTAATTTCTAAACCCTAAACCGAAAATACATTTTAATTCTAATCTAAATAATTTATTTCACAATACAATTAAAACGAAAATTTACATATAACACTAAACTAATTGATTTAGTAACCTACTAATTTTAACTAATTTTATAAAAAAAATCGTCAAAAATGGTACCTGTAGTTGCAGGCCGTTGGATTCAGATACGGGACGCCATGGGATACGTGGGGCGGAAGGAATGGGACGCCATGGGATCTGCGGGGCGGGTGGGAGGGGACCAGCGCTTGGTTCGGCGGAGTTTGGGGTATTTTTGCTTTAGACGAAGCGGCAGAGAGGAAACGCAGTGGGAAAGAGACCCGATTTTTATTTTTTCGCACTAGGGACGGCCAGCCCCATGGCGTCCCTATATTTTTATTTTTTTTTTTTCCCCGGGTCGGCCTGCCCCATGGCGTCCCGTTTTCTTTTTTCTTTTTTTTCCGCCGGGTCGGGATTGGGGATGGCGTCCCGTTTTCGTTTTTTTTTTTTTTTTTTTCACGGGTCGGGATGGGGGATGGCGTCCCTATTTTGTTTTTTTTTTTTTTTTTCCCGGGTCGGGATAAGCCATGGCGTCCCTATTTTTTCATTTTTTTTTTTTTTTCCCGGGTCGGGATAAGCCATGGCGTCCCTATTTTTTTTTTTTTTTTTTCCGTTTTTTCCGACGGGCTGGTGTATGCCACTGGGACGCCATGGCATACGCCTGCCTTCTTATTTTTCGAAATCTCAGCTACAGTTTCTCATTTTTAATATTTTTTTTATTTATTTTCTTATATATAAAAATTTCGGCCATATCTGCCATTCAATTTGACTAATGAATTAAATACAAATTAATGAGCAGTTGGCAGTGCGCCACGAACTAATTAAATATCAAGTGATCAACTGAAATAATCAAATTAAATTAATATTCAAATTAATACCATAAAACGGCAATCTCCAGGTACAATTAAGTTTATAAATTTTAAACACACCAGCAAATTAATTAATTGCTTTCCATTAAGGAGGCGTCTGATAAGTAGAGTGCAAAAATAATTGGGCCGGGCCATAAATTTTCGCTGGGCCAGCTATGACCTTTTTCCTTCATTTTCATTATATATTTACATGTTGGGCTTAAAACAAAGGTTATTCAATACTGGATCAAATTTTAGCCCAAAATGAATTATATCATTGTAAATCGGACTCCAATTTATACCAAAAACAATTAAGTGATTAATGCAACTTGAGTTGATGCACCCAAATTGTCAAGATTTTTTTATTTTTTGTTGGAATTATTTTTTTCAAATGTTTGAAAAGGAAAATCACAAATTGTGAAAACCTAATTACAAATAGTGATAGAAATCCGTATACACTGTTCATGTTCTTGTTTAATCATAATTAAGAAGATGGGGTCACAAATCAATGAAAACTTGAAAAATAGAAAATTGGCATTGTCAAATAGCTTTCATACAATCTTTCAAAGGATTCCTCATCTCCCAATGATTGCTAATACAATTATTAGGTTGCTTTATGTTCTTCTCTTGCTAAACCAAATTAATTAGTTCCATGTAACATTCATGCAACATGGCAATTAATGTACAACTTGTGAGGAACAAAATAAAACCTAAGTAATACTTATTGTATAAGATACATTTTATTCAGAAATAGAAGCACTTATAAAATAAAAATAAGAACTCTTAATATTAAAGTTCAAACAGTCGATTTAAACCTTCCAATACGGTCTTCATATTAAAATGTGTTTCGAGACAAAATTTTACACTTTTTTAGAACTTTTTTACTATTTCTTTAGAATTTTTAAAAATGAAGACTTTTTAGAAAAATAATGCATTAAGATGCGCACAACAACCATCATTTTTTAACCGCTTGACTAGATACTAAATAAATTTGAAATTTTGAAAATTATATATGTAAATGAAGCTCTCAAGAAAGAGATCGACTTAAACTGTTTAGATTTATCTTTTGAACTTTGAAAATGAATATATGACTTCTTGTCATATGTCAAAGGGGCATATAATATTTAACCATTAAAATTTTAATTGTTTGGTAGAAAACTAAATTATCTTCAAAATTGCTCAAATTTAGTGCATGTCATATTTAAATACTAGATAAAGCATCTACAAATTAAGTTTAAAAGTTATTTTTTTAAGATAAATATACTATACGAATGGATATCTGCCAAAATACTTTTAGAAATATTAAAATGAATATAAATTATATTTTATTATAAAATATTGAACATCTTATCTTGTTCTTAAATACTTTCTGCACGAATCTACACCTCTTTGAAAGTCCCATTGAATGAAATTAAAATTGCTGCTAAAATCTCCAAGTTTAGTCATTATTTCCTTTAAAATCTCCCATTGAACAATTTTCCCCGAATGCATTTAGTGTGCTTTGTATTGGTTAATAATCTGATTTTATTTTATTTATTAATATGATTATTATATGTATTTATATATGTATTAAGTTTTTACTTTTTGAAATTTAATCTCTGTTATTTTGGTTCAATCAAACAAATCAAAATTTACTTTGATTCTTCTGGTTCGGTTGTTATTCGGTTGACAAGTTTAATTGGTTGATTGGGTTAAATTTTTAAAAAACCGAATAAAATTTAATTTGATTATTTGAATTCGATTTAACCTAATCGATCATTTGAACACCTTAATTTGAAGTATTATGGGTTTGTTGAGCGATTTTATAATTTCAACTACAAACATATTTTCCACCATTGCATTTATTGTGCTCTATATTGGTTTAAATAATGTGATGAGATTCTATTGAAAAAAAATAAAATGGCACTACCATGTACTGTTGATAGAGACATAGGACATGCATTGTCGCATATTATTTGTCAATCCCAACGCTCTCTCTTTATTATTTGTCAAGGTAAAAGGGCGGGAGTTGTAATATTGGTACTATCCATACTCCATAGACATAGTGCATTTGTGCTTTTACTTTAGCTTTATTGATACATGTAAATGTGGTACCGATGATTCTCTAGGCAGTGATTTATGCTGTTCCAAAGCATAGATCCGGTACGGTGCTACCTGAATTTTTTTTTCTCTTTTTTTTTTGTCTATTCCGGAAGCTTCTTAGTTTCTAAAGAGAATATTTCTATTCATATAAATTAATAAAAGAAAAATGTGATAGGAAATTAGAAAGTGAAGTGATTGTAATAATTTTAGAAATATCAGAATCAGAAATTAGAAAGTTTTGGATCGGACTCATTGGTTCCAATTCAACAAAACAAAAAAATATTATTTAACATATCTTGTTGGTCAGTTGTAAGATACGCTGCCACAGAAAATCAAACACTGTTTTGAATGGGACCAATGAGGAGTGCGTATCCTCTGAGATATCTCAACTTTTGCATGACCGACGTGTCCGGTGCCTATTCGGAGATAGCAAAGAGGGCCAATATTATTTGTGCTTTGAGATTCGTACATAACGTATTTGAACAGTTGATATTTTTCAAAAAAATATGCAAAAGTTGAGATATCTCAGAGAATGCGAATTCACCAATGAGCCCGATCCAAAACTTTGGATCAGTTGTGGCCTTGGAATTATGATTCAATGAACTCAATTTTTGGGTTTTCGATCAGGACCGTCCGATTCGAATCCGCGACAATCTATTCCGGAGTGAAGTGCACACATCCCGAGCGACAGATTCGAATCTCGATACAATCTCAAGCGACGGATTCGAATCGGACGGTCCCGATCCAAAATCCAAAAATTGGGTTACTTTAGGGGATCCGGACCCGTAGCCTTGTGGGCAAGTAAAAAAAACTAAAGAAAATATTTTTTATAAAAAAAAAAAGGAAATAGTAAAAGAGGTTAGATTGCGAGAACATAAGACAATCTACATTTGGAGTATATCTGTAATGCATATATCATATATAGACAAAATTAAACTAAGCTATCTAAGTAAGGTCCACATAACATGTGAAGTTGGTCCCTCAAATGCAACTCTGTTTGTTGCCGTTATAACTTATTAAGGTTAAATGCTCTGAGATCCTTTGTGAAGATCCTCTTAAGACGGGTTTATAACGGGTCATTCGCCCAAGGGTTTTTTTTAATTGTATATTATTCATCGAAAATTTATATTACATCAATAAGGTTAAGTGAATTTCTTAGTTTTATAGTTATGTTATATGATTTATTCTCTCATGCATCATTTTTTTTATTTTTTTTATCTTGAATGAATTACTCAAGTATAATTCTTATCCCTCGTCATTTAAAAAAATGAGAAAATTGGTTATTTGCCACTCCAAAATCTTCAAATTGTAAAAATGTCATCCCGAAATTTGAAATTGTAAAAATGTCACTCTAAACTTCATTAATTCCTAATTTTGCCATTTATACTATAAAAAAAAAAATTAGGACTAAAATACCCTTCTCTCTCTCTCAAATTTTCGGTGCTGTGTTGCCCTGTTTTGCTGGTTTTTGGTACTGTGTTGCTTGCTGCCTGTTGCTTGGATTTCTGCCTCTTGTTTGCGTGACTGGTACACTGGCCGTACCAGTCCTTGCTTACTGGTACCAGTCGGTACCAGCCCAGTGTAGCAGTCGGTACCAGCCCAGTTGGTACCAGTCGGTACCAGCCCAGTGTAGCCACTGGTACCGAACTTGAACTGACAGGACCTTGTTGCGAAAATTTGAGAGAGAGAGAAGGATATTTTAGTCCTAAATTTTTTTTTATAGTATAAATGGCAAAATTAGGAATTAATGAAGTTTAGAGTGGCATTTTTACAATTTCAAATTTCGGGATGGCATTTTTACAATTTGAAAGTTTTGGAGTGGCAAATAACCAATTTTCCCTAAAAAAATATATATTTGGTGTGCCAAAGGAGCCATATAAATCTAAAAGTAATATATTTTTTGTGTCCCTTTGGATAAATTATCACATGAGTTATCATGGTGTGTGTGTGTGTGTGTATACTATTATACATGTCTTTAGAATATTAAATTTATTTGTATTTAAAA
The DNA here is from genome assembly GCA_025461125.1 of Carex kokanica. NCBI lineage: Eukaryota > Viridiplantae > Streptophyta > Magnoliopsida > Poales > Cyperaceae > Carex > Carex kokanica. The sequence continues at coordinate 2,206,453 of JAJGRX010000674.1, read as the reverse complement.
ATTGTTACATGCAAATTTTATACATTTTTTAAAAAATTGTTTCTTTTAATTAATGTTTCTCATTCCTAGTTAATAAATCTTTTAACTATATATGTGTTGTTCATCAACTCACATTTTTCTCTTCATCCATAAAAATTTTAAAGAATATTTAATTTCACCACTAATTAATTTTTTGTGTATCCATCATAATTGCTTGGTTTTGAAATCTGTGGTAAATTTCAAAAATAGAGTGCACGAATTTTAATGTCAACACATTACCCCAAATTTTGTACCATCATACTATTGATTATGTACTGTCTATTATATAGAGCAAGATTCTAATGTCACAAGCTATCACAATTTTTTTCTTTTTTTGGGAAAATTTCCAATGTGCCCATCTAAACCTTTGAAATAGCCAATTTATTCATCAAAATACCATAATATCCAATATCCCCTTACAAATTTAGTATTTTTTTCTTATATCCCTTTTTAACTATTTAACATTTTATTTAATTATTATAAAAAAAAAAAATTGACCAATATACCCTCTGATTTTAACTAGACATGTCTTCTACCTCCATTCCTCCCTAAACTCCATATCCTATATGGTACTGGATGAACTAGAATTACTAAATTAGAAAAAGTAACACATTCTAAAATTAATGTGAAGGAAAATACTTAATTATTAATGTGGTCAATCAATTCAATTTTTACAATTGAAAAAAAAATCCCTCTAATTATTTTTTAATTTCTCATATCAGTTTCGTAATCAATGAATGATCCCAGCAACTTTGGTTATGAAAAAAAAAAAAAAGCAACACTTTTTGCTATTATAATAAATATCATAACATAAATCCTAGAAACGGGCCTAATTCATATTATAATAAATATCATTTGTTTTATTTCTCAGGTACCAGTAGGACATGAATTTCAGGAAGGAAGGAAGGGAGGAAAGAGAACATTCATAAAAAATGTATATGTCCAATTAAAATTAGAGGGTATATTGGTCAATTTAATTTTTCAAATAATTAAATAGTTAAAAGGGGATAAAAAAAGAATGATAAATTTGTATGGGGATATTGGATATTGTGGTGTTTACTTTGATGGGTAAATTGGCTATTTCAAAAATTTGTTTAGGCACACTAGAAAGTTTCCCTTATTTTTGCATCAATAGTTCTAAAATTTAAAATTCAAACTACTGATAATGGATTTCTACAAACAATGTTCTCTTTGAGAAAAAAAATTATTAAATTTTGAGGTATTCTATGCAAGATTGAGATGTAAAAAAAATGTTTCAATATATTAAATTTATTTGTGCATAAATAAGATTAATTAATTTGTTTACTGGTACATATTATATAAACTACAAATTTCAAAATATTATACATTACTAGATAAATTTCCCCAAAAAAAAATTAAAATTATTCTATTGCAGTATTGCCAACCTAATTAATTGACTGAAAAAGAAGCTAACAATTAATATGAAAATTAATAACTAGTGATGGTCCATGAGCAAAGCTTGTCAGTGACACAGTAGCAAACACTGTGCTTATATTGGAAACATAAGCAGTGTGGCATCGTTGTTTCTCAGATTGTTATTTCGTCTCTTTCTTCTCCCAATCATAAATTCATAATCCTCTATGTTCTATATGCTATCTCTATCTCTTCCCTCCATTAATATCCCAATGGAGATGTCCTGTGTTATTAAATCAAGAATGATCCACATATATAGTTTTCAAAAGATTGAGAGTACTATAAGCCTATAATATATAGACATTTTAAAATTACAATGATTCCATTTTGTCTATTTTTTTTCAAATTGTATTGTATGATATTTGTGTACATAGTATTGAATTTTCCTACATTATGTTTTATATTTTTTTTAAAGTAGACTCATATTTTTTTTCCCAAAAAAAAAATATCAGCATCCTGTAAATATTTACGTGCTAGTAATATATATGTAAGTTGAATTATGCATGTCTCTCCATCGAACTATATGAAATGACTTATTTCTCGAAGTTTCTTTTAGTAAAGGTTAAGAGTTAAATTATCTAGTTGTTTAATATTCACAAACAATCTTTTACTCCAGTTTCAAACTTACAACCTTTCATATGAAAAATATTATATTTGTCCGCTAGATCAAACTCGACTTATCTTCTCTAGGTTGATTTAAACATCTTGTAACTATATAATTTGAATCAGACCGGCAGTTTATATATCGACCAGTACTATAAGATTTTTACGTGCATATTAATCTCTATCAATTGAATTATGCCTCCGCCCTTGCATTGAGCTATATGAAATGACTTATCTCTCTAAGTTTTTTTTTTTTTAATAAATGTTAAATGTCAAATCACCCAACTATTTATTTCTACTAGGGATTTTTCATTCAAATTTTAGATATGCAACCTCCATGCATATTCTGTATTTTGAAATGGAGAGGAGAGTTGTTGTACATTATTTTCTATTCCATTAATAGTTATATTGTTGATAGATCCAAAAACTAGAGTTATGGAACCATACAGAGGTGGGGTAACACTGTAATAGTTTCAAGGCAAACTAATAGAAATTTAAAAAAAAAAAAAAAATTAGGGAGACAGACAAATTCTGAAGTCGCTCTCTAAGTATTTCCTTTCCGTACATTCTGACATTGTGGGCCCACGCCGTCAGCCCAGCTGCAGAACGGTTTAGTAAGCTTTTTTTTTTTTTGCATGGCATTTAGCATAGCAGGTTATATTTTTGGCTGAGTGCTCTTTGTCAGGTTTGTCTGCTATGGCAATTGGTTAAGGAAGAGAATGTTTTAAATGAGAAGAATTATACTTAATTTAATTTTTCTGATATATCTATTAAGTTAAAAGTTAGTGCTGGGCTTAGCTACTTCATGAAGTAAAACGACTTGGTGCTCCACGCCTCATTATTTTCATTTTGAAAATCCAAACGACCGATCCGAACCGCTCAAGTTGTTCTCCATATTGATATGTGCTTGCAGACCAAATTTTACATTTTTTGGAATTTTTTTACTATTTATTAAGCCACTTTGAAAATCGCTGATCCATTGGTCCAGAAATTTTTACTGTTTTTACTGTTTATCCGGATTTCCAGATTTTCAAAGTGGCTTAATAAATAGTAAAAAAATTCCAAAAAATGTAAAATTTGGTCTCCAATTACATTTCAATATGAAGAACATGTTGGAAGGTTCGAATCGACTATTTGAACTTTGAAAATGAAGATATGGCGTGAAGTACAGAGTCGTTTTACTCCATGAAGTAACTAAGTCCATCTCTAAAAGTTATTATCAATACAAATAATTAGGAGTCGCATTATAATGTTTTTTACACTCATTATGTTTATTAATGAGGTTAACTCTAAACCGATTAAGAGTTAACCTCATCAATAAACATGCATAATTTGCAAGTGATGAGTTTTTATTTTAAAAAAATTGAATTAATTTAGCATAAAGTCATGCAAGCAATAAAAAAATTGATGAAAAACAAACCTTCTTTTTTTATTGTTTGCCTTTATACTAAATTTATTTGAAGATTTGTAAAATTTGCATGTAAACACATTACTCGTAAAGTAGATTGGTTTCAAACACTACAAAAATTTATCATTATCTGCGAGGGTAAAAGTGGTTTTTGCCGACGGTTATCTTCGTGGATACTCCTGTCTGTAATACCGATACGCTCGGAAATATCAATTTATGTCGGTGTACGCTCGGCAATAGTCACTTTTTATCCTCGCAGATAGTGTCATTTAAAGTCAATCCGATAAATTTTAAAATTAAGCTCACTAAGTCCCTTGTTGCCCTTAATTAAGAACATCCTAGTTCTAAATTTTAAAAGTTTCAGTGAGAGGTAAATGATACAAATCTATTTGGGATTAAATTTTAATTTCTTTGTATCATTTTCATTAGGAAAAAAAAAGAAAATACAATAGATATAAATAATTTAAATTTTGATCAAAATTATGGTAAATAAAACCTCCACATTCAATAAGTAAATTCTCATATCATATCAATATATTCTATTGTAATCAACACAGAGACAAATTGGTTGCTTTAACTAAGACAGACAAGTTGGCCTTTTAACAGCTTTTGATCAACTTTGTACCATCAAAGATTCCTCTAAATATTTTTCAAAAAGATGTTGTATTTGACATAAACAACCATGATTGGCATCACTAATTAATTACTAAAGCAAATGGTCATTTTCAATCACACGTGATGATAATTATAGCTTTTATGTGGAGTGCAAGATACATCCTTTAATTAATTTAATTACTTGGTCCCATGTCTACTTCTATGTACATAAACACATTTTAATTACAATTACAGTGATGGGCTTTTTATGGGTTCTTTTTTTCTATCAAAATATGAAATTAATTAAAAAAAAAAATACAGAATGATGGATGCCCCCTCAAGAGATATGATAAATATGTATTTTTATGGTTCTTATTTATTATCATTTCCTCTAATATATACCCAAACTAGCCTTGTTAGAAAAAATTCTCCTCAAAATATGTTTCAATTTCTATACTTTTGCCAGAAAAAAATTATAAAAAATATTTTTCAAAATAATTATAAAATTATGCTTTATCCTACAATTTTGTCATGTCTTATTAAAAATCTTGACTCTGCTTCTGACTTGTAGTGTACTGATACAAATAAAGTTCATATGATGTTCTTTTTTTCTGATTAAACAAACAATACAAGATCATATACATCATATAAACAAAACAAAAACTATTATCCCATATAAACATCATAAATCCTCTAATATAAATCCAAAACAAAACTATAGTTATATCCACTTGATTAAAAAAAAAAAGCTATTGGTGTGTTAAAAAACAAAAGGAATGAGCACATGTGAGTAAGTGAGTATTGAGTAGGCATGCTTGAATTGTGATGATAGTTCTCTTTGGTGAAAACTCAACAAAGGCTGCCAATTGGATAAAAGATTCCCCTGATCAATACTGAACCCTGTTTTTCTTCTTAAACAAACAAACTACAAAAGCAAATTGATTGGATTCCAAAAAGTTTGTTCCTCTGTCATTTGGTTATGGGCTTTGCTCTAAATCATCATTATACTCTCTTAATTTATCTTAATTCATACTAGGTAGGCATATTTATGAATTCATATCACCTAAGATAACAGAATATTTATGTTTAGATTGGGACCGTCCGATCAGAATTGCACGAATATTAAACGTGCACCGTGTATTCTATCTCGGACTGGCTTGACCTATATTGTAATCGGACGGTCCAAATCTAAACAGAAATTTCAACCACCACCCCTCAAAAAATACTATTTCAACCACCAATAGGGATGAAAACGGAGAGGATACGGAGCAGATAGTGGTAAAACATATCCATATTCCTTCTAATTTTTCGAATACGAATACAGATACGGAGCAGATATTAGATAGATACGAATCGGATTGGATATTTCTTAAAAGAATATATAAAAAATATTATAAAAAAATACTAAAGTTCATAATACTTATCTAATTATAATGGTAAATACATAACTTTTTCATAATATATATTAAACTATATGATATATATCTACTATTCGAATATGAATCAGATATATATACATATTTTGTATAAAGATAAGCATGAAGAGCATTATGTTTTCTCCCAAACGCATAAAGGCAGATAGGTACCCCCACTATTATCTGTTACCTAAATTGCATTTCTCGTCAGGAAGAAAGGGATGTGTTACAAAGAGAAAGAGAGGCAATGCATATCAATAGTTCTACCTTTCACAAGTAAACATGCCACTAAAGAATTCATCATCATTACTAGTTAGTAACAAATACAAGGAGGAACATTTATTTATTTATAGGATTTTGAAGGGTTCAAATGCATCTATTTTTATGTCTTCATTGTGTCTTCATTTTTAGAACTTTTAATAACTTAAAACTTAAATATGAAAATAATATTGTAAGATCTATATCAGTTGATCTATTCACATGTAAAAGATTATGATATTTTAACTTTGTTTTCATTGCTATCAAGAGTTTGCAAAAATATACTGATTTGAATAATTTTCAAATATTGATTTTAAACTTATTGATTCATACAAAATGAAATAATTATTTATGTACATGTTGATAAAATAACATAAATCATATCTATTGGTATTAATTTGACATATAAGTTTTAGAAATTATTATTATTCAAAAATTAAAAATATAGACATGATAAAGATTAAAAAAAATACAAAACATTTGAACCCTCCTCTTTGGATCATATGTGACTTCTACATTCAAATATTAAGGGTTTTATTGTGGATGTCATGCTATATTATTTTTGTTTTAATTGTGTTCCTAACACCAGAGCAATCTGGATTCAACAAGAATTTCCAAATTGATTCAATAATAGATTAATAACATTATTTGATAATGAAATGCAATCCACCTGGGTCCCTATTTTAAGAATCAAAAGAGGTCACTATTTTAGTTCAACCCCCCTTTAATTTGAGATCTAGACCTAAATAGGGACAAATTTCATAATTAACCCCTTGACTAGGGGCACCAAACTAGGCCAACAAGCCAAGTATGCAAAAGAGAAATAATTGCAATTTTTTTGTTTATATTAGCCAATTTTGGATACAGTATGCTGTTTCAGTGGCACTGGTAATGAAATATTTACAATTTTTTTTTACCCAAAGCATATTGCTTTTTATCATTTATATGTTATCATTTAAGTGTATTATTCAAAACTACATTAAAATTACTAAATCATTTACCAAAACTTGCTTCAGCAATAATAAATAAACTAAGAAGAGCATTCATAAGTGGGGTCAAAATAGAAGCTAGTAGTGGGGATGATGAAATTAAATATAGAAATGGAGGCCAGAGCTGCCATTCACTGTTTGATTATAACAACCATACATCAAACATGCAATCACTTCTTTCTCTTTGCTCTTTGCTTCTCTCCTCTTAGTTGGATATGTTATCCACATTTATTGTGAGAATATATCAACATCAAAATTTATTTTGAATTTTTTATGATTAACATAAAAATTGAAAAAAAAAAAAAATACAATTTTAATTTTAGATACTTTTTTTTACTATTGTAGAAAATTGTGTATTATATATATTAAAAATTATTAATATGAAATAATAGATTGTCAAATTATTTGATGAATACCTAAACATAACTTATTTTACTAATGGAAAAAATAGTATGATATTCTACACCAGCTCAGGTAGTTCAAATTAGGTACTGGCATGTCACTGATTAGGTGTTGATGGGCCACTTTTAAGCCTGAAAAATACAATTACTTGAAAAAAAAAAAAATTGAACAGAAAATATTGAAAAGCATAAGAATAAAATGAAAAATTGCTGAAAATATTTAAAAATATATATAATGTTATTGTTAGCATTTCAAAGTTGCATGGTTTGAACAGGTCAATTGTCAAAAATTCAGTAGACCCCCAAATTATTGTCTTTTATCAACATTCTTCCGTACTGATAAAATATAAAACATTTTAATTAAATTAACAAAATGAAATGGCCCACAAATAGGTCAGTGGATTGAATTTCATGATGTTATCAGATGCCATTGTCTCCTTATCACCTTGCTTCATTTATTTATTAGATATAAAACATTTTCTTCTATTTTTCTCTCCCATTTTTCAGAAATTTTTATTTATAGAAAAAATATTGCCTAAAAGAAATATTCCTTTAAAATTGCCTAAAAGAACCCAAAAGATTATTTTTTCCTATAAATAAAAATCTCAAGTCAATCTATCTATTATTCTATATTATTTTCAAATAATTTCTAGAAATAAAAAATTCTGCTCATTCACTGCCAACATTTTCTTTACACTTTCTTTTATTGGGCCGTTATCTGAAGGCCTGCTCTGATTTTTTGTCTCCTTTTGTTTTAATATTATTTTTTTGTATAATAATACTACCTACCAAGAATGTATGGAGTACATTTGTATTTTGCCTGATTTTTCCATATTATATTGTACCCAAAAATTGTAAATTATTTTGGTACTAAATAAAACGATGGAGGAGCATCACTTACAATTTTTTGACACGTATCATAACTACATGAATAATTAATTTTAAAGGTTTCCGAATTAAAATTAAACTGTTAAATTTATTCTATACCACAAGGTTCAAATTTCAATTTTCATTTTTTTTTTAGCACAGGATCATTTTGTAAAAATTATTACTATTAACCTTTTTATAAAATGAAATTACATGACACTTATTCATCTAATTTTCAATACACTTGCATAATTATGACTATAATGCATGAAATAGAATTTTTTTTTAAATAAAATAGAAATATCACTTAATAGCTTACACAAGAAGGACAGTTATTAATGAACCAAAACTAGCCGAAATTTTTAAATATATTATTCATAAAAAAATAGACAAACCAAAAAACCACAAATTATGTGGAATTTCATATTTACCATGGACACAACCTCACGTTGCGTTCAAAAATTTGGTGCAAAATCCTTCAGCTCTTTATTAATTTTCGAAAATGGAACATCTTGAATGTACTAAAAGGAACATCAAACAAAATAGATAAAATATCTTATAATTTAGATGTACTAGAAGTACTACGAAATATTTTTCAAGCTGGATTTTTTACAGTTGTAAAAAAGATTATACTATTTCTTGGCGTGTTACTGAAAAAAAAAAGTTTTAGATCTGAGTTATGATCCGATTCAAAAGTCACTTCTGGATAAATAAAGAAATTAATAAAATAATCCCTTTCATTTCGCTCTATTTTGTTGCGTCCACGATAAAAATGGAATTCTACATAATTTGTGGTCTTTCTGTTTGTCTTTTTTTTATAAATAGTATATTAACAAATTTCAGCCAAAACTAGCCAAGCCATGTAATATTTGTGCAAATATTTTTGAATTAAAGAAGGTGGGGATACATTTTATCATTTTAAACTGTATTTGGGACCATATACAAATTATTGTGTCATGAATAAGAAAATAGGTTGCCATGCAATCAAATTAATTTCCTTTTAACAACACCGACACTAAATTGGAGATAGAATGCATGCATAAATGATAAATTAGCTGGTGGATTTGATTGCATGAATGAATTCAAGTACCCATTGAAACAAACCATTTATTAGTTAGCTCTCTCTCTCTCTCTCTTCATGGATGAATGATTGTTGTACCAAAAGCACCTGTCACTAATTAGCCTGAGATTGAGGCAACTGGACATGTCATGTAATTGTTTTAGAAACTATCAATCCTTGTTTCAAAACTACTAATCAAAATTTATACAAATTAATATATGGTTGTTGGATTTGACCGGCGACCAAATTTGGTTTTATACTTAATCTGAACTTTTTGATCTGTGTTAATTAATGATAGTAATATAATTTTTAATTTTTAATAAAGGGTATAATTGATACTCTATAAATTTAAAATGAGTTCTAATAGCAAAGTTTGGGTTACTTTGTGATTTTACGAAATTAAAAAAAGGTAAATATATGTAATTTCGAGATTTTTGAGAGGTATACGAAAAATTTCTCCAAAATTGAAATTATAAATCGTTCCGTATATTTAAACCGAATGTGTAATTCTTGATACGAATTGAACGGTTGAGATCAGACATCGGACCCTCTTCGTTCTTGGTTAGTGGTTATTAACAATCTGTAGGGCTGGCAAAAAAACTCGTAGCTCGTGGATCGATCGGGATCAGATCGTGACTCGCTCGGTAACAGTTTGATCATTACTAGCACGGGTTGTTAACGAGCCAGCTCGTTACTGGCTCAATCTAGATTAAACGAGTTTGAGTTGGGCCTAGCTTGCGAGCGAGCCAGCTCACTTGTTAGATAGATTTTATGATTTGATATGATATGTTGGATGAAATGTTAGGGTTTAATATTTACTATTTTTATTCAATAATCAATATTCATGCATTTTTGTCATTCTACTAATTACTATACTTGATGCTTTGTTTTGTGGGCTTGTTTCATTCCATTAACTGCAATTGGAAATGAATATCTAATACTTTGTTTGATGGGTTTCGTTATCTATTTTTTAATTTATACGATAGTAGCCTAAATAAAATCCAACGAACTAAACGAGCCAACTCAGTTCAGCTCGTTGTTGGTTCAGTCCTATAACGAGCTAAGATTCTAGTTCGGCTCCTTAATCTCTGCTCAGTCGAGTGCTGTAGCAAGCCGATCACGAGCTAGATCCAGCTCGTTGCCACCCCTGAGTCAATATGTGTGCTATTTAATACTTATATAAAAAGAAAATATTATTTTATTTATTATCATGTTCATGATTATTTGCTCCCTCTTTCCACTTCAACATTAGCTCCTAGCTATGAAACTGGTCTTAGGGAAAACTACCTTTTAAATTAAAAAATCATTTCTTTAATAAAATTTAAATATTAATTGTTAAGACATGTCTTAATAAAAAATAGGTATGTTACTAAAAGGAATATAAATAGGTGGATTCTAATAGTACTACATCTCTCTAATCATTATAAAACTAAATAGAGAGTTAGTTGGATGAAAAAATGAAATATTTGAAAAGGGTTCCAAGTATTTCATTTTTGAACTTTCTAAAAGAAACAAAATTGGTTCCTTAAAAATAATAGCTAAGTTGGTCATAAAATTTAAATATACCAAATTAATCCTTCAACTTCCAAAAAAAATTGTTGGTCATTGATCTTCTTCCACATTAATCAAATTAATATGACTTATTTGGTTATTTTCAAAGAATTTTTAAGATGGACTTATGTTTTTGGCATTCACCATCCAAATACTAATTTCTCTCTCTTTTTTTTTTTTTATGAAACAGCAGACATGTTTGAAATGATTGATGCATATGATTGAGACATGTTATTGACCAAGAATTATGTAATTATGAGTTCAAATGAATCTTTGATCAATAGGTGTTCTTGTTTTATCACAAATATATTTTCTGTTTCAATAAAATGTTATGAATAGATTTCCTACAAATTATTGTCATAATTTAAAAATTGGTTCTGTACAATAAGATGTCCGGTTTACTTTTTTAGAAATGAGAACAAACCTTTAGAAACAAAATAAAAAATAAAAATTATGCCAAAACAAAAATATTGTGAAGCTATAGAATAAAGAAACCAGAGCTATGTTTTTTGTTTATACCTCTTGGAGTTCCTATTCTATAGCTTAGCAGTTAGGGCATTGAAAATACCATAACAAAATTATTGTGAAGAGTGAGACTATGATAATATGCATATTACAGATAGATTCGTTTTATGGATTTATATTTTTATTTTGAAAGTTTAAGCAGTCGATCTGAACTATTAAACATGAGTATATGAAAATATACTTGGAGAGAAAATTATATTTTTATCTTTATTAAAAAAAATAGATATAAAATCACTGCTTAAAATGAAAAATGTATTGGGAAGTTAGTTGGCATTACAATATAGTAAAAAAAATGTATTTCTTATTCACACAAAAGGGTATGTTTGATTTTCCTTTAATTATGTATAATGTATGTAAGGAGATATTTATAATTAGAGTGATGCTACGATACTTTAGGAAGTAAAGAGGGTGTTTAACTTCTAGCTTATATTTCCGTTTTCAAAGTTCAAACTGTCAATTCGGACTTCTCAACATGATCCTCATGTTTAATGTGCTCGGAGACCAAATTTAACATTTTTGGAAAAAATTTACTATTTTTTAAGAATTTTTGAAAATCTTAATGAAAAGCTGTGATTTTCAAAAAAAATTCTAAAATAATAGTAAAAAGTTTCAAAAAAACATAAAATTTGGTCTCCAAGCACATATCAATATGAAGATCATGTTGAGAAGTTTGAATCAACTGTTTGAACTTTGAAAATGAAAATATGAGTGGAAAATAAAACACCCTCTTTACTTCACAAAATATGTAAGGATCTATAATTATATAAGAAATATAAGGAGATATGTATTTAGTTTAAAATTGTATTTCAAAACTTACATTTTTGGTGCAAATGTAAATTATGTCAAACTTAAAATATAATAAAGCTAATTATTAATATATTACGAGTCTGACTTAGCTACTTCATGAAGTAAAACGACTTTGTACTTCACGCCATATCTTCATTTTCAAAGTTCAAATAGTCGATTCGAACCTTCCAACATGTTCTCCATATTGAAATGTGCTTGGAGACCAAATTTTACATTTTTTGGAAATTTTTTACTATTTATTAAGCCACTTTGAAAATCTGAAAATCCTTATGAACAGTAAAAAACAGTAAAAATTTCTGGACCGCCGGATCAGTGATTTTCAAAGTGGCTTAATAAATAGTAAAAAAATTCGAAAAAATGTAAAATTTGGTCTCCAAGCACATATCAATATGGAGAACAACTTGAGCAGTTCGGATCGGTCGTTTGGATTTTCAAAATGAAAATAATGAGGCGTGAAGCACCAAGTCGTTTTACTCCATGAAGTAGCTAAGCCCAGCACAATATATTACTGAATAAGCACTGTTTAATTATACAAAATTTAGAAACTTTGGAATTCGGATGATGGATGGAACAGAAAGACAGATCTTGGGATGTGGCATGACATAGAGAGGTAGCCCCCATAAAAGGTCACATCAGTGAGGCCACCATAGATCAAAAGAATCCAAGAGCATTTAATTTGGTCTCTTGACCGTACAGTGCTACTTCCCTTCCTGTCTCTTCTCTTCTCTCCCACTTCCATACTTCCATGTAATTAATTATTTATTTGTACCAAACACTGTTAATATTATAATTAATTATATCGCATGTGAATCTCTCTGATTAATGTTTTTCAGGTTCTTGGGACTTGAGGTACTTTATCATAGAGCCAAGCAAAAAAAAACAGAAGCGCCTTTCTTTTTCTCAGATTTTAGGTGACTGTTTTCTTTTCTTTTTTATCTATTGCAATATTTTTAGAGAAAAAAAAAATAAAGTTATGTTATCATTTAATCTCTTTTCCAAACACAAATAATCATAGTGACAAATAAATTATTGGGTTCTGTTCGACGGTGTAAAAATCCGTGATTCGAAAATAATTCGAGAATGATTCAGAATTATTAATTGAGTCTGGATCGGAGATCAAAATAGCGAATTATTTGCGAAAAATTCGTAAAATTCACAAATAATTTGGTAATAATCCGGTCAACTGAATAATATGTTGTTCGGTTTGCCGACACCGCAAAAACAAATTATTCGTGAAATATTCGCGAATTGTGTCACTGTGCTAACAATACCATCGTTAAGGTCATGACTACAAATATTTTTAATTTTGATGACACAACATTTTATGTATGAAAGAAATTGGTACATGTGATATGAAAAAAGGAGCATCAAATCATGTTGTATAGTGAAGTAGAATGTACGTATATGTATGGTACAGTATATTTGAATGAGATCATATATCAGAGTATCTGAAAAAGAAAAGAAAAGAGAGCATCATATCAACATGTTGTTTGGCGTAGCAAAGTAGCAATGGTGGTGTATCAGAGTACGGTACGCCGTATGTACCGACATAATAACTACCCTGGCAAAAGTTGGTAAAAGTGAATGTGTAATTTTCAATGAAAGAAAGTGCATGTAATATTATAGTATGAATACAAGGACGAAACTGTAATTTTCTGAGTTTGTTGTGTAAAGATTAAGTGATGGAAAATTATTTAAAAGCAACAAGAAATAATTAATAAAAAAGTTACAATTACTACTTATTAAACGAGATGGTGATAAAAAACATGTTTAGATTTTATTTTAAATGTAAATATAATTTTTTAAGAGTAATTCGAAATTTTCATATAGAATATTATTTATGAATATTAAAAGGAGCCTGAACATTGAAATTATTTAAAAATTTGACATAACTACTTTTAACGGTTGTATACAAAGGTTTAAATGCGTGATACTATATGATCGACATCAGAGGTTTAAACGCTTGAACATAATAGTTTAAATGAAGACATCAGAGGTTTAAATGGTTGTAGTACTAATGTTTAAAAGTTTGAAAATTTAAAGTGCTCATGAGCTTTACTTTAAAAAAAATGACTTCAAAATAACTCAAAGTATTTCTTCATGGATCTCATTTGAAAGAGAAAATCAAGTAGAAAGCGTTCATATTTTTAGATTCGTAAAATTCATCACGGATTATCGGAAAAATGGACGAAAATGTTCAGAGAAAAATAAAAAAAGAGTAAATAAAAGGAATTTTTTCTTTTTTTGGTTTGAAAACAAAAGTAGTTAGGAGTTAAAACTACACATATTTAGAATTTAAATGCTTGCGAGCAACATTGTAAATTATTATAAAAAAAACTTTAAAAACTTGAATTGAGCGCTAGAAATGGAAGTTAAACAAAATTGGAGAGTTTTTTTTTTTATTTTAAACTTGTCAGGGGACGCACTCGGATATGATGGCTTGGAGTGTCAGAACATTTCTCATATTAAAAATTTTAAAAATAAACATTCATCATTATGAAAGAAAAAAAAAAACCATTTTTTTTTTTTGGAAAGTGAGGCGGTGTCCTTGTTTTCAAAATAGATGTAAAAGAGAAAAGAAAATGGATTTAAATTTTTTATTTTTGATTGATCGCTCCGAGGCACCGTACACAACATATCCTTTTATCACGTGGACACTATATAATTTATAATTTTGCTAGTTATTTTTTTATATAATAGACACCCATCATTTTATTTTTATTAAATTAATTTTGTAACTCACACAATTCCATTACGAGTAAAATATAAAAGCACACGGTTTGGGGTTTTATTTTTATTAAATATTTTGAAGTTCTAGGAAAAAAACTATTTTTTTTAATAATAAATGAGTCTTGAACATATTCCAACTTAATGAAAAAAAATACACGTAGTTTACAATTCATTTTGATAACGTTATTATTCATTTCATATTTTTTTTCATGTAGGTTATTTAAATTATTTAGCATGAAATAATAGAAGTAATGACGATAATAATAATATAAAAGAAATGTTGGGACATTTTCTAGTATGCTAAATACTAATATAGTACACACAAATCATAATTGTTCATGCTTGATATCCATCCGACTAGGGGTAAAAACAGAGTGGATAATATCCGATCTGTATTTGAAAAATTAGATATGGATATTAATATCCGAATATATGTGTGGATGTGGATACGAATATGGTTTTATGTTTCAATTATATGTATCCGAAAAGTAGATGTATACCATATAGTTTAATATATATTACGAAAAAAAAAAATTTATCATTATAATTAAATAAATATTATGAACTTTGATATTTTTCATAATATTTATATATTTTTTTAATAAATATCCGATTCTCTTCGTACCCATCTAATATATGATTCATATCAGTATCCAAAAAATAAAAATGAATATAGATATGGTTTTACCAGTATCCGATTCTAATGATATGCATCTGACCCGATATGGCGCCAATCTCAATCTGCATTTTGCAATTTTTTTTTTTGAGGTGACATTCAGTGTTGTAGATAACGGTATGTGTTTGTTGGACAAATAGGGTACAACTAAACAATTAATCGGAAATAATCAGAAATAATCAGTCATAAACGGAAATAATTAATCAATTAGTCGGAAAAATCTATGATGATTTAGTCACCGCTAACGACTAATTGACCGATTAATCAGGATAAACGAACGTTATTTACCACAATGGTTAATTCAATGGGGTGAACTGTGAAGTGAGAAAAAAAAAAAAAAATGAGGTGAGTTGAGGTTGAGGTTGAGTGGGTCAGCGAGACTGAGGTCAGATTTGATTGATTTGATCTCAATTAAACTTGATGAATTTATGACCAAATTACCCCCCGCTAGTATCGGCACAAGTGTCATAGGCCCAATAGCTGTCTGTACTTACTGCCCCACTCAGTGAAGTCAGACACCAATTAAATTCCTTACTTGCACTTTCATTTATACTCTTAGAAATAAATTAAATTAAAAAATATTCAAAGTTTTTTCGTATCTTAATTGTATTTTAGAGTTCTTATTGTTTGTCACCAAAATTATAAGTTAAAAAAATATAAAATTTAATCTTCAAACATGTTTTAATATGGAGATTATACTGAGAGGTTAAGATAGGTTGTTTGTTTTTGAAAACAGAAAGAAAGATGTAAGGCATGAATGAGTTTTGAACCTTGCTCAATAAAAAAATGAGTATTTATGTCTCAATTGTGTTTGGCATTTTTATTTCTGTTTTTAAATTCCAAACAGTCAATCTAAACTACTCATGTGCTTGGAGATCAAATTTTATATATTTTTTAAAAAAAATTTACTATTTTTTTATATATATAAAATCATTATTTTTTATAAAATTATGAATCACCCGAAAACAACAATTTCGTATATATCTGAATAAATAACAAATTTGACGCAATTTGACACAATTGTAAGTTTGCTCTTTATTATTTAAATAAGGTGTATATACAATTTGACGCAATTTAAATTTATTGGTGACCCATAAAAAATAATAAAGTTTCAATCGTTTGAAGTTTTTAACGTTCTGATAGAATACCAGTTAATTTTTTAAGTTAATTAAAATTTGACACACATCATGTTTAAATAATGATGAACACATTTGCAATATTAATTTTTCAACTCATACAGAACTTTTAAAATCATCAATTAAATATATCATAAAGAAATTAAATATACACTAAAACTACTCTTAAAATAAATACAGTTAACAAATAACAAAAAAAAAAGACAAATCATAACAAAGAGAAAAATAAAATTAATGAAGAACAAATGAGCAGTAAACAGCCGACTTAAAATAAATGCTACATCATAAATTGTGCTCCTGAAAAAAATATTTAAAATCAAATTAAACCCCACAAAAAAAATTACATCATAAATTGTGCTCCCTGAGATTTGGCTGGAACTGAAATTAAACAGTAAAATAATAATTTGTTGTGAGTTCCATGAAAGACAAAATAATTACATTTACATACATCTATGAGTTAGTAGTACAACTGTAAATGTAATTATTTTGTCTTTCATGGAACTCACAACAAATTATTATTTTACTGTTTAATTTCAGTTCCAGCCAAATCTCACTGCCCACCCTAAGTTCCTAGCAATCATAATTTCCTTGTATTAAAAATGACAATTTTACCCCTGTTCAAACCTCACTGTTCCCTCTCCAACCCATCCATTCTTGCTCTTTCTTTTTCATATGCATGCGCCTATTTATGGCATTTGTATCCACATGCACTATGGGGAGTTGGGGACAAAGAACAGTTGGTTTTAATTTTTCTCATATATTTATAAATTATATATGGTAATTTATTTTACTTATATAAAATTGTATTAATGACACTAGAGACCTTTTAAAGGCAATTATGAGTTTGTAACTAGAAGCCTTGTTATTGAATGAATTATAAACTTAAGTTGAGAGCTGAATTTTTTTTATTCAGTGTAGTATAATTTTATTTTATAAGAGAGCTAAAAAATATTATTATAAGCAAAAATTACAAAAATTAATAAATAAAATTAATTTTTAAAGAAAGAAGTTTGGGTTAGTGAAAGCAAGGAGAGAACGAAATTTCGAAATAAAAAAATGGTATTTCTGAGGCGGATTTAAAAAACTTAATAAGTATTTTAACAAAAATATTATCGAATAATTGTCACGCTCCCTCCGCCGGACACGTGACGTGAGAGAATGGAATCCTCAATCCATCTGTCATCTTGCCAACTTAAGTCGCCAACAAAAACAAACAGAAATAATACGGAGTTAGCTGCAAAGCCGAGTAACCTATTATTTAACGATGCATTTCTTTGCAATTGGCTTAATAACAATAAATAATCATTACAATATGACTGTATTGATCCACACAATAATATCAAATTACGTATGTATGTTTAACTGGCGATAATAATTGGATTTAGATTTTCAATAACATATTAAGTATCTTAATTTTTTTATTTTCAGTACTTGACATAAAAAAATATGTGCAATAAAAATATTGTAGGAAATACATTTAGTACACAACGCACACAAATAATACATGATCACCCCCTATCTTTTCTTCTCCAGTAACAAATTTGAGAAAAAAAATACCAAAAGAAAAAACCAAAATTGGTATAAACTCCTCATGTAATTAATGTGAGCTGATCAAAATTGAAGTCTAAAATCAATTCATACAGCAGTCTTCTAACCACAGCAACAAATGTCGTATAACTTAATTAATTAAATAATTTTATTTTTTTTCTTGGGGGGGGGGGGGGGGGGGGGGGGGTATGAATGAAATTAATTAAAAGTATTTTACGGTCTAAGGAATTTGGGGCGGTCGCATGCCAAGCCAAGACCGTTTGATCAAACATCAAAATTCGCACAAGCAATTTTAAGATTCGTATAGATTGAAACCTCTAATCCAAACATCCTATCAAAATCAGACGGTTATGAAATCCTAAAGGCAACATTGGTCTTGTGTTTCAATCATATCTCACATTTTTTTCTCTGTTTTTAAAGTTTAAACAATCGATTCGAACCGCTTAACATGATCTTCATATTAAAATTTTACTATTTATTTAATATATACAAAATCATTGCTTCTGGACCATCCAAAAACAATAATTTGTTACCTATCTAAAAAGATAGTAAATAATTTCTAAAAAAAATATAAAATTTGGTCACTAAACACATATTAATATAGATATCATGTTGAAAGGCTGTTTAAACTTTAAAAATAAATATAGAAATGCAGGATATCACTGTAGCACAAAACCAACCATGATAAATATACTTTAACTTCACTGTTAATTGTTAGCACTGGTACCGGAGGGTACAGTTCTAAATGGACTGGAGAGGAATAAAGTCACAGTGAAAGTAAGCTAGAGTGAAACAGCAGCGTTGTTGTAGGCCAACACACCCAATAAGACAGAGAAATAGAAATAGAATTAGAAACACAGCATCTCTCTCTCTCTCTCTCTCTCTCTCTGTCTCTTCTTATAAATCTCTTCATTAAACCCATCCAAACAAAAAAAAACCAACCTCTCACTCACTCAAAAATGGAGGAGGCGAGAGATGTTTTCCCATGGCGAACCACCACCACTGAAATCAAGGACCCAATGGAGTTTCTTTCCCGTTCATGGAGTGCCTCAGCTTTAGAGGTCTCCAAGACACCTCAAGGCAAAAACCCAACAACTCTTCCTCACCTCGACTTACCACCACAAGCCGAGGATCCTGCTGGTGAACTCGACGAATCTCCGGCCATCGCCGGAAACACCTTCTCCTTCGCCTCTTCCACCACCTCTCAACTCGTCATGGAACGCATCATGTCCCAATCGGTGAGTTTTGTCTTAAAGGCGCTATCTTTCATGGGAATTGCTTTGTCTCTATTACCCTGGAATCAGAAAACTGTTATTTTCTCTATTTGTCTTTACATTGATTTTTACTGAATTCATTTTGGTAACGGTAACAGTAATTGCTAGTTACTAGTTCTTTATTGTAAATGTGGAAATGTAATTTTGGTAATTTAAGGGACTAATTACTGAATTCACCTTGCTAACGGTAACAGTAATTGTTAGTTACTGGTTTTTTTATTCCCAATTTTCGGGTAAAGATATTAACAGAGCAATTTTCGCTTCATGCAGCGTATTAACCATATGCAGCGCTGTTCTGATTCTATAGTCCGTGCGCTGAATTAAGACAAAACTGCTCTGTTATAATCTTTACCCCTTGTTTTCCATTAGTTATTCCCTTTATTTTGGGTAAAGAATTATAGTACTGTAAATGTGTAGACGTAATTATGGTAATTTAAGGGACTAATTGGTGAATTGTTTAATTTTTTGTAATAATAAAAAGGAGGTATCACCGCTGACATCTGGACGGCTGTCGCACAGCAGTGGGCCATTGAACGGTGGATCTCTCACTGACAGTCCTCCCGTCTCTCCTTCTGAAATTGACGATCTCAAGGTGATTCTCTCTCTTTTCACTTTTCTCCTTTTTACATTCTCTCTTTTACTTTTTTTTTTTTTACTTTTTATCACTCCTCTTTCCTTTCTCTCCTTCCCATGAGACACCCTCTGACAAAGCAAAGCTACCCTCTTTCTTTCTCCTCACATTTGAACCCATTTCCTATTTTTTCCAACTTCCTTTTAGAACTAGTGGAATTCTATGATTGAATTGGAACCTGTTTTCACACAAGTCACGAGCAATCAATCAATCGTTTTTGGATCGTTTGTGAAAAATTATCAAATGGGTTTTCACGTTTTGACCTTTCATTTTATTTTGTTAAAACAGAGGTCAAAATGGTACATGTAGGAGAGAGGAATTGACCTCTTCTTCATAGGGGTATTTTCGTCATTGAGTAAATTTTACCATGGTTACTTACCGTGCTGTCATGGTCAAAGGGGTATTTTCGTCATTAAGAAAACTAGCATTGTAACGTAGGTTATGACTTGCCGTACTTTTTTTTACTGTATATTGTGGGTTATTTTTGTCTTTTGGTTCTCTGAGCACCACTTTGTTGCAATTTGTTGGGTTACCGTACCAGTATCACTGTACCACTCTGTCAAAGCTCTGGTCTTTGCCTTGGCATGGAAGAAGCTTTGATTCCATCTTCTGAACTTGTCCCTTCTTTGGTCTCCTCTTCTTCGAAATGTGGTTTTCTCTCTCTCTAAGATATACATATATCTCTCTCTCTGACTCTCTCCTCTGTAAAAAAGTAACTTGACCTCAGATTCTGTCTCCCTTTTGTCCTTTTGTTACTGTGTAACAGTTACTTTTTCAGCCTTACTCTTTTCCACTTTATTTATACAACATATTTATAAAGCCTCTTGATTATTTTTTAATTACATATGCATTCTATCTCATGATTATGTTCTTTTCTACTAATCTCATGTCTTGAAAATTAAGTAAAATTTATAATAATATATCACAGGCCTGAACTTTTAATAATTTTATACAACATATTTATAAATAAGCCTTGTTATTATTTTATATTGTGTTACATTAATTTCTCAACTACTTCTATTCCTAATAATGGAGGCAACAACTTGATAATATCTCACTAAAATTAAATAAAAACGACAACAATAGCTATTCATGCCGTTTGTACTAGTTATATAACCGTTGAGGTCATGCAAAATGCATGGTACTAATTAGAAAACATGTGGGGACCACATTTCAGTACTGCCGAGCGGGGGCCACACCAAAGCCACAGAACTACCGTGCCGCAAACAAAACCGTGGGGAGGTGGCTGAAAGACCGGAGGGAAAAGAAAAAGGAGGAGACCCGGGCCCACAATGCACAGCTACATGCGGCTGTTTCTGTGGCAGCTGTTGCTGCGGCCGTTGCTGCAGTTGCGGCTGCCACTGCAGCGTCGGCTTCGGGATCCGGAAAAGATGACAAGGCTGCGAGGACCGACATGGCAGTTGCATCGGCCGCTACACTGGTGGCCGCACAGTGTGTGGAGGCAGCCGAGGCTATGGGAGCTGAGCGGGACCACTTGGCAGCTGTTGTGGGTTCTGCTGTTAATGTGCGTACCCCTGGAGATATTGCTACTATTACTGCTGCTGCTGCAACTGGTATATTATGTATATATGCATTTTGTATTTCTTTTGCTGAATGCAAGGGCAAAATGGTCATTTGTGAATAAAAAATTGAATTATATTCAGCGCTAAGAGGAGCAGCGACGCTCAAGGCGAGGGCGTTGAAGGAAGTATGGAACATAGCGGCGGTGATCCCAGTAGAGAAAGGGGTGGTGGGTCCAGGTGGGGCCCACCACAACAAGCAACAGCAGCAGCAGCGTCGCCTGAGCAAAGCATTGAAAGAAGTTGAAAGCAATGGGAGTAGTTTTAGTGACGAGTTGCCTCTCGAAGAAGAGAATTTCCTTGGTCTCTGTAGTCAGGAGTTGTTAGCCCGGGGAACCGAACTCCTTAAACGCACCCGCAAAGGTAGAAAATCATTTTTCATGATCTCTATGAAAATGTACTTGTAGATCAAATTTTACATTTTTTATAATTTTTTTTACTATTATTTTAAGATAGGTAGAATATCATTCTTTACCCAATTGTGATGTGTTAATTTGTTTTGTGGTATTTTAGGAGCTTTGCATTGGAAGGTTGTCTCGGTGTACATTAACCGATTGGGGCTGGTATGATCAAGTTTTTTTTAAATGTTTGTATGTTTTTTGGTTTTAAATTTGAGTTCAATTTTTTGATAGACCAAATTTTGAACAGGTGATGCTAAAGATGAAAAGCAAACATGTGGCAGGAACTATCACTAAAAAGAAAAAGAGTAAGTGAAACATACAATTCTCACCTACATTTTGAATAATTTTCCTTGATTGGTTCACCAAAAATCTTTTCATTTGGTCAAAAATTTTAATCTTTCTAACAACTTATGCATGGAAAAAATATCAAAATATCCAACCAAATTGTATCATTTCCCTAACTACTTAGGT
Organism: Carex kokanica; assembly: GCA_025461125.1. NCBI lineage: Eukaryota > Viridiplantae > Streptophyta > Magnoliopsida > Poales > Cyperaceae > Carex > Carex kokanica. Next base: position 2,184,076 of record JAJGRX010000674.1, on the reverse strand, counting down.
ATTGCCTAACTTCCAATAAACTGATTGTATTCAAATTGTCAGATCAACTATAACCAACAATAGTGATTGATTTTGACCTCTACCCTACAACTTGAAATGTTGCAATCAAATTTTTACTAGTTTTTGAAATTCAAATAACAATGTCACGATCGAGTCATGATGAAATTTTGTGACTACAGGTGTTATAGTTGATGTGTGTAAAGACGTGTCCGCATGGCCAGGCCGGCATTTACTTGAAGGAGGTGAGCAAAGGCGCTACTTTGGGTTGAGAACAGCTGAGCGTCGGGTGATAGAATTCGAGTGCAGAAGCTCTCGTGAGTATGAAATGTGGACCCAAGGCGTCAGTCGTCTCCTATCCATAGTTAATGAACGGAAGCGCATCGGTTGAACATTGAAAAAGAAAAAGAAAAACATGATGACATAGGAAGAGGCAGAGGGGTATTTGTTTGTTACTAGGTTAGATTATTTTGTCTAGGGATGTCATGATAATTTTGAGAGTTTAATTAGGTGTATGTAACATATGTGCAGATTTACTACCTTGTCATGTATGATCTGATCTGTGGGTCCTACTTAAGAATATATAAATTAAAGAGCTTTGGCAAAGGATGTATGTGGGTTCCATCTAAGCTATATATATATTCTCATTGTAAGAAGAGAAAGGGTAAAGGGGGAGAGTGAAGAGAGACAGAGAGGACTTGTGTGTACTAGTTGCTTTTTTTTTTTTTGCCCTTTTCTTTTAGCACTTTTGGTGCTTTTGCTTTTTTTTTTTTGTATCTGTTTTTGTAATTTTGAAGATCAGGTAGAATGTATAAAATTTGTTTGTTTGTTAAGTTCTAAAGATATCTTGTTGGGAAGAATCTTTGACTGAAAAAAAATGCTTTTATGTGGGTCTACATAGTCTGAAAATGTGTCTATAAATCACACTCATCATTGTTTGCTTGTGCTCACTTTTTTTTTTTGCTTGTGCTAACTGAGGAAAGGAAAAAACTTGGTCCCACTAAAGCAAAAAAAAATTGAACCAGATTTAATTTTAACAACTCACTTTTGCAGATTAGATAGATCTGAATGTAATAGTTGCACACACACACACACACACACACACTTGGTAAGATTGCCTAAAATCTTTTTCAGATTTTGTGTTTTCTAACTTAACTCTTTAATTGGGCTTTAATGCTTTGGAATTCATAATTGGGCTTCATTGATTTTAAGGCCCATATTAACATTTTATACAAATGGAAATGTCTTATACAATGAATCATGTACTGTTAATAATCAATTAAGAAATTAATTTCTTATATTGCTGAAATTACATGAACTTTTCCAAGGAACAACAACTTACATGGGCCTATATACTTTTACATTTGTCTTTATTTTTTTTGTTTTTTTTTTCAATTGTCTATACACACATATAAAACACCTTTCCTTAATTAGTTATCATTAATTCCTAAGCAGAGTAGGTTATATTATAATATTATAATTATCCTTTTTCTTGAAAATAAAGTAGGGTTTACATGCATGTTGTGTGGGGCTTCATTTTTACTCTTCAACAAAAGAAGCAATGATAAATTTTAAAATTTGGGCATGCTATTGACCACTATGGATGAAATAAAATAAGAAAAGTTAGATTAGAAAGCTAAAAAAAGGTTAATAATTTCTTAGAAAATTAAGACAGATGATAGAATAGAAAACTTTTAAAGTGGCAATTAAGATACTAAAATGATTTCTTAAAATCCATGGCTTCAAATGTATCCCATATTTGTTTGCAAGTAAATAGGTCTAAACAATTAATATATATTCTGCTATTACACAATACACAAATTGACTATTTTTTTTAAAAAAAAAAAAGAGTTAATAACAAATTTTTGTGGGGCATTTAGGACTTTAAAAAGAAGTCATGAAGCATTGCATGTATAAAATGTTAACATTTGACTACTATTATTAACTATTTAAAAAAAATCCAAAAGCATAATCCAATGTTTCACTCTTGACATGAGTGATGGTGAATTTAACTCAAAATTCTATTAATTTTATTGGCTTGAAACAACAAATGATAATAAGTATTAGAATATTTTGGGCTAATTTAAAAGTTAAATATATGGATTATTATAATGGGCTGCATATGAATTATGGACCAAAAATTCTACTGATCTGATCTGATCCATCTGGATGGTCTGTTTGGATAGGTGCAAACCAATTGGTGCGACCAGCTGGTGCAAGTTAACAGGTGCGAATTGACCTGTTTGTGTGGAAACCAGTAGAGACGTGGTTGCGGTTGCTGTTAGGGGCGGATCCAGGATTTTCGTCAGGAGGGGGGGCAAAAAAATATCGAATTGGGTTTAAATCCATTAACCAATTGGGTACTCGATAAAAAACAATATTTTAACTTATACTTTACAATGCTTTGACTTGTAATTTCTGATGCTCTGACTTATAATCCTAATTACTAATCAAAATTCAACAAATTTATTTCAATTTTAACCCTAAATTTAACCCGAATTACAAATCAAACGTCCAGAGGGGGGCAAAAAAAAATTTCAGGGGGGCAAAATCGGTCGGGACCAATAAATCTCTAAATCTCCACTAAAACTCAAAATCCAGGAGGGGGGGCAGCTGCCCCCCCTAGAACCACCTAGGTCCGCCCCTGGTAGCTGTTGCGTGAATCCGACACAAGGTGTACGAAGTGAAGAAGGTTACTGCTAGAGCTTGAAGTTTCCGCTACGCGTCTAGTAATAAACTCTATATCTATCTTGGAATTAGTTTTATACATGAATTCTGATTTGAGGAGGGATCAAGTTACAACAATTTTGAGTTACAACAATGTTATAACATCCATTTTTTGCAATTTCAAAGTCCAAATCGTCGATCCAAACCGTTCAACATGATCTCCATAATAAAATGTGCCTCCAAATCAAATTTTACATTTTTTAAATTTTTTTTACTATTTATTATGATGGGTACAAAATTCAATGGTATGAATTTGACTAGTTTTTGTACCCATCGTAATAAATAGTAAAAAAATTCAAAAAAATGTAAAATTTGATCCGGAAGCACATTTTATTATGGAGATCATGTTGAACGGTTTGGATCGACGATTTGGACTTTGAAATCGCAAAAAACGGATGTTGTAATATTGTTGTAACTCAAAATTGTTGTAACTTGATCCCTCCTCTTCTGATTTTTAGTTAGTGAACAAATCATGAACTGAATCAAATTGTTACATATATAACTTACTTGAATTTCCAACAATAAAAAACACCAATTAATTCTCCACTGGAAGAAAAAGAAAAGTTTACAGTAACTTATAAACCTATTTAAGTGATTGGTGTTAAAAAGAACCTATTAAATAGTGATTGGTTTTTTATCTGGCTTTCTTCATTTATTTGAGGGAGGTCATTTTTTGAAACTCTGTAATTAAATGGTACTTGTTTGTGGAGTTGCAAATGTCATTTTAATTCAAATGAAACCATTTCTATTTCTATTGTATAATGTATGCTTTCCAATAAAAAATTTAAGAAGAATTGAATTCATGCTGGCTCATCTTAATCTGGCACGAATCTCAAAACAATCTCATCTCTTCTCTCTCATTCCATTACATTGCGATTCCTTTTTATTAAAAAATAAATAAATAAAGTATACAATTCACCAGTGAGTCCCTTAAATTATCAAAATTACATTTCCACATTTACAATACTAATGTAAAGAAGAGAAGAGGAACTCTATTGGATTCTTCATCTCAGTGGTGCTTCGCCATGGGAAAACAACATCTCTCGCCTCCTCCATTGTTGAGCGGGAGAGAAAGAGTGTGTGTGAGAAAAAATCTTATGAAAAACAATGATTTTATATCTATATATATAATAAAATATATAAAATTTAGTCTCAATGCATTTTTTTAATATGGAGGTCATGTTCAGTGGTTTGAATTGACTGTTTGGACTTTACAAATAAAAATAAGAATGCGAGGAACGATTGAGGCATGAAAAACACAAAACATTTGAAATTTTGAGCAAGGTTCAAACGCCTCATGTCTTTCCTGCTTCACATTCTTATTTTTGTTTTTAAGTCCAAATAACTCATCCGAACCACTCAACATGATCTTCATATTAAAAAGTGCTTCGAGGCCAAATTTATATTTTTTTGGAATTTTTTACAATATTTTTAGATAGATACGACCTTATTTTTGAATGTTCAAGAATTTTTTGATAAATAATGATTTTGTACCTATAAAAAATAGTACAAAAAATTTCAAAAATATAAAATTTAGTCTCCATGTACATTTTAATTTAGAGATCATGTTGAATGCTCAAATCGACTATTTGAACCAGTGTTGTAAAAAATATCCGTTTAAACCGATTAGTCGTTAGCAGTGATAAAACCATCACGGATTTTCTCGACTAATTGGCCGATTATTTCTAACTTTGACCAATTATTTTTAATTATTTTCAATTAATCACTTGATAGTATTCTATCCGTCCAACGAGCGCCTACCGTTATTTACAACACTGATTTGAACTATGAAAAACGAAAATAAAAATATAAGACACAAATAAAGCACAGAAGGCACGAGTCACTTCAACTCTATTATTTTTTTATTGTACTTTTTTAAACGTATAAATGAAAGCGCAAGCAAAGGAATTTAATTGGCGTCTCACTTCACTGACTGAGGCAGCATAAGTACAACAACTATTGGGCCTGTGGCTGTGGCAATCCCTTCCAAAGTGCCAACTGTTGTACACCTGTTCCTTCCAAAGCGGGGGTAATTTGGTCATAAATTCTTCAAGTTAATTTGCAGATCAAATCAATCAAATCTGACCTCAGTCTCAATGACCCACTCAACCTCGAAAAATTTTGTATTCATCAAAAAATTATTAAATTCGTATGAAAATAGAAAGAGTATCTCGTCCTGTATTCAATAAGATGGGTATGGTTAAAAAAATATTTCGTAAATTTATTGGGTACATATATGGGTAAAGATTTTTTTGGTTATCTAAACGGATAATAGTACGTGTAAAGCTTATTATATACCCGTTATCCGATCGGGTAATTATAAAAAAAAATTATATATAAAATATATATTAATGAGCAATGAATATTAATTCTCCAACAATTCTTGACACGTAAATAAATTTCAACAAATTCTAATAAAGTTTAGACATTTAAAACACGTATATATATTTGTGAAATGATGTGTTTTAATGTATTATTTAGTAAATTCAACCGATTGAATTAGAGAATAAATCTGTTATTTCTGTTATTCTGATCCAAAGCGTTATTCGTTGAGATTAGCGCTGTATTGGTCGGATTCCAATCGGGCATGAATAATTATAATTTTTGTATTACACAAGTATTTAGAAATTGTTTCGACACTACTTTTATAATGATTATTATTGTTGTCATTACTTTTATTATTTCATGATAAATAATTTAAATAAAGTGAATGGAAAAAAATATCTAATGAACAATAATATTACCAAAATAAATTACGATATTTTTTCAAAATTTAATACAAGAACCTAAAAATGTGCATTTGTATAATTTACTTCTGAAGGAATTTTTGTGAGTTACGAAATATATTCAAAAGGATTTGTTGTGTACGGTGCCTCGGAGACAGCAATCAAAAGTTACTCGGAGAAGGCAAAACACAGAGAGGCTCTGAGCTCAAAATAAAAAAAAGTTTAAATCCATTTTCTTTTCACTTTTACATCTTTTCCAAAAATAATGTTTTTTTTTACAGAAAAATGGAGATTTTTTTTTTTAAAATTTCAATATTAATAAATAATTTCTCATATAAATTTCAAAATTATCTTAAAAAAATAGTTAAATTTTACATAAAATATTAACATACTTTTATCACCATTTTGCTCAATAAGTAATCTTCAATCTTTTAATTGTAACTTTTTTATTTATTTTGTATATGATTAAGAGCCTGGAAAATACATTTTTTAAAATAATTTTCCATCACTTAATCTTTACACAATAAACACAGAAAATTACAGTTTCGTCCTTGTATTTTTACTATTATTACATGTACTTTATTTCATTGAAAATTACACATTCTCTTTGCCAACTTTTCGCAAGGTAGTTATTATGTCGGTACTGGTACATACAGTGTACCGTACTCTGATACACCACCACTGGTACGCCAAACAACATGTGGATATGATGCTCTTTTTTTGTTTCTTTTTTTCAGATTTTTCTGATACTCTGATGCACTTTTTTCAGATAAAGATTGAGTGCTTCTTTTTTCACATCAGGTGTACCGATTTTTTTGTACATAAAATTTTGTGTCATCAAAATTAATTTTTTTTTTGTTCATGACATTAAAATCTGAAAAAAAGAAGGGCGCTTCTGAATTTTTTTTTTGCTTGGCTCTATGATAAAGTACCTCAAGTCCCAAGACCTGAGAAACATTACATACGGTATAATTAATTATAATATTAACAATGTTTGGTACAAATAAATAATTAATTACATGGAAGTGACAGAAGAGAAAAGTCAAGAGACCAAATTAAAGGTTTTTGGATTCTTTTGATCTATGGTGGCCTCACTGATGTGACCTTTTGTGGGGGCTATTCATGGATAGTCACAAGATTCGCGAATAATTTGTTGTTTGGTGATGCCGAATCGAACGCTGAATTATTCGGTTGACTAAATATTTTGATCAAATTATTCGTGAATAATTCGTGAATTTTACGAATTTTTTTTTCCCGAATTATTCACGAATATTTTCCGGAACTTTTTTTTTTTACTTCCTTGTAGGACTAAGATCTCTGGTCCGAATAATTCTGAATTATTTTTGAATTATATTCGAATAATTTCTGAATTACAAATTTTTGACCTCGCCGAACCGATTCTGAATAATTCATTTGTCACTATAGTGGTGTCATGCCACATCCCAAGATCTATCTTTCCATTCCATCCATGATCCAAATTCCAATGTTAGCTAGGCGAACATAAACATCGGGGCACATCCGTTCTATAATTAGAGTGAGGCTAGTTTGGTCCGTACTACGGATCAAAAAAATTATTTTCAAAATTCAAAATGTGAATCCGAACCGTTCAGTATGATATACATATGATACGTCCTTTCAAACTAAATTTTATATTTTTTAGAATTTTTTTACTATTTTTGTAGACGGTAGAAAATCACTTTTTTTTGGATGGTCCAAAATTTTCACATCAAGTGATTTTATACCTATTTAAAAAAATTTGTGTTTTTTTAAATGTAAAATTTAATTTACAAGAAAATATTCATATGAAGATTATGTTGAATGGTTCGGATCGATTGTTAGGTCTTTCAAACAAAAAATTTGAGTCCATAGCACGGGCCAATATGTTCTATGCATAGCAGTATTGTAAATAACGGTATGCGCTCATCAGATGGACAAGGTATCGCCAAGCAATTGAATAAATTTGTGAGTTTTAGAAATTTAGAAGGAAAAATATGATATTATGAATTTTAGAGGAAAATAACAAAAGAAGTTTATTACTAAAGGTTTTGTTCTCATTTCTGAAAAAGTAAACTGGACATCTTCTTATACTGAACCAATTTCCAAATTATGACAATAATTTGCAGGAAATCTATTCATAACATTTTTTGCAACAGAAAATATATTTCTGCTGTTTCATAAAAAATAAAAGAGATAAAATTAATATTTGGACAAACAAAGTCAGAGATGGTGAATGCCAAAAATATAAGTCGATCTTAAAAATTCTTTGAAAATAACCAAAAAAGTCAATTTTAATTTGATTAACGTGGAAGAAAATCAATGACAACTATTTTTTTAAGTTTGAAGGACTAATTTGGTATATTTTAAAATTTATGACCAACATAGCTATTATTTTTAGAAAATGTGAAGGCAATTTTTTTGGAAGTGAAAATTTAGGAACAATTAAAAATCCACCTATTTTTATTCCTTTTTTTGTAACATACCTATTTTTATTAAGACATGTCTTAGTAATTAAGACCAGTTTCATAACCAGGAACCATATATTAATTTGTATAAATTTGGATTAGTAGTTTTGAAACAAGGATTTATAGTTTCTAAAACAATTATATGACATGTCCAGTTGCCTCAATCCCAGGCTAATTAGTGACAGGCTAATTAAAATGATAAAATGTATCCCCACCTTCTTTAATTCAAAATATTTGCACAAATATTACATGGCTTGGCTAGTTTTGGTTCATTAATTATTTAACAAGTATCCTTCTTGAATGAGCTATGGCCATATATTTCTATTTATTTTTTAAAACTGGGACATTTTTTTGTAAATGTTTTTTTGTCACCTTTTTAGAAAAATAAATGAATAGTGAAGTGTATGCACACGTTGTGTATAATGCAATACTGAAGTGTATATTTAAATATATTTTTTTAATGTATTCGAATAATGGCCGTGAAATCATATGAGAAGTCTCAAAGTTCAAGCAACTAGAGAACCAGCCTTTACTCTAGTAGCAAAGACAATGCTCTGTGTGTGGAAGGTCGCAGGTTTGAAATTCAGAAGAGATGATCTTTTATGAATATTTAATAATTAGATGACTTGACCTCCAACTTTTACTCAATAAAAAAAAGTTCAAGCAACTGTTAATAGCTAATGGAGGTGAAAATGCATGAATCAATGGTTGTGTTTAACTTAAAAATATAACAGTGTGTATTCTGCATTAGTGTAGTGAATGTTTTGCAATAAACAAGAATCAATTTTACTTAATTATTATTTTGACACCTTTAAATTTATTTTATTTTATTTTGACACATTTAAAATTAATTATTTATGTCGTCATGATACGTGTAAAAAAATTGTAAGTGATGCTCCCATCATTTTAGTTTAGTACTAAAAAAATTACAATTTGTTTGGAAATTTTTTATCTGTAGAAATTAAAGAAAAGGAAGAGAGAGAAATAAAAAGAGTACATCATATTTTTAATTGGTAGAAAGATCGGTAGAATTTCTACTGATCCTAAAAATAAAAAAGTTTGGATCAGTAAGAATTCTACCGATCCAAACCAGATTGTCTTTTTTCCTTTTAATTTTCTCAATTAATTTTTTTTACAAAATAGACAAAGTATCTTAAAATTTAGATAAAAAGAAATATTCCATCTATTTTTTGAAAAACTTTTCATATATTACTAGAGATCTAATATAAGAATTCTCTCCATCTATACATCAGATTAAAAAAAACTAAGTTTGAGTCGGTAGAATTCCTACTGATCCAAACTTTTTGATTTTTAGAATCGGTATAAATCCTACTAATCTTTCTACCAATAAAAAATATGATGTACTCTTTCTGTTTCTCTCTTTTCCTTTTTTTTTTAATTTCTACAAATAAAAAATTTCCTTTGTTTTGGGTACAACAAAATATGGAAAAATCAGGCAAAGTACAAATGTACTCCATACTTTTGGTAGGTAGTATTATTATAAAAAAAAATATTAAAACAAAAGGAGACAAAAAATCAGAGCAGGCCTTCAGATAACGGCCCAATAAAAGAAAGTGTAAAGAAAATGTTGGCAGTGAATGAGCAGAATTTTTTATTTCTAGAAATTATTTTAAAATAATATAGAATAATAGATAGATTGACTTGAGATTTTGATTTATAGGAAAAAATAATTTTTTTGGGTTCTTTTAGGCAATTTTAAAGGAATATTTTTTTTAGTTCCTTTAGTTTAGAAATAAAATTTTCTGAAAAATGGGAGAGAAAAGTAGAAGAAAATGTTTTATATCTAATAAATAAATGAAGCGAGGTGACCGAGATTTTTATTAATACCCTAAAAAAAAAAAAAATATTAAAAATGCCCTAACCGCCCCATAATGGGGCGGTCCACTTATGGAAGAAAACCGCCCTATTTCTGGGCGGTCCACCTCCTCCAGAAAACCGCCCAGAGATGGGGCGGTTTAGTGTTTTTTTTTTTTTTTTTCAGATTTTATATATTTTTATAAGGAAATTGTATATTGATGTATATATATTTTAAGATGTATATATTGTTTAGATATATTTTTCTTTTTTAAGATATATATATTGTTAAGATATATATATTGTTAAGATGTATATATTTTTAATGATTTAAGATGTATATATTTTTAAGACGTAGGTATTTTTATTGTTGTTTGTACTAATTATTAATGATTTATGTTGTATATTGTATTCTTTGAAGTATTTATTCCATCTAGTTATTGTTTATTTATGTTTTATGTTGTCAATCTGTGCATATTTAATTGCGTTATGAAAATAACAAAACTGAAGCATATAAAATAGTTACAAACTACGAATTAAATCAGTTCACAAACTCATCGACGACGACCGAACAAATTTAGAAATCGACGAGTTCTGGATCTGCTTCCAGTCTGTTGTGCGACACTACTACCGCTACCGGATGCCTCTGCATGACTACTACCGCTACCGGTGGCCTCAGCAACAACTCTAGCATTTTATCTTTCGTTGGCTTCGTTGATGGCCTCTGCATTCCAGTTCACAAAAAATGATATGTTATTGAAATCGAAAAATATAAAATGAATTATAAAATACAAGATGAAATGTACCTGCTCGCTGCCTGTCACAAGTTGAACGGCGAGCCTGATGTCCCATTCGCCTACCCTGCATCTCATCCATTGTCATTACAGCACGCTTGTGGGGCCTTCTCCCTTTCCTGATATAAAAAGAAGTTAAATAACTATATGAAAAAGATGGTCAGTGCATATACAAAGTATTCTCCCTAACCTGATCTTCTTGGGTGGGTTGAGTTCATCCCCAACGTAGGCTGGCCAAGCATGCTGGTTGGGATAAGGATGGAAGGATGCACCCCAAGTACTCGCAAGGTAATCGGTACGGTACATGTCGGCGACAAAATCATCCTCACGGAAGTTTCTCACTCGGCACACCGCCATAACATGAGAACAAGGTAGGTGAGCTAGTTGGATTCCTTGGCATGTACATGTTACAGTATTGTCCACTCCGATAATGACAACATACTTGTATGGTCTTTTAATAAACTCCATAGTCCCATCTGCTCTACGGCTGGTTGGAACATACTCATTCGGAGAGTGCACTTCGAATTCCAAGGTGCGATCCCCATACGGGACAACGGTCATAACTGAACCCTTCTCCCTATGTTTACGTAGTTTGCCCTCCACCCTTGTTGAAAATGCCTGGTTCCTGAAGAGTAATTCTCGTGCTTTAACACGCCGGTCAACGAACCATGCATTTAGCTTGTAGAAAGTGTCCTCCACAATGGCTGCCACGGGCAACATCCGGCTCTGCTTGAAAACAGCATTCAAGGACTCGGACCCATTTGTCGTCATTATTCCCCATCTCCAACCTCCATCTTTTGCTTGAAATATTTTCTCATATGCGGGTGCTTCTTGCAGATCTCTCGGATTATTTTTCCCCACCTTGAGTAAGTACGAATTTGCCTTCGGACAGTACTACACAGAAATAAATTTTCAGATTAGAAAAATATAAGTAAATAGTTTATTAAAATTTCATCTAAAATATACATACCTTGGCAAACTCTTTGAACATCTCTTCCAGCCTCCTCGGCTTCTTCCTTCTGCATCCAATTTTAAATGTATCTGCAACCCATTGGTCGTTCCCGACATGCTTGTGGAGGTTCTCTGCAACGTGCTGCATACACAGCCTGTGCACACATTCGCCGTGAGCTGTCGACCACCCGAAATCTGTTCGATCAAAGACATACTTGATTCCTTTGTGCTGGTCTGATATGACGCAGAAGAACCTGTTCCCAACCACCTCTCTTCGCAAGAAACTCATGAAAAAACCCCAATTTTCACCGTCCTCCTTCTCGACAATTGCAAATGCCAAAGGCAACAACTGGTTCTCGGCATCATATGCACATGCTATCAACAGTCTCCCCTCGTAACGGCCAGACAAGAAGCATGCATCTATACTGATAACAGGTCTGATATATGGCACAGCTTGAATGCACGGACCAAACGCCCATGCTATGGCCTTGAACTGCATCGCGTCGCGCTTCTCAGGATCGGTGACATTCCAACATTCAAACTTTGTGCCGGGATTTGTACTTGATATGGCATGGAGCAGTGGTGCAAGCAAGTTGTATGAACCCTTCCAACTACCGAACAATCTGCAAATCGCAAGTTCACGCCCTCTCCACAACCTGTTGTACTTTGGGGTTACATGGTCGTAAGCGTGTCTCACCGCTCTACCGACCTCCTTAAGGCTGATCGACGGGTCGTCCTTAACATCCCTCTCAATTACATCGGCAATAAGTGATGCCGTAAGCTGTGCATGGTCTGTCCTTGACGACGCAGACTTGCATGTATGAGGTGGTTCACATTTCTTAATGATCCATGCGTCCCCCTTACCCACAGGGGTTGCATACAGTCGGAACTCGCATCGCGGTGAGTCTTTGCAAACAACAACTAACCTTTTTCGATCTCGCTTTTGTATTGTGCACTCCCAGTTGCCGCGAATATGAGTTTCTTGGACTTTCTTCACAAGTTCCTCTATGTTGGTATAAACCTGATTCGGAGCAAGTTCTGTGTTGTAAACGACACGCTTCCCAAAATAGCTTATGTCTGCTTCTTCAAAAGCAGTAGTATCGTTGAATGTGGCGACCGGATGTCTGTCTGTCCGACCTCTAATAGGAAATCTGTCATGGCTGGGTGCATAATCTCCATCACCGTCTGATAATGCATCAGAATTCCAATCCCCGTCCCAACTATCACCCGAGTTAATTTCATGTTCCGGTATGGCATCAACCCCTTCAGCCTCCAACATAGCATCTCTCCGGGGAACCATAACAGGTACAATTATAGGTACGGACGGTGGTACAAAAGGAAATCTGGCTTGGATTACGGGTTGAATAGGAGGCGGTGGCGGCGGTGGTGGTAGGTCGGTGGTATAATCAGTGGTGTAATCAGTGGTATACTCAGTGGTGTAATCAGCGGTGTAATCAGCGGTGTAATCAGTATGAACGGGTGGTGCATGACCGAAGTTTCGGTCACCCGAGTTGTCATAACCCGAGTGTTCAAAACCCGAGTGCTGCTGCACCGGGCTATCATGACCTGTATTGTCCGTAGAAGGTCCAACCCCGGACCGACGCAAGACCTTTCTGGAATATAACTCCATTATCGGGGTACCCGCAGATTGAAAAGTATTATAAACACATCTCCAACCATCCTCATCTGTTATTGGATACTTTACATAGTAAGGTCTATCCCTCCCTGTGTCAACCCGAGTAACTAAATCTATGTCATACCGGTTGTTGTTTACACCAATCCTTTCGAATACCTTTTGCTTAAGTTCCATAAATGAGGTGTTTTCGTTAACCTCAAAGCCGTGGGTTGGATCTTTCGTGTAATATACTCCCTCCACACCCACCACGAACTTCCCGCCCATATGCAGTGTAACCAACATTTTGATAGCTGCATTAATAAACAATTTTTTTATCACTTACAAAATAACAATACACAATTAAATTATTAGTAAACAACAACAATTAAAATTATATTAAAATAAAAAAAAATTACAAAAATAATAATAAATAATCTACAGTAATCTACAGTAATCTACAGTAATCTACAGTAATCTACAGTAAGCTACAGTAATCTACAGTAATCTACAGTAATCTACAGTGAGCTACAGTAATCTACAGTAATCAACAGTAACCTACAGTAAGCTACAGTAAGCTACAGTAACCTACAGTAAGCTACAGTAATCTACAGTATCTACAGTAACCTACAGTAATCAGCAGTAACCTACAGTAATCTACAGTATCTACAGTAACCTACAGTAATACACATTAACTAAATAATAATAAAATAAAATTATAAAAAATACCTTCGGAGCACAGTAAAGAGCGAGAGGCGGGGCGAGAGCGAAAATGAAGTGTGAGGGAGAGAGTGCGCAGTTTGATGGGATTTTATAGTATGTATAGTGGACCGCCCCATAGGGGGGCGGTTTTCTCGGCCAACAGAACCGCCCAACCATAGGGCGGTTTGGCGGGTATGGTGAACCGCCCCATGATGGGGCGGTTAGGGTATTTTTAAATTTTTTTTAAAATTGAGGGTATTTTTATTATTTTTTTTTTTTTTTAGGGTATTAATAAAAATCTCGGGCGAGGTGATAAGGAGACAATGGCATCTGATAACATCATGAAATTCAATCCACTGACCTATTTGTAGGCCATTTCATTTTGTTAATTTAATTAAAATGTTTTATATTTCATCAATACGGAAGAATGTTGATAAAAGACAATAATTTGGGGGCCGAATTTTTTATTTATATCCAAAAAATAAATCAAATTACAAAAAATACCCATGTTGTCTTGAAAATTTGAAAAATACCCAAACCGGAAATTTTTTTTCCGGATTTGGCCTCTAAACCCGGAAATTTTTTTTCCGGAAATTGAACTCCAAAACCGGAAAATTTTTTTCCGGTTTTAACATTTTTTTTTTTTTTTTCCAAAACCGGAAAATTTTTTTCCGGTTTTAACATTTTTTTTTTTTCCAAAACCGGAAATTTTTTTTCCGGATTTAACTTTTTTTTTTTTTTTTTTTTTTTTTTTTTTTTTTTTTTTTTAGAGATTCCGGAAATTTTTTTCCGAACTAAATAAATTTTTTTTTTTTAAGAGAAAAATAGCTAAAATACTGAAATCTAACGCTAAAAAATCGAATTGTTTTTTTAAATATTTGTTTCATTAATTTAAAAAATTTCAAAATGGTGTAGAATAATTTAGAAATTATCAAAATAGCTAAAATACTGAAATCTAACACTAAAAAATCGAATTGTTTTTTTAAATATTTGCTAGATTACATTTTTTTATATATAATTAGCATATTTATACTAAAACAAGCCAAATTACTTGATTTATGCTGAATTACACTAAATTACAATAATTATGTAAAATTATGCTAGAATACGGTAAAGTACGCTAAATTACGTACGAATAGGGATAATATCTTCACTGAGAAGGCGAAAAACGACGACGAAACTTCAAACGGCCATAAAACGGCGCTCGAGTGTCCGATTTCAGCAAATGACCACTTTTCGGAAAGCTTGCGAAAATGCGCATGCGTCCGGACTGCTTTGCCAGTTTTCCAAATTCAGAATCGCCAAAAAACAAATAGAAGAGCCTCAAAACTTCAGTTGAAGTTTTCGATTAAGATTTTCATTTCTATTATTCAATCTACGTAGCTCAATAAATTAGTTATGTAATAAACTTTTAGAACACCAAATTTTATTATTTTTGGAATTTTTTTTACTATTTTTTATGATTTATGAAAGATGCCACAAAATAAGCCCCATTTATACGTAATTTAGCGTAATTTATCGTATTTTAGTAAATTTACCGTATTTTAGCACAAAATCGGCCCTATTCGTAGTAAAAAACAATTCGATTTTTTAGTGTAGATTTCAGTATTTTAGCTATTTTGATAATTTCTAAATTATTCTACACCATTTTGAAATTTTTTAAATTAATGAAACAAATATTTAAAAAAACAATTCGATTTTGTAGCGTTAGATTTCAGTATTTTAGCTATTTTTCTCTGAAAAAAAAAAATTTATTTAGTTCGGAAAAAAATTTCCGGAATCTCTAAAAAAAAAAAAAAAAAAAAAAAATTTGTTAAGTTAAATTTTTTTATCCGGAATCTCTAAAAAAAAAAAAAAAAAAAAAAATTAAAACCGGAAAAAAATTTTCCGGTTTTGGAAAAAAAAAAAAAAAAAAAAAATGTTAAAACCGGAAAAAAATTTTCCGGGTTTGGAAAAAAAAAAAAAAAAAAAATGTTAAAACCGGAAATTTTTTTTCCGGTTTTGGAGTTCAATTTCCGGAAAAAATTTTTCCGGGTTTAGAGGCCAAATCCGGAAATTTTTTTTCCGGTTTGGGTATTTTTCAAATTTTCAAGGCAACATGGGTATTTTTTGTAATTTGATTTATTTTTTGGATATAAATAAAAAATTCGGATTTGGGGGTCTACTGAATTTTTGAAAATTGACCTGTTCAAACCATGCAACTTTGAAATGCTAACAATAACATTATATATATTTTTAAATATTTTCAGCAATTTTTCATTTTATTCTTATGCTTTTCAATTTTTTTGTTTCAAGTAATTGTATTTTTCAGGCTTAAAAGTGGCCCATCAACACCTAATCATTTGACATGCCAGTACCTAATTTGAACTACCTGAGCTGGTGTAGAATATCATACTATTTTTTCCATTAGTAAACTAAGTTATGTTTAGGTATTCATCAAATAATTTGACAATCTATTATTTCATATTAATCATTTTTAATATATATAATAAACAATTTTCTACAATAGTAAAAAAAAAAGTATCTGAAATTAAAATTGTATTTTTTAACATAAAAAATTCAAAATAAATTTTGATGTTGATATATTCTCACAATAAATGTGGATAACATATCCAACTAAGAGGAGAGAAGCAAAGAGCAAAGAGAAAGAAGTGATTGCATGTTTGATGTATGGTTGTTATAATCAAACAGTGAATGGCAGCTCTGGCCTCCATTTCTACATTTAATTTCATCATCCCCACTGCTAGCTTCTATTTTGACCCCACTTATGAATGCTCTTCTTAGTTTATTAATTATTATTATTCTAATTTATTGTCACTACTACTATTATTTTTTAATTATGAAGCTCTACTTGTTTCTGAAAAGTGTTTTTCTGTCTTACAGGTAATTAAAAAAAATGAAGCAAGTTCTTGTTAATGATTTAGTAATTTTAATGTAGTTTTGTATAATACACTTAAAATGATAACATAAATATGATAAAAAATGCTTTGGGTAAACAAATTTGTACATATTTTATTATCACTGACACTGAAGCAGCATGCTATAATTTTAAATTGGCTAGTATGAACAAAAAAAATCATTTTTTTTTTTTTGCATACTTTGCTTTTTGGCCAAGTTTGGTGCCCCTAGTCAAGGGGTTCATTATGAAATAGAGACCTCTTTTGATTGTTAAAATGGGGACCCACTGAATCAGGTGGATTGCATTTCATTATCAAATAATGTTATTAATTTATTATTGAATTAATTTGGAAATTCTTGTTGAATCCAGGTTGCTCTGGTGTTAGGAACATAATTAAAACAAAAATAATATAGCATGCCATTCACACAAAAAAAAAAACTAAAATTTCAAAATAGAAGCCACATATGATCATAGACAGGTTTAGGTTATAGTTAGAGGTAACAATTATAAATTAACAATTTTATCTTTTATCTTTTATTTTTTTTATATGCGTTAATATTTTTCAGTCCTATTTATAAAATAAAATTACACTATACAGTAGCTTATTCAGCTCCTCTAATCTCAATTTTCTAATTCTAACCTAGCATATGACACCAAATGCTATAAATAAATAATTAAATGTACATCCATGCATTTGTTACAACTTGATAGTAAATGATGTGTGTTTCAAAAAAGAAAAAGAAAATAGTAAATGATGTTGAACTCTTTAGTGGGATGTTTACTTATGAAAGATTGAACTATTGATATGCAATTTGGGTAACAAATAATAGTGGGGGTATCTATGACCTATCTGCCTTTATACTCTTCATGCTTAGCTTTAAAGAAATACAAAATATTAAGTAATCTTCCAAGTGCACTAAATATTTGGAGCATTGTATAAATATGGAGGCCATATCCTCTGAGGTAACATAATACTTCTGTTAAGATCCGGATCGTCCGATTAGAATCTGAGCCAATCCGGTTCATAGTAGAATACATGGGCCCCTTTAATATTAGTGCAGATTCTGATTGGACGGTCTGAATCTAAACATAAATATTGTGTTACCTAAGATGATATGAATTCATAAATATGCCTACCTAGTATGAATTAAGATAAGTTAAGAGACAATATAATGATGATTTAGAGCAAAGCCCATAACCAAATGACAGGGGAACAAACTTTTTGGAATCCAATCAATTTGCTTTTGTAGTTTGTTTGTTTAAGAAGAAAAACAGGGATCAGTATTGATCAAGGGAATCTTTTATTCCAATTGGCAGCCTTTGTTGAGCTTCACCAAAGAGACCTATCATCACATTACAAGCATGCCTATACTCATTACTCAATACTCACATGTGCTCATTCCTCTTTTTTAATTTTTTATTAAGTAGATATAACTATAGTTTTGTTTTGGATTTATATTAGAGGATTTATGATCTTAAATAGATTAGATGCTGTGAGAATTTATTGTTTGTTTAATCAGAAAAATGGAACATCATATGATCTTAATTTCTTTGTATTAGTACACTACAAGTCAGGAGAGGAGTCAAGATTTTTAATAGGACAAGACAAAATTTCATAATTATTTTCAAGTCTATTTTCTTTCTAAAAAAATTATAAATAGAAACATATTTAAAAAAAATATATAGTATGAGACATAATTTTTTTTTCTGATAAAAGTTTCTTTTGAGGGGGCATCCATCATTCTGTAACTTTTTTAATTAATTTCATATGTTGATAGAAAAAAGAACCCATAAAAAGCCCATCACTGTAATTGTAATTAAAATGTGTTTATGTACATAGAAGTAGACATGGGACCAAATAATTAAATTAATTAAAGGATGTATCTTGCACTCCACATAAAAGCTATAATTATCATCACTTGTGATTGAAAATGACCATTTGCTTTAGTAATTAATTAGTGATGCCAATCATGGTTGTTTATGTCAAATACAACATCTTTTTGAAAAATATTTAGAGGAATCTTTGATGGTACAAAGTTCATCAAAAGCTGTTAAAAGGCCAACTTGTCTGTCTTAGTTAAAGCAACCAATTTGTCTCTGTGTTGATTACAATAGAATATATTGATATGATGTGAGAATTTAATTATTGAATGTGGAGGTTTTATTTACCACAATTTTGTTATCAAAATTTAACTTATTTATATCTATTGTATTTTCTCTTTTTTTTTCCTAATGAAAATGATACAAAGAAATTAAAATTTAATCCCAAATAGATTTGTATCATTTACCTCTCACTGAAACTTTTAAAATTTAGAACTAGGATGTTCTTAATTAAGGGCAACAAGGGACTTAGTGAGCTTAATTTCAAAATTTATCGGATTGACTTCAAATGACACTATCTGCGAGGATAAAAAGTGACTATTGCCGAGAGTACACCGACATAAATTGATATTTCCGAGCATATCGGTATTACCGACAGGAGTATCCACGAAGATAACCGTCGGCAAAAACCACTTTTACCCTTGCAGATAATGATAAATTTTTGTAGTGTTTGAAACCGATCTACTTTACGAGTATTGTGTTTAAATGCAAATTTTACAAATCTTCAAAAAAATTTAGTATAAAGGCAAACAATAAAAAAATAAGGTTTGTTTGTAGTGATAATAACTTTATAACTTCATAGATATATCATTTAAAACATTCTCTTCCTTAACCAATTGCCATAGCAGACAAACCTGACAAAGAGCACTCAGCCAAAAATATAACCTGCTATGCTAAATGCCATGCAAAAAAAAAAAAAGCTTACTAAACCGTTGTGCAGCTGGGCTGACGGCGTGGGCCCACAATGTCAGAATGTACGGAAAGGAAATACTTAGAGAGCGACTTGAGAATTTGTCTCTCCCCAAATTTTTTTATTTTTATTTCTATTAGTTTGTTTTGAAACTATTACAGTGTTACCCCACCTCTGTAAGGTTCCATAACTCTAGTTTTTGGATCTATCAACAATATAACTATTAATGGAATAGAAAATAATGTACTCTCCTCTCCATTTCAAAATACAGAATATGTCCAGTCTTGAGTATATGCACTGATTCCTAAATCAACCTAGATAAAATAAGTCGAGAACCATTCTTTAGTCTAGTGGTAAAATGCAATGTTTTCTGTATGGGAGGTTGCATATCTAAAATTTGAATGAAAAATCTCTGGTAGATATTAAATAGTTGGGTGATTTGACATTCAACATTTATTAAAAAAAGAAACTTAGAGAGATAAGTCATTTCATATAGCTCAATGCAAGGGCGGATGCATAATTCAACTGATGGAGATTAATATGCACGTAAAAATCTTATAGTACTGGTCGATATATAAATTGCCGGCCTGATTCAAATTATATAGTTACAAGATGTTTAAATCAACCTAGAGAAGATAAGACGAGTTTGATCTAGCGGCAAAATATAATATTTTTCATATGAAAGGTTGTAAGTTTGAAACTGGAGTAAAATATTGTTTGTGAATATTAAACATCTAGATAATTTAACTCTTAACCTTTACTAAAAGAAACTTTGAGAAATAAGTTATTTCATATAGTTTGATGGAGAGACATGCATAATTCAACTTACATATATCTAGCACGTAAATATTTACAGGATGCTGATATTTTTTTTTGGGAAAAAAAATATGAGTCTACTTAAATTTATTTTATAAAACATAATGTAGGAAAATTCAATACTATGTACACAAATATCATACAATACAATTTGAAAAAAATAGACAAATGGAATCATTGTAATTTTACTATTTTAGAATGTCTATATATTATAGGCTTACAGTACTCTCAATCTTTTGAAAACTATATATGTGGATCATTCTTGATTTAATAACACAGGACATCTCCATTGGGATATTAATGGAGGGAAGAGATAGAGATAGCATATAGAACAGAGAGGATTATGAATTTATGATTGGGAGAAGAAAGAGACGAAATAACAATCTGAGAAACAACGATGCCACACTGCTCATGTTTCCAATATTAGAATAATTTCACTTTTGAAATTGAATTTTCCAATGGGGAAAACATCAATTTATATGAATACAACTAATAAAAATTCTCTTTAAAACTAATATGATTCCGGAATAGACAAAAAAATAGAACAAAATTCAGGTAGCACCGTACCGGATCTATGCTTTCATGCTTTGAACAGCAGAAAGAAGAAGTGCCTAATAGCAATCATCAGTACCAAATTTACATATATCAATAAAGATAAAGTAAAAGCAAAAATGCACTATGGATAGTACCAATATTACACTCCCTTTTTACCTTGACAAATAATAAAGAGATTGTTGGGATTAACAAATAATATGACACCATGCATGTTCTAGGTCACTATCACAACAGGACATGGTAGATAGTGACAAATGAATTATTCGGATTCAGTTAGGCGATGTTAAAAATTCATTATTTGGAAATAATTTGGATATAATTCGGGAATGATTCGGAATTATCCGGATTAGAGATCTTAGTCCTACAAGAAAGCAAAAAAAAATTTCTAGGAAAAATTCAGGAAAATTTCATAAGATTTGTAAATTATTCGGGAATAATTCGATCAAAGTTCAGTCAGCTGAATAATTTAGCGTTCGGTTCGTCATCACAAAAAAAATGAATTATTCGCGGATTTTGTGACTATGCATGATAGTGCGGTTTGATTTTTTCATAGAATCTCATCACATTATTTAAACCAATATAGAGCACAATAATTGCAATGGGGAAAATAAAATTGTAGTTGAAACTTGAAAGTACAAAATCACTCAAACAAACCCATTATTCTTCAAATTAGGATGTTCAAACAGACAGTTCGGTTAAAACCGAATTAAAATAGTCAAACTAGAATTTAACAATCTGCATCCAAATTCGGAAAATTTCCAAATCTGTCCAAACCGGAGATTTATTCTTCGAATTTAGGCCTTCTTTTCGGAGAATAATTCTTCGAATTCAGTCTTTGAATTCGGAACATCTTCCTCAAGAAGAGCAACAAGAGCATCTTCTTCAAACAGACGTCAACGTTGATGTTTCTTAATTTTTATGTTGTTGTCATTTTAATTTCTAATGACAATTATGATTTTTATTTAGTAATTTTAATTTGTAGTGACATTTTCGGTTTTTATTTAGTAATTTTAATTCTATTTTTTACGTTGAAATAATTTTAATTGCAATATTGTTACTTCCCATTTGACAACATATTCTTATTATTAAATATGAAATTTGTTTGAATAATTAATATGCAATAATAATAACTACAAAAAACAAACAATTAAAACACAAAAAAAAAAAAAATTAAAAAAAATAGCCAGAAAAGTCTGGATCCGGAAAGTTATTTTCTAGATTCACAGAACCGGAGAATAATTCTTCGAAAAACGAATACTTGGATCCGGAGAATAATTCTCCGGGTTGGACAGATTTGAAAATTTACTGAATTTGGATGCAGATTGTTAAATTTTTTATTTTTTTAATATTAATAAAAATTTCGGAAATAACTCCGAACCCGAAAAAGATCCAATAAATTTGGGTTCATAACCTCAAGTACCATCAATCACTTAATTGGTTTTGGTATAAATTGGAGTCCAATTTACAATGATATAAATTGGGATAGGGCCTACGGTCTCTGCCCATAAACATAAACTTTGAATTTTAATAAATATGGGCTGCAGCTTAATCTTGGGCCGAGATATAAAATTTAGTTTTTATCTGATTGCTTAATAAATTTATGGAGAGAAGCAATATTTAATTCAAATCGCAAACTCTGAGGTAACAAAATATTAGAGTTTAGATATGAACCGTTCGATCAGAATCCGGGTCAATCTGGCCCGAAGTGGAATACAGGGATCCCTTTATATTTCGTGTCAGACCAGATCGGACGGTCTGGATATGAACTCAAAATTTATGTTATCTCAGGTAAATGAATTATTTTAAAATTCTTCCTTCTTCCCTTCCCTTGGCTCCTCTCTCCTACGACGAACCCTAGATTCGCCCCCCACCCTTCCCTCTCTTTCTCTCACCTCACCTCCTCACCTCCTCTCTGTCGCTGCACTCTGCTCCGGTTACTTGCCCTCGTGGCATCTCTCTTCCTTTGACTATTCCGCTCTTTAAAGAGCCTGAGTTGCTACCTTCCGACCAACCCTAGGACACTCACATTCTCTCTCTCTCTCTTTTTCTTGTGCCGATTCTCTAGAGAAGGTGTGCTGGTGCAGGGAGGAAATCGGGGCGAGGTCTTTTACTGGTTTGCGGATCAATTAGTATATTATTTTTCTTCTCCATTTGATTCTGGTACGGTTTTAAGAAAAAAAGGATTGTTTTAGCATTGTTTTGCTTGTTAATTTTGTTGGAAATCGAACAAGGACACTGTCCCTCTGCTTAGTTATCTAAATCTTGCTTGATTCTTTGGAGGTTCACATGATTCGGGTTTTATGAGGCATTTTTTCCTAAATTGAAAAAGGACACTGTCCCTAACCCGGACTAGGGCTTCTCCATTACTGAAGGGTCTTTGTAAGGATAATAGCATCTGCTCGACAAAATGCCTAAGCTGGGTTACACACCTAATCTCTTCTCCTATAGCACTCTTATGAATCAGATTATTCGTCAGAGTGTGTTGATACAAGTGCCTTTCCAAAACATTGAGACGGTGAAGTCGATTAAATTAGAGGGAAAATGTTGGAAAGACCCTTGTATCAGCAAACTCTGATGGTATAATGTTGCTCATAATTGCCATCCAGACGAGTTTATCCAGCGACTCAAGAGGATAAAAATAGATTGCCAGTCTAGATTGCCCATATTGAAAATGTAATTAAAGTTCTGGGGTTCTGTTTGTATAATTATATAATATCCGTTTGTCAAAGGGGCTTAATTGCAAATTGAGCTGTCTCAAGCAGGAAATACAAAGAAAAGAAAATTGATAACAGAAACCAGCATGATATGCTACAAACTGTGATCCTGCACATTCTAGTATCAGACCTGAATGATACCAAGTTGATGTTTAAGGTTCATTTATACAAAAAATGCCATCGCCATTTATTTTTGGATGACCCAATATGTATCTGGTAGAATCAGGTGGATTTATTTTGTTATGCCATCTTATCCGACTTTCTGAATAATGCAATTGTTCAGCATTGCTGTTGGGTCTAAGCAATGCTAATTTGGATTTATTTTGTTTGATTTTTTTTATTAGATGAATGTGGTTTTAGGGGAGAGAGTTTCTACAGCTCAAGAAGTAACACACGACCACTTGGAAGATAATTAGACTTTATTTTTAAGTTATTGGAAAAATGTGTTTTTACTTCAATACCCCCCAAAACCTGATTTGCAAACTGCCCTCAATGCCCTCCAATTTTATTTATTATTTTAATTTTTTCTACATCTAACCACTTAACTTTGTAGTAGCTTGACTTGAGCTATTGTTCCTACATATTTGAATAGACAAAAAAGGAAACAAGTTGTTTTTATAATCTTTTGGTATTTTGACAGGGGACTTGGAGAAATTACATCACAACAGTTTCAGTTCATGTATGTCTTTCCATCTCAGCTTTTATTCTTTTGTAATATCAATTTGCTTTTAAGATGATTACTTTTCTTTTAGTTAAGATTGATAAGCGATTTAATTGAAAAAAACAAATACTTGTAAATCACATGAATGGTCCATAGAGTATCTTCTTTTCCTGTTTTGGTCCCTAAAAAGTTACAGAGTTCCCATTTTGTTCTTGGAACTTTCCATTTTAAATTGATGCTACCATTACCTTCATAAAAAGCTTGGTGAAAGTCCATTGAGGGGCAATATAGGTATAGACTGGAAGTTAATTTGTAAAAGCTTGTGTATGTCTTTAGATTGGGATTATTCCTTCTTTCTATTATAAAATTAGATTATTTTGCGCATTCAATTTCAATTTTTCCTGTAATTCATTGTTTCAGATCTTCACAAATTGAGAAACTTTTGTGGGGTTTAAACACAGTGGTATATTGAGCTTTGTTCCCATCTTCATTCTTAGTCTCAGTAAATTGTTGTTTTATATGAGCGTAGGTGTGATGGACAAAATTCTTTTCTTGCATTGAACAAATTGGGTCATTATACGACTAATTATCTTGAAATTTCTTATTTTAATACCACTTATGTCCTTGTCATTACATCTTGTATTATCTGAATTTCAGTTGGTAGTTGGTACCATTTGCTTTAATCCCCATGTACTTATATTTCTTCTTTGCTTCAATTGTGCAGCTAATTTATGAGAGATAAAAATAGTGCCTTTAAAATCAATATTGGTCAAATAACATGGTAAAAATGGCCAAAACAAGTATTTTCTGCTCCAGTGAAAATGTCATTTATTCCTTGTTTATTTAAAAAAGACCCCAAAATCTCAGTGTATATGGAGAAAGTGAGAAACACTTGGGGAAGGTATTATAGATGAGAAATTTATTCTAATATCTGCAATTTAGGAAAAAAAAGAAAGGAAGAAAAAGGAAACAGTGAAGTATGGAAATAAAATGGAAAGACTGTAAAATATGTCCAAAACAATATGATGCCAAAACTTTATCATAATCGTTACTTTGTTTATTGAGGAGGGTTCAAATGCTGTTGCAAAAGGGATTAGTGTAGTTCTCTCAGCTGGAAATGAAGGACCGGCACCTCTGAGTGTAAAAAATAATGTTCCTTTGGTGATAACTGTGGCTGCTAACACAATGGATCGGTCTTCCCGACGGTTATCACGCTTGGAAATCGGCAGAAATTTGTGGTATGTAATTGATGTTGGTATTTCTTAATTAATTTCAGAAAACTTGCTTTGAGAGATTATGTTGCTCATTAATCAGTTAATTGTTTTCATTTGCAGTCAGTCTTTTATGAAAGTGGGATACCTAACAACAACAATTTCACCGAGCTTGTTTATAGCGGTAGGCAAACAGCGATAGAGAACCAGATTATAAAAAACATGTGGATGGGATAGACATTCCCGTCCATGTTTTTTATCCCCCGATTATGGTTTGTTTGGTGATTTAGTGGACGGGAATGTCTATTCAATCCGGCAGACGGGAATTAATTCCCATGAAACGAGATTCATAGGAATGTACCCCTTCTTCAATATTTATTTTTTCTATTAATAAAAAAATTGGAATGTGGTGCTGCTGTACTCAACGGGACTTGAGAGGATTATTTTATGATATTATTCCATTTGTATGGTTTTTTTTTCTTTCCTAAAACAAATAATGTAAGTTATACAGGACCAGCCATTTCTAGATGTTACTTGATATTTTTTTTATGGGCATTTTAGCAGATATCCATTCGTATAGTATATTTTTTTTAAAATGTATATTTAAACTTAATTTGCAGATGCATTATCTAGTATTTAAATACGGTCTCTGCCTACAAAAAGAAACTTTGAATAAGTAATATGGGCTGCAGCTTGATCTTGGGCCGAGATATAAAATTTAGTTCTTATCTGATCAGTGGGCTTAATAAATTTAATTCGAGTCCGCACCTCTGAGGTAACAGAATATTTGAGTTTAGATGCGATCCGTCCGATCAGAATCTGAGTCAATCTGGCCCGAAGTGAAATGCACGGAATCCCATTTAAAATTCGTGGCAGAGCAGATCGGACGGTCCGGATATAAACTCAAAATTTATGTTACCTGATGGTAAAATGAATTCTTTTAGATTTTTGCTCCCCTTTGCTCATCTTTCCCCTCCGACAAACCCTAGAATCGCCCGCCCCTCCCCTTCCCTCTTTTTCGCTCACCTTGCCCTCGTGGCATCTCTCTTCCTCTTACAATTCCCTCTTTGAAGAACCTGAGTTCCTCCCTTGCGACCATCTCTTGGAAACACACACTCACTCTCCCTCTCTCTTTTTATTGCGCCGATTCTCTCGATATGGGGTGCTGATGCAAGGAGGAAGGCCGGGGCGAGGTCTTTTGCTGGTTTGTGATCTCTCTTCCATTTGCCTATTACGGTTTTAAGAAAAAAAAAAAAACAGTCAATAAACTATCTTTTCCCTTTTTAACCAATTGACCCGAATATAACAGATCAACTGCTGTACCTGAGTGTATCGGGTCGGATCCATGAAGCTGCAGCCATAGTGCTCGACAATATGCCTAAGCACACCTACTCTCTTCTCCTATAGCACCCTTATGAGTTGGATTACTCGTCAGAGTGTGTTGATACAAGTGCCTTTTCAAAACATTGAGACGGTGAAGTCGATTAAATTAGAGGGAAAATCTTGGAAAGACCCTTGTATCAACAAACTCTGACGGTATAATGTTGCTCATAATTGCCATCAGGCAAGTTTATCCAGCAACTCAATAGTATATTAATAGATTGCTATTCTAGATTTTGCGTTATAATTATGTAATATTCATTTGTCAGAGGGGCTTAATTTCGAATTGGGCTGTCTGAAACAGGAAACAGAGATGCCAAACTAACTTGTGCCAAGTCACTATGATATGCTACAATCCATGATCTGCACATTCATAACAATCCAATAACAGAGAAACCAAACAAAATAGTAGGAAAAAAATGAATGTGTGTATTATCGGATCAGTGGCCACCAGTAGATAAATGTACACCAGACCCGTTCAGCATTGATGTCGGGTATTATCAATGCTAATTTGGATATATTTTGTTTGATTCATTTATTAGATGAATGTGAGTTTAGGGGAGATAGCTTCTACAGCTCAAGAACTAACACACGACCACTTGGAAGATGGTTAGACTTTATTTTTAAGTTATTGGAAAAATGTGTTTTTACTTTAATACCCTCCAAAACCTGATTTGCAAACTGCATTTTGTTTCTAAAATAGAGCTCTTACATTCAGTGCCCTCATTGCCCCCATTTTATTTATGATTTTCATTTTTTCCTCATCTAGCCACTTAACTAATAGTAGCTTCACTTGAGCTCTTGTTCTGTAATCTTTTGGTATATTGACAGGGGACTTGGAGAAATCACATCACAACAGTTAATTCGATTCACGTACTTTTTTCAATCTCAGCTTTATCCTTCTGTTATATCAAATGGCTTTTAAGATGATTACTTTTCTTCTAGTTAAGACTAATCAGCGATATAATCGAAAAAAAAGAATACTAGTAAATCACATGAATGGTTCATAAAGTATCTTCTTTTCCTGTTTTGGTCCCTAAAAAGTTTCAAAGTTCCCATTTTGTACTTGGAACTTTCCATTTTAAATTGATGCTACCATTACCTTCATAAAAAGCTGGATGAAAGTCCATTCAGGGATACACTGGAGGTTTAATTAGTAAAAGCTTGCATATGTTTTTTGATTCTGATTTAAGTTCCTTTTTCTATTATGAAATTAGATTATTTTGTGCATTTAATTTCAACTTTTCTGCAACTCACTGTATCAGAACTTCGCCAATTGAGAAACTTTTGTGGGGTTTTTAAACACACTGGTATATTGATGTTTTGTTCTCATCTTCATTCTGGCTGTTCTTTTCTTGCATTGAACAAATCAGATTCACTATACAACTAATTCTCTTCAAATTTCTTATTTTAATACCACTTTAGTCCTTGTCAGTACATCTTGTATTATGTGAATATCAGAGCGTAATAAATATTTGATTGGCCCAGGTGTAATTTAAGTTCTCCGTAATTGCGCATCTTCAAGACATCAATCTGACCCGATGCAATCAGATACAACAATTGATCAAGATGCTATACGCGCAGACATCGGGGGAAATCTGTTTTGTTCAGATCATTCAGTTAAAAAGGGAAAAGATAATGGCGTAAGATCAGTCCCTTGAACATAAAAATTGACAGGTAGCAGCAAGGAAAGGAGGATCAGAGTAACACCATCTCTTTTGTTTGTATTTGATTATATCACGTGTTTAAAATATGTGCAAAGTTATTTGAAGATGCTAGCTATAGTAAGACGAAATCAGTTGGCAGTGGTGATGCGATTTACCTAAGGGAACTGATTAGTAGGCAGAGATTGCGGGCATGGCTTTCTACTGTTGAAGACGTGGTCCAGCAACTTGGTGAATCGAGAGCACATGATTTGGAGGCAAAGGCCAAGCAGTTGAGTATTGATGCGATGAAATTGCATGCAAGGGAGGAGAAGCTCATGGCAGACATGTTTGATGTCCTAGCAGATGAGATGGCCGGCGATGCTTTGTGGATTAGTCAATTAGTAGTACAAGCCCTTTGCAAGGACATCAATTAGTAGTACAAGCCCTTCTACAAAATCATGGCAGACATGTTTGATGTCCTATTTTGTTTTCTCAGCGCTGATGCTAATTGACTAATCCACTAAGCATTGCCGGCCATCTCATCTGCTAGGACATCAAACATGTCTGCCATGAGCTTCTCCTCCCTTGCATGCAATTTCATCGCATCAATACTCAACTGCTTGGCCTTTGCCTCCAAATCATGTGCTCTCGATTCACCAAGTTGCTGGACCACGTCTTCAACAGTAGAAAGCCATGCCCGCAATCTCTGCCTACTAATCAGTTCCCTTAGGTAAATCGCATCACCACTGCCAACTGATTTCGTCTTACTATAGCTAGCATCTTCAAATAACTTTGCACATATTTTAAACACGTGATATAATCAAATACAAACTTTTTGAAGAACCTGAGGCGCAATATCTCTACTTTCCAGTTATCATGGCATGGAATTTTAGTGAGGTTTCCACCTCTAATGTATAATCTCTTCAAGTTTTTCAATTCTTCAGGCTTCTGCAACTTTGATGCATCAGCTTCTGGATAACATCTGATATCCAACTTTTCTAGGTTCTTTGGTAAAGAGTAGGTTGGTATCTCCTTATTCTTATTTTCTCTCCATGTAATGGTCAATACCAAAAGGTTGTCAAGAGAATTATGATTGATCAACGATTTAATCCAAAAAAAGAATACTAGTAAATCACATGCATGAATGGTCCATAAAGTAGCTTCTTTTCCTGTTTTGGTCCCTAAAATTTTTGAAGCTCCCATTTTGTGCTTGGAAGTTGGAACTTTCCATGTAAAATTGATCCTACCATTACCTTCATAAAAAGCTGGGCGAAAGTTCATTCAGTGTAGGAGTGTAAACGGTCGGATAGTGATGATCGTATTCTTATCCGTTATAATTTTTCAAATATGAATACGAATACAGATTGTCTCGGATACAGATATGAATACAAATACAAATACGGATTGGATATTAAACGGATATAAATATGGATTGAATATCGGACGGATACGAATACATGTACGAATATAATTCGATGCAATTTATAATACAATAAATCATATATCGATGCTATATGTAATAAATGAAAATATAAGTATAATACAAATATGCGACCTAAAAATACAAGTACTAAATTATTAGTGTGTGTATACACTTATAATTTATTACTAAATCAATTTTCTAAATAAAAAGAACCGTAGTTTATGTAAAATGACTTTTGAACCAGCAGCTAAATTCCAAAAAAGTATAGTTCTTTGAATCTAATTAATTATTTAATTGACACCAATTATACAAATTAGCTCATATCAAATTAGTTGATTTATTGATTATCATTAATCAATCCTTCGTCCATTTATTGGTCAGTATATATTAATCTTTGGTATATATGTAAAGGTCAAACTGGAGTTTTTGAGTACACAAGTAAAACACTGTCGAAGCTTGTAGAGGAAATTACTCCGAACCAAAAAATGATCCAATAAATTTGGGTTCATAACCTCAAGTTCCATCAATCACGTAATTGTTTTTGGTATAAATTGGAGTCCAATTTACAATGATATAAATTGGGATTGGGCCTACGGTCTCTGCCCATAAAAAGAAACTTTAAATTTCCTCTATTAATAAATATGGGCTGCAGCTTGATCTTGGGCCGTGATATAAAATTTAGTTCTTATCTGATTGCTTAATAAATTTATGGAGAGAATTCGAATCTCAAACTCTAAGGTAACAGATTATTAGAGTTTAGATACAAACCGTCCGATCAGAATCCGGGTCAATCTGGCCCGAAGTGGAATACATGGATCCCTTCAAATTCGTGTCAAACCAGATCGGACGGTCCGGATATAAACTCAAAATTTATGTTATCTCAGGTAATATGAATTATTTTAAAATTCTTCCTTCTTCCCTTCCCTTGGCTCCTCTCTCCTACGACTAACCCTAGATTCGCCCCCCACCCTTCCCTCTCTTTCTCTCACCTCACCTCCTCACCTCCTCTCTGTCGCTGCACTCTGCTCCGGTGACTTGCCCTCGTGGCATCTCTCTTCCTTTGACTATTCCCCTCTTTAAAGAGCCTGAGTTGCTACCTTGCGACCAACCCTAGGACACTCACATTCTCTCTCTCTCTCTTTTTCTTGTGCCGATTCTCTCGAGAAGGTGTGCTGGTGCAGGGAGGAAATCGGGGCGAGGTCTTTTACTGGTTTGCGGATCAATTAGTATATTCTTTTTCTTCTCCATTTGATTCTGGTACGGTTTTAAGAAAAAAAGGATTGTTTTAGCATTGTTTTGCTTGTTCATTTTTTTGGAAATCGAAAAAAGGACACTGCCCCTCTGCTTAGTTATCTAAATCTTGCTTGATTCTTTGGAGGTTCACTTGATTCAGGTTTTATGAGGCTTTTTTTTCCTAAATTGAAAAAGGACACTGTCCCTAACCCGGACTAGGGCTTCTCCATTACTGAAGGGTCTTTGTAAGGATAATAGCATCTGCTCAACAAAATGCCTAAGCTGGGTTACACACCTAATCTCTTCTCCTATAGCACTCTTATGAATCAGATTATTCGTCAGAGTGTGTTGATACAAGTGCCTTTCCAAAACATTGAGACGGTGAAGTCGATTAAATTAGAGGGAAAATGTTGGAAAGACCCTTGTATCAACAAACTCTGACGGTATAATGTTGCTCATAATTGCCATCCAGACGAGTTTATCCAGCGACTCAATAGGATAGAAATAGATTGCTAGTCTAGATTGTCCCTATTGAAAGTGTAATTAAAGTTCTGGGGTTCTGTTTGTATAATTATGTAATATCCATTTGTCAAAGGGACTTAATTGCAAATTGAGCTGTCTCAAGCAGGAAATACAAAGAAAAGAAAATTGATAAGAGAAACCAGCATGATATGCTACAAACTGTGATCCTGCACATTCTAGTATCAGACCTGAATGATACCAAGTTGATGTTTAAGGTTCATTTATACAAAAAGTGCCATCGCCATTTATTTTTAGATGACCCAATATGTATCTGGTAGAATCAGGTGGATTTATTTTGTTATGCCATCTTATCCGACTTTCTAAATAATGCAATTGTTCAGCATTGCTGTTGGGTCTGAGCAATGCTAATTTGGATTTATTTTGTTTGATTTTTTTTATTAGATGAATGTGGTTTTAGGAGAGAGAGTTTATACAGCTCAAGAAGTAACACACGACCACTTGGAAGATAATTAGACTTTATTTTTAAGTTATTGGAAAAATGTGTTTTTACTTCAATACCCCCCAAAACCTTATTTGCAAACTGCCCTCAATGCCCTCCATTTTATTTATTATTTTAATTTTTTCTACATCTAACCACTTAACTTTGTAGTAGCTTGACTTGAGCTATTGTTCCTACATATTTGAATAGACAAAAAAGGAAACATGTTGTTTTTATAATCTTTTGGTATTTTGACAGGGGACTCGGAGAAATTACATCACAACAGTTTCAATTAATGTATGTTTTTTTTTCCGTCTCAGCTTTATTCTTGTGTACTATCAAATGGCTTTTAAGATGATTACTTTTCTTTTAGTTAAGATTGATAAGCAATTTAATTGAAAAAAACAAATACTTGTAAATCACATGAATGGTCCATAGAGTATCTCCTTTTCTGTTGTGGTCCCTAAAAAGTTACAGAGTTCCCAATTTGTTCTTGGAACTTTCCATTTTAAATTGATGCTACCATTACCTTCATAAAAAGCTTGGTGAAAGTCCATTCAGGGGTAATATAGGTATAGACTGGAAGTTAATTTGTAAAAGCTTGTGTATGTCTTTAGATTGGGATTATTTCTTCTTTCTATTATAAAATTAGATTATTTTGTGCATTTAATTTCAATTTTTCCTGTAATTCATTGTTTCAGATCTTCACAAATTGAGAAACTTTTGTGGGGTTTAAACACAGTGGTATATTGAGCTTTGTTCCCATCTTCATTCTTAGTCTCAGTAAATTGTTGTTTTATATGAGCGTAGGTGTGATGGACAAAATTCTTTTCTTGCATTGAACAAATTGGGTCATTATACGACTAATTATCTTGAAATTTCTTATTTTAATACCACTTAAGTCCTTGTCATTACATCTTGTATTATCTGAATTTCAGTTGGTAGTTGGTACCATTTGCTTTAATCCCCATGTACTTGTATTTCTTCTTTGCTTCAATTGTGCAGCTAATTTATGAGAGATTTAAAAATAGTGCCTTTAAAATCAAGATTGGTCAAATGACATGGTAAAAATGGCCGAAACAAGTATTTTCTGCTCCAGTGAAAATGTCATTTATTCCTTGTTTATTTAAAAAAGACCCCAAAATCTCAGTGTATATGGAGAAAGTGAGAAACACTTGGGGAAGGTATTATAGATGAGAAATTTATTCTAATATCTGCAATTTAGGAAAAAAAAGAAAGGAAGAAAAAGGAAACAGTGAAGTATGGAAATAAGATGGAAAGACCGTAAAATATGTCCAAAACAATATGATGCCAAAATTTTATCATAATCTTTACTTTGTTTATTGAGGAGGGTTCAAATGCTGTTGCAAAAGGGATTAGTGTAGTTCTCTCAGCTGGAAATGAAGGACCGGCACCTCTGAGTGTAAAAAATAATGTTCCTTTGGTGATAACTGTGGCTGCTAACACAGTGGATCGGTCTTCCCGACGGTTATCACGCTTGGAAATCGGCAGAAATTTGTGGTATGTAATTGATGTTGGTATTTCTTAATTAATTTCAGAAAACTTGCTTTGAGAGATTATGTTGCTCATTAATCAGTTAATTGTTTTCATTTGCAGTCAGTCTTTTATGAAAGTGGGATACTTAACAACAACAATTTCACCGAGCTTGTTTATAGCGGTAGGCAAACAGCGAGAGTGAACCAGATTATAAAAAACATGTGGATGGGATAGACATTCCCGTCCATGTTTTTATCCCCCGATTATGGTTTGTTTGGTGATTTAGTGTACGGGAATGTCTATTCAATCCGGCAGACGGGAAGTAATTCCCAGGAAACGAGATTCATAGGAATGTACCTTCAATATTTATTTTTTCTATTAATAAAAAAATTGGAATGTGGTGCTGCCGTACTCAACGGGACTTGAGAGGATTATTTTATGATATTATTCCATTTGTATGGTTTTTTTTTTTTTTCCTAAAACAAATAATGTAAGTTATACAGGACCAGCCATTTCTAGATGTTACTTGATATTTTTTATATGGGCATTTTTTCAGATATCCATTCGGATAGTATATTTATTTTAAAAAGTATATTTAAACTTAATTTGCAGATGCATTATCTAGTATTTAAATACGGTCTCTGCCTACAAAAAGAAACTTTGAATAAGTAATATGGGCTGCAGCTTGATCTTGGGCCGAGATATAAAATTTAATTCGAGACCGCATCCTCTGAGGTAACAGAATATTTGAGTTTAGATACGAGCCGTCCGATCAGAATCTGAGTCAATCTGGCCCGAAGTGAAATGCACGGAATCCCATTTAAAATTCGTGGCAAAGCAGATCGGACGGTCCGGATATAATCTCAAAATTTATGTTACCTGATGGTAAAATGAATTCTTTTAGATTTTTGCTCCTCTTTGCTCATCTTTCCCCTCCGACAAACCCTAGAATCGCCCGCCCCTCCCCTTCCCTCTTTTTCGCTCACCTTGCCCTCGTGGCATCTCTCTTCCTCTTACAATTCCCTCTTTAAAGAACCTGAGTTCCTCCCTTGCGACCATCTCTTGGAAACACACACTCACTCTCCCTCTCTCTTTTTATTGCGCCGATTCTCTCGATTTTGGGTGCCGATGCAAGGAGGAAGGCCGGGGCGAGGTCTTTTGCTGGTTTGTGATCTCTCTTCCATTTGCCTATTACGGTTTTAAGAAAAAAAAAAAAAAACAGTCAATAAACTATCTTTTCCCTTTTTAACCAATTGATCCGAATAAAACAGATCTCAACCGATGTCTGCACGTATAGCATCTTGATCACCTGCTGTACCTGAGTGTATCGGGTCGGATCCATGAAGCTGCAGCCATAGTGCTCGACAATATGCCTAAGCACACCTAATCTCTTCTCCTATAGCACCATTATGAGTCGGATTACTCGTCAGAGTGTGTTGATACAAGTGCCTTTGCAAAACATCGAGACGGTGAAGTCGATTAAATTAGAGGGAAAATCTTGGAAAGACCCTTGTATCAACAAACTCTGATGGTATAATGTTGCTCATAATTGCCATCCAGACGAGTTTATCCAGCAACTCAGTAGTATATTAATAGATTGCTATTAATAGATTGCTAGTCTAGATTTTGCGTTATAATCATGTAATATTCATTTGTCAGAGGGGCTTAATTTCGAATTGGGCTGTCTGAAACAGGAAATAGAGAAGCCAAACTAACTTGTGCCAAGTCACTATGATATGCTACAATCCATGATCTGCACATTCATAACAATCCAATAACAGAGAAACCAAACAAAATAGTAGGAAAAAAATGAATGTGTGTATTATCGGATCAGTGGCCACCAGTAGATAAATGTACACCAGACCCGTTCAGCATTGATGTCGGGTATTATCAATGCTAATTTGGATATATTTTGTTTGATTCATTTATTAGATGAATGTGAGTTTAGGGGAGATAGCTTCTACAGCTCAAGAACTAACACACGACCACTTGGAAGATGGTTAGACTTTATTTTTAAGTTATTGGAAAAATGTGTTTTTACTTTAATACCCTCCAAAACCTGATTTGCAAACTGCATTTTGTTTCTAAAATAGAGCTCTTACATTCAGTGCCCTCATTGCCCCCATTTTATTTATGATTTTCATTTTTTCCTCATCTAGCCACTTAACTAATAGTAGCTTCACTTGAGCTCTTGTTCTATAATCTTTTGGTATATTGACAGGGGACTTGGAGAAATCACATCACAACAGTTAATTCGATTCACGTACTTTTTTCAATCTCAGCTTTATCCTTCTGTTATATCAAATGGCTTTTAAGATGATTACTTTTCTTCTAGTTAAAGACTAATCAGCGATTTAATTGAAAAAAAAGAATACTAGTAAATCACATGAATGGTTCATAAAGTATCTTCTTTTCCTGTTTTGGTCCCTAAAAAGTTTCAAAGTTCCCATTTTGTACTTGGAACTTTCCATTTTAAATTGATGCTACCATTACCTTCATAAAAAGCTGGATGAAAGTCCATTCAGGGATACACTGGAGGTTTAATTAGTAAAAGCTTGCATATGTTTTTTGATTCTGATTTAAGTTCCTTTTTCTATTATGAAATTAGATTATTTTGTGCATCTAATTTCAACTTTTCTGCAACTCACTGTATCAGAACTTCGCCAATTGAGAAACTTTTGTGGGGTTTAAACACAGTGGTATATTGATGTTTTGTTCTCATCTTCATTCTGGCTGTTCTTTTCTTGCATTGAACAAATCAGATTCACTATACAACTAATTCTCTTCAAATTTCTTATTTTAATACCACTTTAGTCCTTGTCAGTACATCTTGTATTATGTGAATATCAGAGCGTAATAAATATTTGATTGGCCCAGGTGTAATTTAAGTTCTCCGTAATTGCGCATCTTCAAGACATCAATCCGACCCGATGCAATCAGATACAGCAATTGATCAAGATGCTATACGCGCAGACATCGGGGGAAATCTGTTTTGTTCAGATCATTCAGTTAAAAAGGGAAAAGATAATGGCGTAAGATCAGTCCCTTGAACATAAAAATTGACAGGTAGCAGCAAGGAAAGGAGGATCAGAGTAACACCATCTCTTTTGTTTGTATTTGATTATATCACGTGTTTAAAATATGTGCAAAGTTATTTGAAGATGCTAGCTATAGTAAGACGAAATCAGTTGGCAGTGGTGATGCAATTTATCTAAGAAAACTGATTAGTAGGCAGAGATTGCGGGCATGGCTTTCTACTATTGAAGACGTGGTTCAGCAACTTGGTGAATCGAGAGCACATGATTTGGAGGCAAAGGCCAAGCAGTTTAGTATTGATGCGATGAAATTGCATGCAAGGGAGGAGAAGCTCATGGCGGACATGTTTGATGTCCTAGCAGATGAGATGGCCGGCGATGCTTAGTGGATTAGTCAATTAGCATCAGCGCTGAGAAAACAAAATAGGACATCAAACATGTCTGCCATGATTTTGTAGAAGGGCTTGTACTACTAATTGATGTCCTTGCAAAGGGCTTGTACTACTAATTGACTAATCCACAAAGCATCGCCGGCCATCTCATCTGCTAGGACATCAAACATGTCTGCCATGAGCTTCTCCTCCCTTGCATGCAATTTCATCGCATCAATACTCAACTGCTTGGCCTTTGCCTCCAAATCATGTGCTCTCGATTCACCAAGTTGCTGGACCACGTCTTCAACAGTAGAAAGCCATGCCCGCAATCTCTGCCTACTAATCAGTTCCCTTAGGTAAATCGCATCACCACTGCCAACTGATTTCGTCTTACTATAGCTAGCATCTTCAAATAACTTTGCACATATTTTAAACACGTGATATAATCAAATACAAACTTTATGAAGAACCTGAGGCGCAATATCTCTACTTTCCAGTTATCATGGCATGGAATTTTAGTGAGGTTTCCACCTCTAATGTATAATCTCTTCAAGTTTTTCAATTCTTCATACTTCTGCAACTTTGATGCATCAGCTTCTGGATAACATCTGATATCCAACTTTTCTAGGTTCTTTGGTAAAGAGTAGGTTGGTATCTCCTTATACTTATTTTCTCTCCATGTAATGGTCAATACCAAAAGGTTGTCAAGAGAATTATGATTGATCAACGATTTAATCCAAAAAAAGAATACTAGTAAATCACATGCATGAATGGTCCATAAAGTAGCTTCTTTTCCTGTTTTGGCCCCTAAAAATTTTGAAGCTCCCATTTTGTGCTTGGAAGTTGGAACTTTCCATGTAAAATTGATCCTACCATTACCTTCATAAAAAGCTGGGCGAAAGTTCATTCAGTGTAGGGGTGTAAACGGTCGGATAGTGATGATTGTATTCTTATCCGTTATAATTTTTCAAATACGGATACGAATACAGATTGTCTCGGATACGGATACGGATACGAATACGGATCGGATATTAAACGGATACAAATATTATCGAATATCGGACGGATACGAATACATATATGAATATAATTCAATGCAATTTATAATACAATAAATCATATATCGATGCTATATGTAATAAACGAAAATATAAGTATAATACAAATATGCGACCTAAAAATACAAGTACTAAATTATTAGTGTGTGTATACACTTATAATTTATTACTAAATCAATTTTCTAAATAAAAAGAACCGTAGTTTATGTAAAATGACTTTTGAACCAGCAGCTAAATTCCAAAAAAGTATAGTTCTTTGAATCTAATTAATTATTTAATTGACACCAATTATACAAATTAGCTCATATCAAATTAGTTGATTTATTGATTATCATTAATCAATCCTTCGTCCATTTATTGGTCAGTATATATTAATCTTTGGTATATATGTAAAGGTCAAACTGGAGTTTTTGAGTACACAAGTAAAACACTGTCGAAGCTTGTAGAGGAAATAACTCCGAACCAAAAAATGATCCAATAAATTTGGGTTCATAACCTCAAGTTCCATCAATCAAGTAATTGTTTTTGGTATAAATTGGAGTCCAATTTAAAATGATATAAATTGGGATTGGGCCTACGGTCTCTGCCCATAAAAAGAAACTTTGAATTTTAATAAATATGGGCTGCAGCTTGATCTTGGGCCGAGATATAAAATTTAGTTCTTATCTGATTGCTTAATAAATTTATGGAGAGAAGCAATATTTTAATTCGAATCGCAAACTCTGAGGTAACAGAATATTAGAGTTTAGATACAAACCGTCCGATCAGAATCCGGGTCAATCTGGCCCGAAGTGGAATACAGGGATCCCTTTAAATTTCGTGTCAAACCAGATCGGACGGTCCGGATATAAACTCAAAATTTATGTTACCTCAGGTAATATGAATTATTTTAAAATTCTTCCTTCTTCCCTTCCCTTGGCTCCTCTCTCCTACGACTAACCCTAGATTCGCCCCCTCCCACCCTTCCCTCTCTTTCTCTCACCTCACCTCCTCACCTCCTCTCTGTCGCTGCACTCTGCTCCGGTGACTTTCCCTCGTGGCATCTCTCTTCCTTTGACTATTCCCCTCTTTAAAGAGCCTGAGTTGCTACCTTGCGACCAACCCTAGGACACTCACATTCTCTCTCTCT
The DNA here is from genome assembly GCA_025461125.1 of Carex kokanica. Lineage (NCBI taxonomy): Eukaryota > Viridiplantae > Streptophyta > Magnoliopsida > Poales > Cyperaceae > Carex > Carex kokanica. Next base: position 2,144,907 of record JAJGRX010000674.1, on the reverse strand, counting down.
CTCTTTTTCTTGTGCCGATTCTCTCGAGAAGGTGTGCTGGTGCAGGGAGGGAATCGGGGCGAGGTCTTTTACTGGTTTTCGGATCAATTAGTGTATTCTTTTTCTTCTCCGTTTGATTCTGGTACGGTTTTAAGAAAAAAAAGGATTGTTTTAGCATTGTTTTGCTTGTTCATTTTGGTGGAAATCGAAAAAGGACACTGTCCCTCTGCTTAGTTATCTAAATCTTGCTTGATTCTTTGTAGATTTCACTTGATTCGGGTTTTATGAGGCTTTTTTTCCTAAATTGAAAAAGGACAGTGTCCCTAACCAGGACTAGGGCTTCTCCATTACTGAAGGGTCTTTGTAAGGATAATAGCATCTGCTCGACAAAATGCCTAAGATGGGTTACACACCTAATCTCTTCTCCTATAGCACTCTTATGAATCAGATTATTCGTCAGAGTGTGTTGATACAAGTGCCTTTTTAAAACACTGAGACGGTGAAGTCGATTAAATTAGAGGGAAAATGTTGGAAAGACCCTTGTATCAACAAACTCTGACGGTATAATGTTGCTCATAATTGCCATCCAGACGAGTTTATTCAGCGACTCAGTAGGATAGAAATAGATTGCCAGTCTAGATTGTCCCTATTGAAAATGTAATTAATGTTCTGGGGTTCTGTTTGTATAATTATGTAATATCCGTTTGTCAAAGGGGCTTAATTGCAAATTTAGCTGTCTCAAGCAGGAAATACAAAGAAAAGAAAATTGATAAGAGAAACCAGCATGATATGCTACAAACTGTGATCCTGCACATTCTAGTATCAGACCTGAATGATACCAAGTTGATATTAAAGGTTCATTTATACAAAAAATGCCATCGCCATTTATTTTTGGATGACCCAATATGTATCTGGTAGAATCAGGTGGATTTATTTTGTTATGCCATCTTATCCGACTTTCTAAATAATGCAATTGTTCAGCACTGCTGTTGGGTCTAAGCAATGCTAATTTGGATTTATTTTGTTTGATTTTTTTTATTAGATGAATGTGGTTTTAGGGGGGAGAGTTTCTACAGCTCAAGAAGTAACACACGACCACTTGGAAGATAATTAGACTTTACTTTTAAGTTATTGGAAAAATGTTTTTTTTACTTCAATACCCCCCAAAACCTTATTTGCAAACTGCCATCAGTGCCCTCCATTTTATTGTTCCTACATATTTGAATAGACAAAAAAGGAAACAAGTTGTTTTTATAATCTTTTGGTATTTTGACAGGGGACTTGGAGAAATTACTTACATAACAGTTTCAGTTCATGTATGTCTTTCCATCTCAGCTTTTATTCTTTTGTAATATCAATTTGCTTTTAAGATGATTACTTTTCTTTTAGTTAAGATTGATAAGCGATTTAATTGAAAAAAAATACTTGTAAATTACATGAATGGTCCATAGAGTATCTTCTTTCCCTGTTTTGGTCCCTAAAAAGTTACAGAGTTCCCATTTTGATCTTGGAACTTTCCATTTTAAATTGATGCTACCATTACCTTCATAAAAAGCTTGGTGAAAGTCCATTCAGGGGTAATATAGGTATAGACTGGAAGTTAATTTGTAAAAGCTTGCGTATGTTTTTAGATTGGGATTATTCCTTCTTTCTATTATAAAATTAGATTATTTTGTGCATTTAATTTCAATTTTTCCTGTAATTCATTGTTTCAGATCTTCACAAATTGAGAAACTTTTGTGGGGTTTAAACACAGTGGTATATCGAGCTTTGTTCCCATCTTCATTCTTAGTCTCAGTAAATTGTTGTTTTATATGAGCGTAGGTGTGATGGACAAAATTCTTTTCTTGCATTGAACAAATTGGGTCATTATACACAGACTAATTATCTTGAAGTTTCTTATTTTAATACCACTTAAGTCCTTGTCATTACATCTTGTATTATCTGAATTTCAGTTGGTAGTTGGTACCATTTGCTTTAATCCCCATGTACTTGTATTTCTTCTTTGCTTCAATTGTGCAGCTAATTTATGAGAGATTTAAAAATAGTGCCTTTAAAATCAAGATTGGTCAAATGACATGGTAAAAATGGCCGAAACAAGTATTTTCTGCTCCAGTGAAAATGTTATTTATTCCTTGTTTATTTAAAAAAGACCCCAAAATCTCAGTGTATATGGAGAAAGTGAGAAACACTTGGGGAAGGTATTATAGATGAGAAATTTATTCTAATATCTGCAATTTAGGAAAAAAAAGAAAGGAAGAAAAAGGAAACAGTGAAGTATGGAAATAAGATGGAAAGACCGTAAAATATGTCCAAAACAATATGATGCCAAAATTTTATCATAATCTTTACTTTGTTTATTGAGGAGGGTTCAAATGCTGTTGCAAAAGGGATTAGTGTAGTTCTCTCAGCTGGAAATGAAGGACCGGCACCTCTGAGTGTAAAAAATAATGTTCCTTTGGTGATAACTGTGGCTGCTAACACAATTGATCGGTCTTTCCCGACGGTTATCACGCTTGGAAATCGGCAGAAATTTGTGGTATGTAATTGATGTTGGTACTTCTTAATTAATTTCAGAAAACTTGCTTTGAGAGATTATGTTGCTCATTAATCAGTTAATTGTTTTCATTTGCAGGGCCAGTCAGTCTTTTATGAAAGTGGGATACCTAACAACAACAATTTCACCGAGCTTGTTTATAGCGGTAGGCAAACAGCGAGAGTGAACCAGATTATAAAAAACATGTGGATGGGATAGACATTCCCGTCCATGTTTTTTATCCCCCGATTATGGTTTGTTTGGTGATTTAGTGGACGGGAATGTCTATTCAATCCGGCAGACGGGAATTAATTCCCATGAAACGAGATTCATAGGAATGTACCCCTTCTTCAGTATTTATTTTTTCTATTAATAAAAATATTGGAATGTGGTGCTGCTGTACTCAACGGGACTTGAGAAGATTATTTTATGATATTATTCCATTTGTATGGTTTTTTTTCTTTCCTAAAACAAATAATGTAAGTTATACAGGACCAGCCATTTCTAGATGTTACTTGATATTTTTTTTATGGGCATTTTAGCAGATATCCATTCGTATAGTATATTTTTTTTAAAATGTATATTTAAACTTAATTTGCAGATGCATTATCTAGTATTTAAATACGGTCTCTGCCCATAAAAAGAAACTTTGAATAAGAAATATGGGCTGTGGTTTGATCTTGGGCCGAGATATAAAATTTAGTTCTTATCTGATCAGTGGGCTTAATAAAATTTAATTCGGGTCCGTAACCTCTGAGGTAACAGAATATTTGAGTTTATATGCGATCCGTCCGATCAGAATCTGAGTCAATCTGGCCTGAAGTGAAATGCACGGAATGACGGAATCCCATTTAAAATTCGTGGCAAAGCAGATCGGACGGTCCGGATATAATCTCAAAATTGATGTTACCTGATGGTAAAATGAATTCTTTTAGATTTTTGCTCCGACAAACCCTAGAATCGCCCCTCCCCTTCCCTCTTTTTCGCTCACCTTGCCCTCGTGGCATCTCTCTTCCTCTTACAATTCCCTCTTTGAAGAACCTGAGTTCCTCCCTTGCGACCATCTCTTGGAAACACACACTCACTCTCCCTCTCTCTTTTTATTGCGCCGATTCTCTCGATATGGGGTGCTGATGCAAGGAGGAAGGCCGGGGCGAGGTCTTTTGCTGGTTTGTGATCTCTCTTCCATTTGCCTATTACGGTTTTAAGAAAAAACAAAAAAAAAAACAGTCAATCAACTATCTTTTCCCTTTTTAACCAATTGACCCGAATATAACAGATCAACTGCTGTACCTGAGTGTATCGGGTCGGATCCATGAAGCTGCAGCCATAGTGCTCGACAATATGCCTAAGCACACCTACTCTCTTCTCCTATAGCACCCTTATGAGTTGGATTACTCGTCAGAGTGTGTTGATACAAGTGCCTTTTCAAAACATTGAGACGGTGAAGTCGATTAAATTAGAGGGAAAATCTTGGAAAGACCCTTGTATCAACAAACTCTGACGGTATAATGTTGCTCATAATTGCCATCAGGCAAGTTTATCCAGCAACTCAATAGTATATTAATAGATTGCTATTCTAGATTTTGCGTTATAATTATGTAATATTCATTTGTCAGAGGGGCTTAATTTCGAATTGGGCTGTCTGAAACAGGAAACAGAGATGCCAAACTAACTTGTGCCAAGTCACTATGATATGCTACAATCCATGATCTGCACATTCATAACAATCCAATAACAGAGAAACCAAACAAAATAGTAGGAAAAAAATGAATGTGTGTATTATCGGATCAGTGGCCACCAGCAGATAAATGTACACCAGACCCGTTCAGCATTGATGTCGGGTATTATCAATGCTAATTTGGATATATTTTGTTTGATTCATTTATTAGTTGAATGTGAGTTTAGGGGAGATAGCTTCTACAGCTCAAGAACTAACACACGACCACTTGGAAGATGGTTAGACTTTATTTTTAAGTTATTGGAAAAATGTGTTTTTACTTTAATACCCTCTAAAACCTGATTTGCAAACTGCATTTTGTTTCTAAAATAGAGCTCTTACATTCAGTGCCCTCATTGCCCCCATTTTATTTATGATTTTCATTTTTTCCTCATCTAGCCACTTAACTAATAGTAGCTTCACTTGAGCTCTTGTTCTGTAATCTTTTGGTATATTGACAGGGGACTTGGAGAAATCACATCACAACAGTTAATTCGATTCACGTACTTTTTTCAATCTCAGCTTTATCCTTCTGTTATATCAAATGGCTTTTAAGATGATTACTTTTCTTCTAGTTAAGACTAATCAGCGATATAATCGAAAAAAAAGAATACTAGTAAATCACATGAATGGTTCATAAAGTATCTTCTTTTCCTGTTTTGGTCCCTAAAAAGTTTCAAAGTTCCCATTTTGTACTTGGAACTTTCCATTTTAAATTGATGCTACCATTACCTTCATAAAAAGCTGGATGAAAGTCCATTCAGGGATACACTGGAGGTTTAATTAGTAAAAGCTTGCATATGTTTTTTGATTCTGATTTAAGTTCCTTTTTTTATTATGAAATTAGATTATTTTGTGCATTTAATTTCAACTTTTCTGCAACTCACTGTATCAGAACTTCGCCAATTGAGAAACTTTTGTGGGGTTTTTAAACACACTGGTATATTGATGTTTTGTTCTCATCTTCATTCTGGCTGTTCTTTTCTTGCATTGAACAAATCAGATTCACTATACAACTAATTCTCTTCAAATTTCTTATTTTAATACCACTTTAGTCCTTGTCAGTACATCTTGTATTATGTGAATATCAGAGCGTAATAAATATTTGATTGGCCCAGGTGTAATTTAAGTTCTCCGTAATTGCGCATCTTCAAGACATCAATCTGACCCGATGCAATCAGATACAACAATTGATCAAGATGCTATACGCGCAGACATCGGGGGAAATCTGTTTTGTTCAGATCATTCAGTTAAAAAGGGAAAAGATAATGGCGTAAGATCAGTCCCTTGAACATAAAAATTGACAGGTAGCAGCAAGGAAAGGAGGATCAGAGTAACACCATCTCTTTTGTTTGTATTTGATTATATCACGTGTTTAAAATATGTGCAAAGTTATTTGAAGATGCTAGCTATAGTAAGACGAAATCAGTTGGCAGTGGTGATGCGATTTACCTAAGGGAACTGATTAGTAGGCAGAGATTGCGGGCATGGCTTTCTACTGTTGAAGACGTGGTCCAGCAACTTGGTGAATCGAGAGCACATGATTTGGAGGCAAAGGCCAAGCAGTTGAGTATTGATGCGATGGAATTGCATGCAAGGGAGTAGAAGCTCATGGCAGACATATTTGATGTCCTAGCAAATGAGATGGCCAGCGATGCTTTGTGGATTAGTCAATTAGTAGTACAAGCCCTTTGCAAGGACATCAATTAGTAGTACAAGCCCTTCTACAAAATCATGGCAGACATGTTTGATGTCCTATTTTGTTTTCTCAGCGCTGATGCTAATTGACTAATCCACTAAGCATTGCCGGCCATCTCATCTGCTAGGACATCAAACATGTCTGCCATGAGCTTCTCCTCCCTTGCATGCAATTTCATCGCATCAATACTCAACTGCTTGGCCTTTGCCTCCAAATCATGTGCTCTCGATTCACCAAGTTGCTGGACCACGTCTTCAACAGTAGAAAGCCATACCCGCAATCTCTGCCTACTAATCAGTTTCCTTAGGTAAATCGCATCACCACTGCCAACTGATTTCGTCTTACTATAGCTAGCATCTTCAAATAACTTTGCACATATTTTAAACACGTGATATAATCAAATACAAACTTTTTGAAGAACCTGAGGCGCAATATCTCTACTTTCCAGTTATCATGGCATGGAATTTTAGTGAGGTTTCCACCTCTAATGTATAATCTCTTCAAGTTTTTCAATTCTTCAGGCTTCTGCAACTTTGATGCATCAGCTTCTGGATAACATCTGATATCCAACTTTTCTAGGTTCTTTGGTAAAGAGTAGGTTGGTATCTCCTTATACTTATTTTCTCTCCATGTAATGGTCAATACCAAAAGGTTGTCAAGAGAATTATGATTGATCAACGATTTAATCCAAAAAAAGAATACTAGTAAATCACATGCATGAATGGTCCATAAAGTAGCTTCTTTTCCTGTTTTGGCCCCTAAAAATTTTGAAGCTCCCATTTTGTGCTTGGAAGTTGGAACTTTCCATGTAAAATTGATCCTACCATTACCTTCATAAAAAGCTGGGCGAAAGTTCATTCAGTGTAGGGGTGTAAACGGTCGGATAGTGATGATTGTATTCTTATCCGTTATAATTTTTCAAATATGAATACGAATACAGATTGTCTCGGATACAGATATGAATACAAATACAAATACGGATTGGATATTAAACGGATATAAATATGGATCGAATATCGGACGGATACGAATACATGTATGAATATAATTCGATGCAATTTATAATACAATAAATCATAAATCGATGCTATATGTAATAAACGAAAATATAAGTATAATACAAATATGCGACCTAAAAATACAAGTACTAAATTATTAGTGTGTGTATACACTTATAATTTATTACTAAATCAATTTTCTAAATAAAAAGAACCGTAGTTTATGTAAAATGACTTTTGAACCAGCAGCTAAATTCCAAAAAAGTATAGTTCTTTGAATCTAATTAATTATTTAATTGACACCAATTATACAAATTAGCTCATATCAAATTAGTTGATTTATTGATTATCATTAATCAATCCTTCGTCCATTTATTGGTCAGTATATATTAATCTTTGGTATATATGTAAAGGTCAAACTGGAGTTTTTGAGTACACAAGTAAAACACTGTCGAAGCTTGTAGAGGAAATTACTCCGAACCAAAAAATGATCCAATAAATTTGGGTTCATAACCTCAAGTTCCATCAATCACGTAATTGTTTTTGGTATAAATTGGAGTCCAATTTAAAATGATATAAATTGGGATTGGGCCTACGGTCTCTGCCCATAAAAAGAAACTTTGAATTTTAATAAATATGGGCTGCAGCTTGATCTTGGGCCGAGATATAAAATTTAGTTCTTATCTGATTGCTTAATAAATTTATGGAGAGAAGCAATATTTTAATTCGAATCGCAAACTCTGAGGTAACAGAATATTAGAGTTTAGATACAAACCGTCCGATCAGAATCCGGGTCAATCTGGCCCGAAGTGGAATACAGGGATCCCTTTAAATTTCGTGTCAAACCAGATCGGACGGTCCGGATATAAACTCAAAATTTATGTTATCTCAGGTAATATGAATTATTTTAAAATTCTTCCTTCTTCCCTTCCCTTGGCTCCTCTCTCCTACGACTAACCCTAGATTCGCCCCCTCCCACCCTTCCCTCTCTTTCTCTCACCTCACCTCCTCACCTCCTCTCTGTCGCTGCACTCTGCTCCGGTGACTTGCCCTCGTGGCATCTCTCTTCCTTTGACTATTCCCCTCTTTAAAGAGCCTGAGTTGCTACCTTGCGACCAACCCTAGGACACTCACATTCTCTTTCTCTCGAGAAGGTGTGCTGGTGCAGGGAGGGAATCGGGGCGAGGTCTTTTACTGGTTTGCGGATCAATTAGTATATTCTTTTTCTTCTCCGTTTGATTCTGGTACGGTTTTAAGAAAAAAAAGGATTGTTTTAGCATTGTTTTGCTTGTTCATTTTGTTGTAAATCGAAAAAGGACACTGTCCCTCTGCTTAGTTATCTAAATCTTGCTTGATTCTTTGGAGGTTCACTTGATTCAGGTTTTATGAGGCTTTTTTTTCCTAAATTGAAAAAGGACACTGTCCCTAACCCGGACTAGGGCTTCTCCATTACTGAAGGGTCTTTGTAAGGATAATAGCCTCTGCTCGACAAAATGCCTAAGCTGGGTTACACACCTAATCTCTTCTCCTATAGCACTCTTATGAATCAGATTATTCGTCAGAGTGTGTTGATACAAGTGCCTTTCCAAAACATTGAGACGGTGAAGTCGATTAAATTAGAGGGAAAATGTTGGAAAGACCCTTGTATCAACAAACTCTGACGGTATAATGTTGCTCATAATTGCCATCCAGACGAGTTTATCCAGCGACTCAATAGGATAGAAATAGATTGCCAGTCTAGATTGTCCCTATTGAAAATGTAATTAAAGTTCTGGGGTTCTGTTTGTATAATTATGTAATATCCATTTGTCAAAGGGACTTAATTGCAAATTGAGCTGTCTCAAGCATGAAATACAAAGAAACGGAAATTGATAAGAGAAACCAGCATGATATGCTACAAACTGTGATCCTGCACATTCTAGTATCAGACCTGAATGATACCAAGTTGATGTTTAAGGTTCATTTATACAAAAAGTGCCATCGCCATTTATTTTTAGATGACCCAATATGTATCTGGTAGAATCAGGTGGATTTATTTTGTTATGCCATCTTATCCGACTTTCTAAATAATGCAATTGTTCAGCATTGCTGTTGGGTCTAAGCAATGCTAATTTGGATTTATTTTGTTTGATTTTTTTTATTAGATGAATGTGGTTTTAGGGGGGAGAGTTTCTACAGCTCAAGAAGTAATACACGACCACTTGGAAGATAATTAGACTTTATTTTTAAGTTATTGGAAAAATGTTTTTTTTTACTTCAATACCCCCCAAAACCTTATTTGCAAACTGCCATCAGTGCCCTCCATTTTATTTATTATTTTAATTTTTTCTACATCTAACCACTTAACTTTGTAGTAGCTTGACTTGAGCTATTGTTCCTACATATTTGAATAGACAAAAAAGGAAACAAGTTGTTTTTATAATCTTTTGGTATTTTGACAGGGGACTTAAGGAAATTACATCACAATGGTTTCAGTTCATGTATGTCTTTCCATCTCAGCTTTTATTCTTTTGTAATATCAATTTTCTTTTAAGATGATTACTTTTCTTTTAGTTAAGATTGATAAGCGATTTAATTGAAAAAAACAAATACTTGTAAATCACATGAATGGTCCATAGAGTATCTTCTTTTCCTGTTTTGGTCCCTAAAAAGTTGCAGAGTTCCCATTTTGTTCTTGGAACTTTCCATTTTAAATTGATGCTACCATTACCTTCATAAAAAGCTTGGTGAAAGTCCATTCAGGGGTAATATAGGTATAGACTGGAAGTTAATTTGTAAAAGCTTGCGTATGTCTTTAGATTGGGATTATTCCCTATTATAAAATTAGATTATTTTGTGCATTTAATTTCAATTTTTCCTGTAATTCATTGTTTCAGATCTTCACAAATTGAGAAACTTTTGTGGGGTTTAAACACAGTGGTATATTGAGCTTTGTTCTCATCTTCATTCTTAGTCTCAGTAAATTGTTGTTTTATATGAGCATAGGTGTGATGGACAAAATTCTTTTCTTGCATTGAACAAATTGGGTCATTATACGACTAATTATCTTGAAATTTCTTATTTTAATACCACTTAAGTCCTTGTCATTACATCTTGTATTATCTGAATTTCAGTTGGTAGTTGGTACCATTTGCTAGAACCTTAATCCCCATGTACTTAAATTTCTTCTTTGCTTTAATTGTGCAGCTAATTTATGAGAGATTTAAAATTAGTGCCTTTAAATTCAAGATTGGTCAAATAACATGGTAAAAATGGCCAAAACAAGTATTTTCTCCAGTGAAAATGTCATTTATTCCTTGTTTATTTTAAAAAGACCCCAAAATCTCAGTGTATATGGAGAAAGTGAGAAACACTTGGGAAAGGTATTATAGATGAGAAATTTATTTTAATATCTGCAATTTAGGAAAAAAAAAGAGAAACACTTAGCGTGACGTCGTGCTATAATCCAAAAGCCGAATGTTTTGTATCATTTGTTGCAGCACATTTTATTGATAATGATTTCAAATTGTTCAAAAGAATAATTGGGTTTGTGGAGAACAATGTGTATGGAAATGAAAAAATTGATTATGAGAGAGTCCTAAATGATTGGGGACTTTGTAATAAAGTTTTGGAATGCACAAAAAAAGATTATTACGCTTCAGGTGGAGAGAAGTTCAGTCCAACATTGCATGTGAAGTGCATTCTGAAGTGTTTTCGTTCACTAGCTTATGGTATCTACAATGAAATTAAATCAGACAGAGATTATATTAGAGAAATGATGAATGACCTGAATGAATTTCCAGAAAAAATGTGCTGTTTCAACGAAATTGCAGCGCAACATAATCTTGCTCATAAATTTGAATTTGTGGTTACTAACAAAGGAGTACTGGGTTTAGATCTCAATATTTTCAATGAAGCTTGTACCTACAGAAAAATTCTTTGCGCATTTTATGACATGAAGGTAGAATGGAGCAACGTGGAGGAAGTTGTTCACCTTCTAAATCCAATAAATGATGTGGTTGTGATGCTCTCTTCCCTTGAATTTCCCACATCAAATTTACTTCTAAAATATGTTTTTGAAGTCAGTGATTTCCTATCAAAGGCTTCTCCTGTTTTATCTGGTGGTATCAAATATGCTATTGATAGGTCGCTAGCACAATTGGATGAGTATTTGGCTAGTTGTAATTATATACTTCTGATTGCTTCTTTGTTGGATCCCCGGTTCAAATTAAGATTCCATAAACGCTGTATTGGGAAGTTCATTGCCAAAGAAGAAGATTTTGATAAATTATTCTGCAGTTTGTACAATAAATATCAAAGTGAGAGCACAGAGATATACAGATTTGACCGTTTATCTCAAATACCAGAGCTGAAAAAGTATTTGAAAGGCTGGGTGAAAGAGGGAGATGAGAATTTTGATGTGTTGGGTTGGTGGAAGGATAATGAATTAGTATACCCGATTCTTTCTAGGATGGCACGTGATATTCTTGCTATTCCCACTTCTATCTCATTTACTTCAGAAACAGAATATGTGGAAGATATTATTGATGAAATCTTTTATTCTACAGTGGACACAGAGATGTCCAAGGTCTTGGTTTGCTGCAACAATTGGTTGAGAGCTGGTTGTAGTGCTGGTATGGCATCCATATATATACCTTTTTTTATAGATGTTGATATGATGTTTACTCGATTTACTTGTGATTATATATCTACTAAACTTTCAGACCCAAATTGTAGCTTAAGTTCTTTATAGTAGTGAGTACTTGTTTATCTGACACCTGCTATAGCCTATAACAGTTCCTGTAGCTTATTGTGGCTCGTACATTTTCTTCTTCTCTTCTTCTTTTAGATAGTTCCTTTTAGAGAGTTGATAAATAGCACTCTGTTTTTCCCGGATCTTAAAATTTTGAGCTTGTTTAGCCATGGCACTTTCTCGAGGTCTTATAAAAAAAATAATCATAAACAACTAATATATACTGGTTGCCTTAAAGAATTTCATATAGTTTAAATAAGGGCCACATTTCATTATACATATTCTTGTGCACTTTGTATACATTGTTTTTACCTGGCACATAACATGAAATAAACCGAGTTCTTTTTAGATAACTTGAAATAAATAGAATTTAACACTAATATATATTTATATATTATTTGTGATTTGAAGCAGGCAATTTTGTGGCTGGCATAGAAAACATTATTGAGAGGAGACACCCTGATCAAGCTTTCTCGGAACACTTGAATAAAAATAACAGTTGCGTATATGATGAGATAAAATGCCAAGAGTTGCTTGCTAAGCTGGTAATCTCATGTGAACTTCCATTCCATTTTGTGAAGAGTACTTGGTTCATAGAATGGGCAAAAAACCTTCAGCCATTGTACACTCCTGTTGACCTGCCTTCTATTAAGACAAAGTGCCTAGGTTTCTATCAAATAGAAAGACAAAGGTTTAAAAATCTCAATAAGAAAGCCTTTGTAAATTCAGCCCACCTAAAAAGAGTTTGCTTTAGTGCTCACCTAGCAAGAGGATACTTCACCGAGTATATGATCTGTGTTACAGCACACTTCATTGATAATGATTTTAATTTGGTCAGAAGAACAATTGGTATAAAGATCATAAACGATGATCTTTATCGGAAGCCTTCGGCGATAACTGCACTAGTACAGAGATGCATAGACAATTGGGAGCTTCCTAAAAAGGTACTTGCATTTACAACTGAAATATTTCATAATGACTTTGACGAGAAAATTTTAGATGGGTTGACTTATGGTGTTGGTGCAATCAAGTTGCATTGCATTGTCCAGGGAATGTTCAATGGGCTATTGAGATTTGTATGGGCTGAACTGCATCAAGTATTTGGATCTATCAGGAAAATGATAGAATTCTTATACGAAGATCCTAACAAAATGCATATTTTTAATCAACTTGCTATTGAACATAAAATTAATTCCCCAAAATCATATCTTCAACTTGATGATCAGAGAAGGTGGGACTCTTTTTGACTAATAGAAAATCTGATTATTTCATTGTCTGGTTCTCTTACGCCTCTATAGGCATTACATCTTACCTAAAAGTCCCTACTATTAGACTATATTCCTTTCTTACCAAAAGGTCCCTATAGTTTGATATAAAGACATAAACATACAATTCAATCTCAACACTCCCCCTCAAGATGGGCAAAAGATATCCATCAAGCCCATCTTGTCACAAAACCTAACTAGATCAATTGAGCCGAGTCCTTTGGTGAGGCAGTCAGCTATTTGATCTCCAGTAGCTACATAACTCAGCTCCAATAGTCTACTTTCCAGCTTTTCCTTTATGAAGAACCTATCGATCTCCACATGCTTGGTTCTGTCATGCTGCACAGGGTTGTTGGCAATGTTGATCGCTGACTTGCTATCGCACCACAGTTTCACTTGAGCTCCGTGATTCACCTTGAGCTCTTCCAACAACCTCTTTAGCCACAGCATCTCTGCAACTCCCAATGCCATAGCCCTGTACTCGGCTTCTGCTGTCGATCTCGCGACAACCGGTTGCTTCTTGCTCTTCCAAGAGACCAAGTTGCCACCTACGAACATGCAATAGCCAGATGTTGACCTCCTGTCATCGAGAGAACTAGCCCAATCAGAGTCACAATAGCCCTCAATGTTCATGTGCCCATTCTGCCTGAAAATCAAGCCCTTTCCCGGTGCACTCTTCAGGTACCTCAGAATGTGATACACTGCGTCCATATGGACTTTCCTAGGGTCATGCATGTAGCGGCTCACCACGCTCACTGCAAATGAGATATCGGGACGAGTATGACTCAAATAGATCAATCTGCCTACCAGTCTCTGGTACCTCTCACGATCAACCTGTTCTCCTATCTCTGCGCTTATCTTGGCCCTCACATCAATTGGGGAAACTGCGGGTCTGCACCCCAACATGCCTATCTCTGTGAGCAAGTCTAGGACATTCTTCCTTTGGGATAAAACAATCCCCTCTGCTCCACGAGCCACCTCAATCCCAAGGAAGTACCTAAGCTGTCCCAAATCCTTCACCTCGAATTCCTTTTTCAATTTTATCTTCAACTTTGCAATTTCTCCCTCATCATCCCCAGTAATGATCATATCATCAACATACACAGCCAGCATAGTAATGTGACCACCATGTTGTCGCAAGAACACCGTGTGGTCAGCATTGATCTGTTGGTAGCCCATGCCTACCATAGCCTTCCTGAACCTATCAAACCAGGCCCGAGGAGATTGTTTCAACCCATAAAGCGACTTCTTGAGCCTGCACATCTTACCTACTGTCTGGGTTGTGCCAAACCCCGGTGGAACCTCCATATACACCTCCTCCAACAAATCACCATGAAGAAATGCATTCTTCACATCGAGTTGGTGTAACTGCCATCCTCCATTCGCTGCCATGGAAACCAGTGTCCTTACTGTGCTCATCTTAGCCACGGGTGCAAAGGTCTCATCATAGTCGATGCCATAGGTCTGACTGTATCCCTTCGCTACCAACCTGGCCTTGTAGCGCTCAACCAGACCCTCTGGATTCTGCTTCACTGTGAAGACCCATTTGCATCCAACAGCCTTCTTGCCTGGTGGTAGTGACACAAGCTCCCAGGTTTCGTTCTTGCTGAGGGCCCCGAGCTCTTCTATCATGGCGGCTTTCCATTTCGGATCTCCTTTAGCAACCTGCCAACACTTGGGAATAGAGACAGTGTCTAATGATGCAATGAATGCTCCATGTACAGATGATATGTGTGAGTAAGAGACAAACTGGGCAATATCATGTGAAAACCATATCGGTCAGGAGGAATGCCCGCATTCTCGCGAACAGACCGCCTTACCGACAAGGGAGTAGAAGGAGTAGAGAGAGGAATCATATCACCTGTGTATTCTGGGTCTGAGGTAGTTGGTGAAGGTGTCTCAAGAGTCGGAGTAGGCAGGGACAAGGGACTTGGCACAAGTGACACTGTAGGCACGGTTTCATCCTTCGCCTGTGTTCTCCTAACATACACCTTACGGTATCTCAACTCCCCCTGAGCCTGAGTTCTACCACCTTCGGGCTCATTCCTCTCAACTTCCGGCTCAACCACAGCCGAATTCTCAAGTACAGGACAAGGAATACTACCCACACTCACCATCCTCCTCTCACCCTCACTACTACTCTCCCCCTCTCGCCTCATACCTCCTGTATCGAGCGAGTCCCCAAAGGGTGATGTCACATCTGAGGAATAGTATGGTTCGAGTTCTCTGAATGTAACATCCATACTCACAAATAGTTTCTTCTCTTCTGGGCTCCAGCACACATAACCCTTTTGAGTACCCAAGTACCCAACAAAGATACATCTCACAGCCCTAGGATCCAGTTTTCCTACATTTGGTCTTTTGTCATGCACGAAGCACACACATCCAAAGGTTTTAAGGGGAAGAATATTTCCATTCTTACCTTTCAGCATCTCAATCGGAGACTTCCAATCCAACACCCGCGAGGGCATCATGTTGATCAAATAGGCTGCTGTCAAAACTGCTTGCCTCCACAAGTACTTTGGGACTTTCATCGATATCATCATACTCCGAGTTACCTCAAGGAGATGCCTATTCTTCCGTTCTGCTACCCCATTCTGCTCTGGTGTGTACGGACATGTGGTTTGATGTTGTATCCCCTGAGATGACATGTACTCCCCAAATGCCCTATTGGTGTACTCTGTTCCATTGTCAGACCTCAATACCTTTACAACAGCACCATATTGAGTTTGAACCATTTTATGGAGATCTTTGAAGCAAGCAAGCACATCACTCTTGTTTTTCATCAAGTAAAGCCAAGTCACACGAGAAAAACAATTAATGAAAGAAACAAAATATCTAAATCCATTCAAAGTAGTTGTGAGACAAGGTCCCCATACATCAGAGTGAATCAAATCAAACATATAAGAACTCCTACTACCAGAGCTAGCATAAGAGCTCCTAGTATGCTTGCCTAACTCACACGCATTACACACCAGTTTTTCCTTATTAGCCTTTTCAAATAAAGGCGGATACAACCTACTCAAAACAGGAAATGAGGAATGACCTAAGCGCCTATGATGAAGCAGCAGTAAGTCCTCCACACTCCTCTCAACTCCTCCAGCTCTCTCTACGATGGATGAGAGGGCTGAGTCCATACCCCCCCATCCATGTACCACAGCCCGCTATGCCAAGTGCCAGTCCCAAGCAACCTGCCTGTCCCCTTCTCTTGGAAGATCACCTTAGGAATATCAAACAAAACAACACATTTTAGTTGTGATATAATGGCACTTATGGATAAGAGATTCACAGGAAAAGAAGGAGCATGCAAAACATTAGACAAAGTCAAAGTGTTGGTACATTTCACAGTACCCTTACCAACTACGGGTTGAGCCGTACCATCGGCAGTCTGAATGCTCTCTGGGACTGCTAGGAGAGTATAGGAAGAAAACTCCCCAGCAGCACCAGTCACATGGCGAGATGCACCAGAGTCGACTATCCAATCTGATGATCTGGTGGGTATAGAGGCTAAAGCAAATGTATCATGAGTACCTGTGGCTGTGTGGGCAAGAGAAGCAAAGTTACCCCTGGATGAAGATGAGGAGGATGCATCATCTCTCACACTCTTCCCATCACCTGTCAGCTTCTGCCTGTTCCCGAGTGCCTGAGAATAGGCCTCCACAAGTGCCTGATCCTCCTCTGTAAGATCCCCACCAGCTTCTTCTTCCTCCTCTACAACCATCAAATGTGCCCGATTGCCTCTTCCACCTCTCCGACCTCCACGGCCGCGACCACGACTCCCAAACTGCCCCCTCCCACCGGTATCTCTCTCCTTTGGTGGCTTCGGGCAAGCCTTCTTCAGGTGACCCACCTCACCACAGTTGTAGCACTGTCTAGTCTCGCCCCTGTACCCTGTGTTACCTGAGTTAGAGATCGCTAATGCTGACTTCACTCCTGGAAGTCCTCCTGTCCCAGCCTGTAATCCTATACGACTCTCCTCCTGTATCATCGCAGAGATCGACTCATCCAGAGAGGGAATCTTCGAGTGGGCTAGCAACACTGCGCTCCTCTGCTCGAATGCTGAGTCCAGATGCCTTAGAAAGTGAATAGTCCTTCTCTGGACATCTCTCAAACCCTTCTTGCAATTTGGATCCAAACAACACTCAGCAGGAGAGAAGTGGTCGTAATCTGCCCACAGTCGCTCCAAATCTGCGGCATACTCCTGAATCGACCTACCTCTCTGTGCTACCTCCTCTATCTCTCTCTCGATCTGGAACACTCTCATATTGTTGTCAATCCCTGCATAGATCCTCATCAACTTCCCCCAGACATCGCTCACGGCCTCTATGCTATCAACCGTCTTGGCAATAGATGCAACCATAGAGTTTAGAAGCCAAGTGTGTAGCAAACTGTTTGTAGACCTCCACTCACCGTACCCAGCTGAGCCCTCAGCTGGCACGTCCATCTCACCTGTGATATACCCATCCAGGTTCTTCCCTACTAGATCCCTCTTAACCCGACGCGACCAGCTCAAATACGTGGCTGGCCCATCCAGTTTTATGTCCACCAACTGAAGGTCCAACTTCTGTAACTTTGGCTTGCTTTCAACAGAAGTTTGGCTCCCGGCCAATGCTCGCACCATAACAGCGAGCTCATCAGGAGACAGCTTCGCACAAGCCTTTGCAAACGCATTCCCGGTCTCCTCCTCTGACATTGATCAGACTTAGATCTACGCCTCACGTATCGATCTTGGTCCAAATCACTCCTAATAACCTCTTAGACCCGATCTTGCACCCTCAAGACGGATCTAGGTCATCTCCTCCTTTCTTCTTCTTCTCTCTCGACCCGATCTTGATCTATCTCATCAAGATTCGAGCCAAATCTGATCGAAAACCCGATCCAAAACCCGCTTCTCGGGTATCGTGGGGTATAGGCCCCCCACGCCGGCCAAGTCAACTCAAAAACTTACCCTAGGTGGCTGGCCGGCCTTAAAGGAGGTGGCTCAGCCTAGCTAGGTCAAACCAAGAGAGAGAAGAAGGAGGAGAAGTGGCAGCAGTGGCTGGGCGGACCTAGGAGGGGTTGTGCTCGGCCAAGAGAGAGGAGGCGGAGCAGGGAGAGGCCAGCAGGGAGGGGCGGAGCTGCAGACCAGCAGGGAGGGGCGGAGCTGCAGCTCTAGGCGGGGCAGGGACCAGCAGCTGCAGCGGCAGAGCTCAGGCGGGCCAGGTGGGGTGGCTGCGGGGCCAGGCGACGGCCGGCAGAGCTCAGGCGGCCCTGGCTGAGTGGTGGGGCGGAGAGCTGCTACAGTGCTGTGTTTTTCTAGGGTTACGTGTTTTTCAGAAAAACCAGCTCTGATACCATTTTGACTAATAGAAAATCTGATTATTTCATTGTCTGGTTCTCTTACGCCTCTATAGGCATTACATCTTACCTAAAAGTCCCTACTATTAGACTATATTCCTTTCTTACCAAAAGGTCCCTATAGTTTGATATAAAGACATAAACATACAATTCAATCTCAACAACTCTACATTGAACATGTTATCTGATGCACTTGCATACAAAGATGTTTTTTATGCATATAAAGATATTTATGATACGGGTTTCCCTTTATGTGAAAATTGGAATGAAGTGGAAAGTGCTGTCAAAATTCTGAAACCAATTTATGAAGCAGTTACCATTCTCTCTTCCTCTCAATATCCCACGTCAAACTTGTTTTTGAAAATTGTTTTTGAAATCTATGATGCGCTATTGCATGTAGTTTTCAATACAAATAATCAATACAATAAAGGAAAATTCTTAGATATCCTGATGAGAATTTCATACAGTTATTTGAAAGATTGCAATAATGTATTGCTAGTTGCCTCTCTATTGGATCCACGATTCAAGTTGACCTACTTGGAACGTTGCTATATGGAACACATCTCTGATAGAGATGAAATTGAAAAATTTATTGGGCACCTTTTCATTAAGTTGAAAAAAAAACATGATCCGGGAATGTTAGAACTTAAGACATACTTGCAAGAAGGTTGTGTGGATGTTAGAGGTGATGATTTTGATGTTTTGAGATGGTGGAAGGATAACAAATCAAATTATCCAATTCTTTCAATGATAGCACGTCATATTCTTGCCATCCCTGTTTCTGCACTACCCACCGAGTTGGCTTCTTCCCTAGGATTTTCTAGGGAAGAAATTACATTTATTAGGTTCGAAAAACGTGCGAATAAATTGGGTCCAAGGACATTGGAAGCTTTGGTGTGCTCTTATAATTGGCTGTCAGATGCAAGCAGTAATGGTAAGCAACCTGTTAATTTTGTGTGATCTTATAATTGTGCTTGTATACTGTTAATTTTGTAGTGTTTTATTGAAAATGTACCAGCACAGCTTCATTTAACATAAAGAAAATTTTCCAGCATTTAGCAAAATTTAAAGTCATTCATTTAGCCTAAATTGTATCTTCCATTTTCTAATAGATGGTTATTGTAGATAACTATTTTCATCTCTATTCAATTAAATATTTGTTCCAACCCATATGTGAAAAAGCTCTGCTTACCTTTTAGATTTAAAATTTTTATTTGTTTTGTCTAGGCCAGCTGCTACATACCAATAATGGACATTTGAAAAAAATTGGTCTATAATTGGATTCCTATAATGGAAATATGAATCGTGGTGTGTCCTTGCTTGATCCCGATTATTTGATTATGTAACAGCACAATATTTTTGTTGATGCCATAACTATTCATCCATTTTAGTTGATTATTGTCCATTTTCTTCTGATGAATTAAAATAAGGGAAATTTACGCAAAAGGGGTCAGCAATTGACTTGGTAGAGAAGCACATTCCACCATCATACAAATGCCCACTACGAGCCTGTGACTTCTGGTCCATAAGTTTTCTTAAGTATGACTGTAGTGGAAGAATGTCAGAAGAAATAGTAGCGATAGGTGGTGCCAGATTGACTGTTGAGAAGATGCAGTGTCTCATCAACCATATTGACGAGGATGGACCTGACAGCTGGATTCCTGATGATGTACGTTTGGGTTATGTACAATGTGTATCCACCCTGCTCCATGTTTTTTCTTTTCCTTGATTTATGTTATGTTCTCACATTTGAACCAAATTGTGTCCTTAATATTTAAGCTTAAATTCAATCATGGATAGTTGTATAGTTAAATGCCTAATTGGCATTCATACCAATTGGCTGCAATAGGCCCTCCAAAGCACAATATTTGCAATATTAGATTGTTCACTCTCTCAAGTTTCAATCATCAGATTTGACATTAACTACGATTGGATGCATTTTGCAGGTTATCAACTGCTATATTAGTATCATGAACAGTAAAAGAAGTACATCAGCTAAAATCCAGAAACTTACCACCTTCAATAGTCAGAAATTGTAGTCATTGGATGAAAGATATAAACTTTGTGAACGCAATTTGTGTAACATCATTGAGAAGGGCAACAGTTTCCTTCAAAATGAACTGGTAATTAATTTTCATTACTATATGACCTGTACAGTACAACATATAATTCTTACTTTGTAGGTGTTCTTGCCAATCCACGAACAAAACCATTGGTTTGTTGGGGCTTTAAATGCTTCAAAGAAGGAATTCCAGATATTGAATTCCTTGAACTCATTAGGCGGACCTTATGAAGAAACTACTAAAAAGCTGGTATATCTTTTCTAAAATAAGTATTGCTCGCATATTCTATTATACCATGTAATCTTTATCATATTTGAATTTTTCCATTCAGAGATTAGGAATTCAAAGGTGTATTGATGCTGCACTTGACTCCCATGGAACACTACAAGCATGGCGACCAGATATCAACGTAGTTAATTGGCCTATAATTGTTATATCGAATTTACCACAACAAGAAGACGGGTATGATGACATCATTTTTCATTTGATTTCTGCAGAAATTATTTAATTTGATTGAGTAACCCAATTGGTGTTTCAGATATTCTTGTGGTCTATTTGCACTCAAGTACATGGAATTCTGGGATGGATCAAAGCTTGCTACTGACTTCACACAGGTGTGCTATTATTCTTTACAATGGTTTATCTTGTAATTTGCATCGAAGAAATCAATTTATTGTTCAATGTACTTGTACATGATATATTCCACTTGGCAGGATGACATCGACTTGTTTAGGAAACAACTAGTTGGTGAGCTAATCTTTTCAGAGCACAATGAGATGAATAATATTCAAGATGAAATTAAGAAAAGAAAATTATTTACAGAAGAAACAAAATATTTAGAAGAATCAGAAGTAGCTGGATCAGAGGAAGAAGAATCAGAAGAATTAGCTGAATCAGCATAATGAGAAGAATAAAATATCAACAAGAGGTCATATCATTAGCGCCCCAAACCTTCCTTCAAATCATTTGGTTTCATTTTACTTATTTCAATTTACAAAATAAATTCTAATTCAAAGAACTTCTATATGTCGTTACGTGCACAAAAGGCCCACACAAAAAGTTTTGGGGCACAATTGTGTAGAACTGTGAAACTTATTATTGTAAGCTTATTCATGAAATTGTTCTCTTGGCACAACTTATTACTACATTGTGATTGCTTACAATTTATTTCCTTTTATTTTTTGACAAAAAGTTTGAGAAAACATTGCAATTGCATGCTTACATTGAGAAAGGTGCAGTCTCAGCTATTTTTTGAAGAAAAATACAATTTATCAGGGAAATCCTTCCCTGAAGATTTCATTTCTTAATTTCTAAAACGAAAAAATGGTGCGTCTCTTTTCCTTTTTTTCAAATTAATGAAGGCTTTATTTGAAGTCCATTATTCATCAAACTAATAAATATACTCTAAATACTATTTTGTACTTGCTCTAAATGAAATAACTTCTTTTACTTATAAAATGAAAATATTTTGAATTATAGTGGTCACTTTTTTATTTTCAATTTATAGAGGTGGAAGCATTATTAATAAACTAATTCGCCTCTTACTGTTGTGAAGGCATTATTAAAAAAAATAGCCACAATATTAGAAAATATTATAAGAAATTTAACAGCATACATTACAATTATTAATTATATAAGAAATTTAAAAGATGAAGGTATTATTTCCATTCATTACAATTTACAAAGAATAAAACAAAAAGAGTTTGTGCAAAAAGGCCCATACAATTCTAATTCCTTTCACCAAAATTAATAAATAGAGCAACGCATAAAAGCCCAATACTTTATTTGCAATTATATATAATTCCATTACTTTAAGCCCACCGATTCAAATCTCTAAGTCTCAATTTTGTGTTAATAGAGGTGCATTTTTCTTTTATATATTTCCGGATTGTGTTAAAATAAAATCAGTTCCAGTCTCAGTTTGAGTTTGAATCCCGATTAGAGGATTTAAGAAAACATTAATTATATTTCCAAAATTAGGAATTTGTAATTCTCAAAAAAAAAAAGTACAAACCAAAAGTCAAAGAAAAATATGCAGGAATTTACATTTCAATGTCAAAAGCCAAATGTTTTTCTTTGTTTGTTTGTTTCTTGCTTTCTTTCTCTGTCGTGGGTAAAAGGGTGACAATTAGGAAGTCGCTATATTGTGGGATGTTCATTAGTTTGGTTCAGTTAAAAATTTATTCAGTTTTCAAAAATATAATCTAACTGACCGAAATAAACTTATCAACCAGATTAAAACCAAACAGAATTAAATTTCAGTTTGTTCAGTTGAATCGAAATAAGAAGATTAATCATAAAAAATTAACAATAAATATTTTATTAATTTTTTGAATTTTTTATGATGGATTTAAATATTTTATTTGGTTAAGCTTAACTGGTTTTAAACCGAACCAAGCAATATACATTATGTTATATTTTTTTTAATTTTTTTTAATTTTTTATATGTTTTGTTCAGTCAAGGGACGAGTTTAGAATTTTCGATCGGTTCAGTCTAATTGGTTTATAAAATTTCTAAACTGAACCGAACAATAAAGCCGATTTTAAAATGAAACAAACCAATCCATTTAACTGAAAAATAAACATTATTTTTACAATTATTAAATATATAAGAATTTTTTTTATTTGTTGATTATTATAAACCAAAAATAAACATTATTTTTATTTTCCTCAAAGAAAAATTAGAAACAAAAGAAAAAAAGAAAGGCAATAAGAGAAAACTAAAAAAAAATATAATAAGAATTAAAGGGAAATGGAAGTAGCCATTATGCACTGAATGGTGAGTGAGAAAAAAAGGAAATTAAGGAGGGGGGATTGGAGATCTCCAATTCGTTTCAAATGAAGAAAAAGGGAAGAAGGGAGATATAAGGAAGCTTAATTGTGGGACCCAAGACCCAGGACGTAGTCGCTCACTTTTGTTGTTTATTTCGAATAAATATTGCTGCTCATTAGCATAGTGACAAATGAATTATTCGGGTTCGGTTCGGCGAGGTCAAAATTCGTGATTCGGGTATAATTCGGATATAATTCGGGAATGATTCGGTACAACCGTACAACAAGAAAGCAAAAAAAACAAAATTCAAAATTCAGATTTATATAAAATGCTATATTAGAATGGTTACAAAAAATCTGTCTCAAATTCATCACACCCATGTGACTTGGTGAAATCCAAAAAATTTCAAAAATTTGCCTCAGCGGCCACGTGGCTTTGCCTCATTGGCTCCAAAATTTTCAAAATTTTCCAATGCAGCCGAATTTTCGAATAAAACGCTAATAATTCGTAAAAAACGTTTTATTCGCGAATAAATCGGTAAAAATTCGGTCAACCGTTTTATTCACTGTTCAGTTCGGAAACCTCCAAAAAACATTTTATTCGCGTTTTATTCGTGAATAAAACGCGAATCATGCTACTATGCTCATTAGAACTGGATTCACACAACAAAAACACCCGCCGAGGAATTCAGCAAAAATTTCATCTCCTCGCCGTGCACGCAGGATCAAGTATCCTCTCCAATACGTGTAAAAGATTCCATTGACTTTACGGTTTGAGATGTACTCTCAGCCACTTTTGAGATTCGGGTTACGCAGGGGGCAGTATTATTGGACTTTGAGATTCGTGCAATGTTAAAAAGAATGGTCCGGATCCACTAATTCTAAAAGATTCCCTGCACACAAACCAAAGATTTGGTTCGCGTACTCCTAGCGCACCCAAGTGAATGGAACCGGCGCTCTATCTCTCTCTCATTTAACCTGACTCGTGGACCTCCACCTCCCTATCTCTATGACTCAAGGGCCCCGTTCGCCAATGAGTTTCACTCTTCTCCGAGTCAGCTTCATCTCTTTTATTTTCTCTCTGCCCGATAGGTCCCACATGCCAGACCTTTCTTCAACTTACAGTGATGTTGTTCGATTGATACAGGGCTGCCAGAGTTAAGAAAGGTACTGATCAGTGTTGTGAAAAACGGCCGTTTAGGCCGATTAATCGGCCGATTAGTCATTGACGGCAATCAAACCTTCACAGATTTTCCCGACTAATCGGCCGATTATTACCGATTATTCTAGATTATTCCTGATTAATTGCTTGAGGGTACGCTGTCCTTCAGACGAGCGCATACCGTTATTTACAACACTGGTTCTGATAATATCCTTGGCTTTGACTAAGTCAAACATGAGAAAAGAGGCACATAAATCTAAATTGACTATACTGGGATATGAAATGACATGCCGGTACGGCTTATAATGTTCTAATTGGTTAATTGGGTTTAAAAAAACATATAAACTGGTTTCAACACGCAAATGTGACATGTTTTAATGAATAACATGATGTTGAACACATTAAGCCTTGAGATGTGCAGGCAGGGGTAAAATATCAGAGCAACAACCTCCTCTAACGATTGGATTCCCCTGGCCTCATGACTAGGGATGTGATACCGGTACCAAAGGACTGGTACCAGTTCAGTATAATAATCTGATGACACATGATTACTGTACTGGTACCATTCTTCCATTTGCAAATCCTATCTCTAGAATGATACTTTAAACATCAATCGAATACCAATAAACAAATCCAATAAAGAAAGTTAACAGGAATGATTAAAATTATTTTAACATGAGAGGAATGTCATTAAAATCTTATCCATCAGATGAGAATCCAATAAGAACAAACCCGATAGGACAATACGACGTGTAACGATCAAAACAATCTAACACGAATCTTGACAATGTTTGAAGCTCTGAAAGAAGGGTTTAATAAGAGTTTTATTCAACAGATGAGTTGAATAAAAATGAATACTTATAAGGATCGGCATACATATTGTCAATTGTTGATGTCATTCTCCTTTTCTTATGTGTTTCTTAAATCCATATCATATAATCTTTCATGTTCAACTTATTACTTTGGTAATGTTTTGGTAATAAAACATAGTTTAAGGGGCTTTGTTGTAAAACAAAATGTTTTCTGTTAAGATAATGGTGTTCCTTTCTTATTGATCTGATTGCACAAGTAACAAGGTTCATATTCTATCACTTATAAGGATATTTTGGTATTTTTTGCATGCTTTTCTGGTTAGTCATTTTCTTCTTTTCTTTTAGGCATTTCATGATTTCTCTCTTCATATCTCTCCTCTGTTTTATCATATCTGAATGCATGTCTTCCTTTTAAGAAACCAGTCACCAGTGAATAAGTGGTTAAGATTTAGGTCTGTACCAGTTCACAGTGTCTTGAACTTAATTTTTCCAGTTTTCACAATTTACACTGAATTGTAATGTCATCTTGTTTCCTTTATTTCACCATTTAATGAGACAGTAGTGTTAAAAGATCAAGCACTGATAAGAATGAAGAACATTTTGCATTGTGCATATATAATGGGATAATTCATTGGGAGGAAAGAAAAATTTCAAATCAGAGTTGGTACTAAGAACAAGTATCAGTTTAATGTAGAACATTATAATATTAAATTCGGAGATGGACGATTGATTTCAGCTGAAGTCAAATTTCTTAAATTGGGGGGAACATGGGCCAAAAGCCCACTAAGACAAAATGTGAGCGGACTTCAGTCCTAAAGTATTACAGGAGAGTATCCGACTTCAATTTGAATTCAATGTGAATTCAATTTGCGTGCCAATTTGGAGTATCCGACTTCACCATAACTTATTTCTTTTCTCTCTATCTCTGAAATTTTATAGATTTAATTTGAGAGATGTACTTCAGTTTCTTATTGAGAAATTATTCCACAAAATTTCTTATTGAGAAACTTTCTAAATGTCATGCTAGTCAAACGATTTACATAAATTATTTAAAATACATGATTTATAATCTTACGTGGCATAATAGAAATTCTAAGATTAATTTCGGAAATGTTAAGGTTTAAAAATTTTAGAGACTTAAATTACTAAAAAGTGGTTAACAGTTATTTAGAAATTTATTTCAATTGCTGAGATGGAGATTCTCTAAATGGATTGGATACTATTCATCATCTGTATTTGAATTTATAATTTGAAACAATTACAAATAATTTTCTTTTAATATCCGGATATTCGTATTTATATCGGAACTCTAAAAGTGTTTATATAAAAGTGTTTATATCCAGTATACAAAGTGATCACTTTTTCTTTATAAATAATCATAAAAGTTCAAATTAAAAACTTTATTGAATGAGTAAAAAAATTACTTTCAAAGTTTTTCATTGTCGTAACGAGAGATATAAACATTTATATTTTATGAAATATAAATATTTTTTACAAAAGTATAAAGCATCTAAAATTTAAGTAAATACGCGGATAAAATATGCAACAGCGTATCGGAAAGATAAAAATTGTAAAAATAGAGCGATAAATTCAAACGATGTCTAGATCCTTTCACAAAGTTGAATTCTTAATTAATTTACATCTCCAGCTCATTAATTCCAATAATTTAAAAGCCAACCTGAATCATAGACATCTTCACTCAAGCCTAGATCTGCTAAAGTAAATTAATTTTTGAGTTTGTCCAAAATGGATAAGATAAGGAAACATAACTTGATTAAAATTTACAGATCAATTTAATAAAAAAATAGTTTTAAAATTCTTTTGTAACCCCTCTCCTGTTCACTTCAAACTTCAATTTTTATTACTTAAACGGATCTGAATTTTTATAAGGTATATTTCTTTTTTATCATTGAAATAAAATATTAAATTTGAAAATTTGAAAATTTTGAAAATTTTATAATTTGTTCAAGTTTTAAAATGTCTGATGTCAAATTTTATTGCTTTCAATTATGAAAATAAAATTAGTCTTTAAAAAATTTAGTTTCATGGAAATAGATAATTATAAATTTTAAAAAAATTATAAATAAAAAGTACAATGATGACTTTAAATTTTGTTAAATAGTTAAATACTCCTGAAAACACCAAAATAATTACTTTGATTTTTTTCCCCCCAAAAAAGGACATTTTAATTTTAAATAACTATTTTAATTTGGGAAGAGGTCAACATAATGACTTCCTTGTCGCCTTTTTTCCCGGACTGAGAAGGAAAAAAAAAGAAACATTGGGCTTTTAATATTGAGAATTGAGATGACAATTCATGCATATTTTGGTCTGCCAAACCATGAGCTTTGTTCTAGCTTAATTTTTCCCACAAATCAATTGTCAACACAATTTGGAGGGTCTCTGCCTCTCTCCCTTGTCGGAAGTTAGATATAGTAATCTGGCTACGCTACTTATGAAAAAACAGATAGATTCCTCTGCCAACCTTTTTTTTTTTTTTTAAACAACAAGAGAGGGAGAGATAGTTCCTTGGGTAGCCACTAGGCCAACTACCAAGTTTTTTAAAAAAGAGAGAGAGAGAGAGAGAGAGATAGAGATAGAAAAACACAATTTGGATCATCTCTGCCTCCCTCCCATTTCAAAAAGTCAAAAGAGAGAGAAAAAGTTAGCTTAAAAAAACAGAGAGAGAAAGTGCTTCCCTTGGCAGCCTCATCCTCAGCCTCTGCCAAGCTTTTCGATAGAAAGAGAGTTTGAGAGAGAGAGAGATCCACGCGGTGCTTTTAGAGTTGAGGTCAGCTAACTCTATTTGTCCCAACGTCTTAATATTAGGATTTTTCTTTTTTCCATTTTGTCAAAATTTTCATGTATTTGACTTTCCAGCCTTCCGATGCTGGATCTCATTTATGAGCAGGTTTGTTTAACCTATTATTATCTTACTTTTATAGCATTCATTATTTCTCTGTCTCATAATTTTATAAGATAACAGTGCAATGTGAAATCTTTAGGCCAAATTGCTTTGTTCAAGTTTCACTTGGGGAGAAAAACAACTAAGATGCTTCTCTCTTTTTCTTTTTAATGGTTACAGAACAGCCAAGAAGATCCAATCAACTCTGTTTTTGTCATCCAGATCCATGCCCTTTTGCATCAGCATACATTAAAGGATCAAAGAACGTTCACATTACTAATCCAAAGCGGTACGCCCAGTAATCTCTTTATTCTCACCAGGTTTGTTTTAACAAAGTATGTGAAATCTTGGCTCACAGGGACAGAGATGCTTCTCGTTTTTTCTTGTTGAAGTTTCACTTGGAAAGAAACAACAACTAATTAAAAGCAAAGAGAGAGCCTCAGCCTCCGACTCGGTTTTTTCAAAAGCAAAGAGAGAGATAAAGGGGGCAGCCGTTGCCAAGCTTTTAGAGAGATCGAGTGACGCATGAGATCCATGCGGTGCTTCTACAGTTGTGAGGTCAGCTCACTCTAATTTTGGTTGTCAAAATTAAGTATCTATCTCATATCTGACCAGGTTTGTTTTAACAAAGTATGTGAAATCTTGGCTTACAGGTTTGTTAAGAACAACCAAGAAGATCTCTCTCCGCAATCAACTAGATCCATGCCCTTTTGCATCTCTTAGATCTAAGGATCAGATAACATTCACAGTACAAATCCAAAGTGGTATGTCCAGTAATCTCATTTTCTTTTTGCTTGTTTATTCTGTTAATTTGATTCCGAGATATGAATTGTAGTAAAGAAACTTAGATCTAGTAATCAAGAAAGAGTATTTCGCCATATTAATTAGTAAATCAAATATGATTCGGTCACTCTAAGTAGCTAGTATTTTGATTCACATCACTTATGAAACAGGTTGCAATTGCACTATCATTTCAAACATCGTGCAAAATAAGATTTCTGATAGTATGTTGAAGAAAGGAAAAGAAAAGGCTCAAGAGAGACCGTCAAAGAAAAGGTCTGTCTGGGATTTTTTTACTAAGGTAGAACTGCCTGATGGTAGTAAAAAGGCAAAATGTAACAATTGTAGAGGACTCCTATGTTGCGATAGCAAGAAACACGGAACATCTCAACTTTGGCGACATCTCAAAAGTTGCGATTGTACTGAGCCCCCAAACAAGGATGCAAGAACTACTCTACCATCTAACTCTTCTGGAAACAGAGAGAACCATTTGGGATATGTCCAACAAAGAAACACAGGAGAACCTTCTGGATCCCAAGAGAATAATTTGGGGGAGAACCATTTGGGATTTCTCCATCAAATAAACATAGAACCTTCTGGAAACAGAGAGAACCAATTGGGATACGTCCAACAAACAAACACAGAAACTTTTGGATGCCAAGATAATAATTTGGTGGAGAACCATTTAGGATATGTCCAACAAATAAACACAGAACCTTCTGGAAACAGAGAGAACCAATTGGAGTACGATCCCCAAAAAAATCGAGAGCTTTTTGTGAAAATGGTAATCGATAACAAAACAATGTTGGAACATGTGGAGAATCCTTTTCTGCAAGAGTTTGCAAGATTCCTTCAGCCATCGTATAGCCATGTAACTCGGAGGGATGTTGAGGAAGACTGCCTCACCTTTTATAAAAATGAGAAAGCCCAGTTGAAAGAGAAAATCGCCAAGCTAACTTCTAAAGTCAGTCTTAGTGTGGCACGGTTCCGTAATCCAAAAGACCACTGTCTACTTTTATGTGTTGCAGCACATTTTATTGATAATGATTTCAAATTGTTCAAAAGAATAATTGGGTTTGTGGAGGACGATGCTTCATGGTCAATGAAAGAAATTGATTATGAGAGAGTCCTAAATGATTGGGGACTTTGTAATAAAGTTTTTGCATGGTCAAAAACAAAATATTACTTTAGAGGTGCAGAGAAGTCCAGTCGAACATTGGATGTGAAGTGCATTCTGGAGTGTTTTTGTTCAATAGCTTATCGTATCTACAATGAAATTAAATCAGATGGAGATTATATTATAGAAATGATGAATGACCTGAATGAATCTCCAGAAAAAATGTGCTATTTCAATGAAATTGCAGCGCAACATAATCTTGCTCGTAAATTTGAATTTGTGCTTACTAACAAAGGAGTACTGGGTTTTGATCTCAATATTTTAAATGAAGCTTGTACCTACAAAAATGTTCTTTGCGCATTTGATGACATGAATGTAGGATGGAGCAAAGTGGAGGAAGTTGTTCACCTTCTAAATCCAATAAATGATGTGGTTGTGATGCTCTCTTCCCTTGAATTTCCCACATCAAATTTACTTCTAAAATTTGTTTTTGAAATCTCTGATGTCCTATCAGAGGCCTCTCGTGTTTTATCTGGTGGTACCAAATATGTTGTTGATTGGTCGCTAGAAAAATTGAATGAGTATTTGGCTAATTGTAATTATATAGTGCTGATTGCTTCATTGTTGGATCCTCGGTTCAAATTAAGATTCCATAAACGCTGCATTGGGAAGTTCATTGCCAAAGAAGAAGATTTTTATAAATTCTTCTACAGGTTGTACAATAAATATCAAAGTGAGAGCACAGAGATATACAGATTTGACCGTTTATCTCAAATACCAGAGTTGAATAAGTATTCGGAAGGTTGGGTGGAAGAGGGAGATGTGAATTTTGATGTGTTGGGTTGGTGGAAGGATAATGAATTAGTATACCCGATTCTTTCTAGGATGGCACGTGATATTCTTGCTATTCCCACTTCTTCCTCGTTTACTTCAGGCACAGAATCTGTGGAAGAAATTATTGATGAGATCTTTCATTCTACAGTGGACAAAGAGATGTCCAAGGTCTTGGTTTGCTGCAACAATTGGTTGAGAGCTGGTCGTAGTGCTGGTATGGCATCCATATATATACTTTTTTTTATAGATGTTGATATGATGTTTACTCGATTTACTTGTGATTATATATCTACGAAACTTTCAGACCCAAATTGTAGCTTAAGTTTTTTATAGTAGTGAGTAGTTGTTTATTTGACACCTGCTATAGCCTATTACAGTTCCTGTGGATTATATTGGCTCATGTATTTTCTTCTTCTCTTCTTCTTTTAGATATATAGTTCCTTTTAGAGAGTTGATAAATAGCGCTCTGTTTTTCCCGGATCTTAAAATTTTGAGCTTGTTTACCCATGACACTTCCTGAGTTTTGTTGTTGAATTGTTCGAAACTATTAGTAGTCAGGGCAAGTCAATTTCCATATTCCACTGTTAAAAAAATTAAATTCATTAACTAGGGCTTCTATACTGAGTAATATACTTTTATGTTCTGTTATACCAAAATTATTGCTTTCTATTGCACTTATACTTTACCGTACAAAGAGTTTCTAATTAGAAATAATTGGTGGCACAGATAGCAAGCATAGAAAACTATATATGATTCAAATGCATCAATGTGTCGAGGTCTTATATAAAATATAATCATAAACAACGAATGTATACTGGTTGCTTTTAAGAATTTCATATAGTTTAAATAAGAGCCACATTTCATTATCATTCTTATGCACTTTGTATACATTGCTTTTTCCTGGCACATAACATGAAATAAACAGAGTTCTTTTTAGATAACTTGAAATAAACATAATTAAACACTAATATATATTTATATATATATTATTTGTGATGTGAAGGTAAGTCTGTGGCTGGCATAGAAAACATTATAGAGAAGAGGCACCTTGATCAAGCTTTCCCTGAACACTCGAATAAAAGTAACAGTTGTGTATATGATCAGATAAAATGCCAAGAGTTGCTTGCTAAGCTGGTAATCTCATGTGAACTTCCATTCCATTTTGTGAAGAGTACTTGGTTCATAGAATGGGCAAAAAACCTTCAGCCATTGTACACTCCTGTTGATCTGGCTTCTATTAAGACAAAGTGCCTAGGTTTCTATCAAATAGAGAGACAAAGGTTTAAAAATCTCCATAAGAAAACCTTTGATAATTCAGCCCATCTAGCAAGAGTTTGCTTTAGTGCCCACCTAGCAGAAGTATTCCTCACCAATTATATTTGTGTTACAGCACACTTCATTGATAATGATTTTAATTTGGTCAGAAGAACAATTGGTATAAAAATCATAACTGATTGGAAGCCTTCGGCGATAACTGCACAAGTACAGAGATGCATAGACAATTGGGAGCTTCCTAAAAAGGTACTTGCATTTACAACTCAAAAAATTAATGATGAGTCTCCCAAGGAAATTTTAGATGGGTTGACTTGGGGTGCTGGGGCAATCAAGTTGCATTGCATTATCGATGGGTTGTTCAATGAACTATTGAAATTTATATGGGATGAACTGCAAAAAGTATTTGAATCTATCAGGAAGATGATAAAATTCTTTGCAGAAGATCCTAAGGCGATGCATACTATTAATCAACTTGCCATTGAATTTAAAATTAAACCCCCAAAATCATACCTTCAACTTGATGATCAGAGAAGGTGGGACACTACATTGAACATGTTATCTGATGCACTTGCATACAAAGATGATTTTTATGCATATAAAGGTTATGATGAGAGGTTCCCTTTATGTGAAAATTGGAATGAAGTGGAAAGTGCTGTCAAACTTCTGAAACCAATTTATGAAGCAGTTACCATTCTCTCTTCCTCTCAATATCCCACGTCAAACTTGTTTTTGAAAATTGTTTTTGAAATCTATGATGCGCTATCGCATGTAGTTTTCAATACAAATAATCAATACAATAAAGGAAAATTCTTAGATTTCCTGATGAGAATTTCATACAGTTATTTGAAAGATTGCAATAATGTATTGCTAGTTGCCTCTCTATTGGATCCCCGATTCAAGTTGACCTACTTGGAACGTTGCTATATGGAACACATCTCTGACAGAGATGAAATTGAAAAATTTATTGGGAACCTTTTCATTAAGTTAAAAAAAAAACATGATCGGGGAATGTTAGAACTTAAGACATACTTGCAAGAAGGCCGTGTGGATGTCAGAGGTGATGATTTTGATGTTTTGAGATGGTGGAAGGATAACAAATCAAATTTTCCAATTCTTTCAAGGATAGCACGTCATATTCTTGCTATCCCTGTTTCTTCACTACCCTCTGAGTTGGCTTTTTCCCCAGGATTTTCTGGGGAAGAAAGTAAATTTATTAGGTTCGGAAAACTTGCGAATAAATTGGGTCCAAGGACATTGGAAGCTTTGGTGTGCTCTTATAATTGGCTGTCAGATGCAAGCAGTAATGGTAAGCAACCTGTTAATTTTCTATGATCTTATAATTGTGCATGTATACTGTTAATTTTGTAGTGTTTTATTGAGAAATGTACCAGCACAGCTTCTTTTACTAGAAAGAAAATTTTCCAGCATTTATCAATATTTAAAGTCATTCATTTACTTTGAACGTGTATAGCCTAAATTTCCAGCATTTATCAAGATTTAAAGTCATCCATTTTCTAATAGATGGTTATTGTAGATAACTATTTTCATCTCTATTCAATTAAATATTTGTTCCAACCCATATGCGAAAAAGCTCTGCTTACCTTTTAGATTTAAAAACTTTATTTGTTTTGTCTAGGCCAGCTACTACATACCAATAATGGACGTTTGAAAAAAAAATTGGTCTATAATTGGATTCCTATAATGGAAATATGAGTCGTGTAGTGTCCTTGCTTGATCCCGATTATTTGATTATGTAACAACACAATCTTTTTGTTGATGCATAACTATTCATCCAGTTTAGTTGATTATTGTCCATTTTCTTCTGATGAATTAAAATAAGGGAAATTTACGCAAAAGGGGGCAGCAATTGACTTGGTAGAGAAGCACATTCCACCATCATACAAATGCCCATTACGAGCCTGTGACTTCTGGTCCATAAGTTTTCTTAAGTATGGCTTGAGTGGAAGAATGTCAGAAGAAATAGTAGCGATAGGTGGTGCAAGATTGACTGCTGAGAAGATGCAGTGTCTCATCAATCCCATTGACAAGGATGGATCTGACAACTGGATTCCTGATGATGTACGTTCGGATTATGTACAACTGGCTCCCTGTTTTCCATTTTCCTTGATTTATGTTATGTTTTCGCATTTGAACCAAATTGTGCCCTTAATATTTAGGCATAAATTCAATCATGGATAGTTGTTTAGGTAAATTCCTAATTGGCCTTCATTGCAAATGGGGGCAATAGACGCTACTAAGCACAATATTTGCAATATTAGATTGTCCACTTTCTCAAGTTTCAATCATCAGATTTGACTTTAACTACGATTGGATGCATTTTGCAGGTTATCAACTGCTATATTAGTATCATGAACAGTAAAGGAAGTACATCAGCTAAAATCCTGAAACTTACCACCTTCGATAGTCAGAAATTGCAGTCATTGGATGAAAGAGATAAACTTCGTGAACGCAATTTGTGTAACATCATTGAGACGGGCAACAATTTCCTTCAAAATGAACTGGTAATTTTCATTAATATATGACCTGTACAGTACAACTTATAATTCTTACTAGTTGGAAGAACTAACAATCATAATTTGTAGGTGTTCTTGCCAATCCACGAACAAAACCATTGGTTTGTTGGGGCCTTAAATGCTTCAAAGAAGGAATTCCAGATATTGAATTCCTTGAACTCAGGGGGCGATACTTATAAAGAAACAATTCAAAAGCTGGTATATATTTTCTCAAATAAGTATTGCTGGCATATGCTATTATACCATGCATGTAATGTTTATCATATTTGCATTTGGCCATTCAGAGATTAGGAATTCAAGTGTGTATTGATGCTGCACTTGATTCCCAAGGTACTCTACAAGCATGGCGACCAGAGATCAACGTACTTAATTGGCCTATATCTGTTATTTCGAACTTACCACAACAAAAAGACGGGTATGATATATTACATTATTATTCATTTGATTTCTGTAGAAATTATTTCATTCCATTGAGTAACCCAATTGGTGTTTAATTTAGATATTCTTGTGGTCTATTTGCACTCAAGTACATGGAATTATGGGATGGATCAAAGCTTGCTACTGAATTCACACAGGTGTGCTATTATTCTTTATGATGGTTTATCTTGCAATTTTCATAGAAAATAAATTAATTGTACAATGTACTTATATATGATGTATTTAACTTGGCAGGATGACATTGACATGTTTAGGAAACAGCTAGTTGGTGAGCTAATCTTTTCAGAGCTCAATGAGATGAAGGATATTCAAAATGAAGTTAAGACAAAAAAATTATATACTAGAAAATCAGACGAATCAGAAGAATCAGAAGAATTAGAATCAGGAGAATCAGAAAAATTAGATTTAGGAGAATCAGAAGAATTAGAATATATATACAACAACAAAGTAGGCACTTTTCGCGATGGGACTTCGTCGCGAAAAGTACCGTCGCAAAAGAAAAAACACGTTTATGATGGTACTCCGTCGCGAAAAGTAACTTTTTATCCTCGCGAAAAGTGCATGTCTTTTGTAGTATCAGGAGAATCAGAAAAATTAGATTTAGGAGAATCAGAAGAATTAGAATCAGGAGGATCTAATTCTCCTGGAGAATCAGAAGAATTAGAGTGAGGAGAATTAGACGAATAAAATATCAACAAGTCATATCATTAGCGCCCCAAACCCTCCTTCAAATGATTTGGTTTTGTTGTACTTATTTCAATTTAAAAAATAAATTATAATTTGGAAAACTTCTATATGTCCTTCTGTGATACAAATGGCCCACACAAAAAGTTTCGGGGCACAATTGTGTGGAGCTGTGAAACTTATTATTGTAAGCTTATGCATGAAATTGTTCTCTTGGTACAAGTTACTACATTGTAATTGCTTACATTTTTCTACAATTTTTTTCCTTACATTTTTCGGCAAAAATTTGAGAAAACAATTAATGCAACTGCTTACTTCGAGAATGGTGCGGTCTAATTAATCCTTTTCCAAAGATTTCATTTCTTACTTTCTAAAAAGAAAA
Source organism: Carex kokanica (assembly GCA_025461125.1). NCBI lineage: Eukaryota > Viridiplantae > Streptophyta > Magnoliopsida > Poales > Cyperaceae > Carex > Carex kokanica. The sequence goes on along the minus strand of JAJGRX010000674.1, from coordinate 2,108,883 downwards.
AAAATCATATGCGCCTAATCATACTTCCTAAGATATAATCTGATCCACAAGTGGATCCGCTAATTGGTCCATTTCTTTTTTATTTCTTAACATTTTATTGACATAACTTGACAAAGCGTAGTAATTGATTGTCCAAAATTTATCTTTTCTAATTATCTTAAAAATTTAATTATAAAGTGAAAACTTAAAAAGGCATTGGCTTATAACATATTTCGCGTAAAAAAATCCCTTGGACCGAATTTGAATCACATTGTGTGTCTCTTTTCATTTTTTTTAAATTAATGAAGGCTTAATTTGAAGTCGTTTATTCATCAAACTAGTAAATATACTCTAAATACTATTTTGTACTTGCTCTAAATGAATAACTTTTTTTTTTATAAAATGAAAATATTTTGAATTATAGTGGTCAGTTATTTAATTTATAATTTGTAGAGGCGGAAAGCATTATTAATAAACTAATTCTGCCTCTTACTGCGGTGAAGGCATTATGAAAAAAGTTAGCCAGAATATTAGAAAATATTATAAAAAAAATTAACAGCATACATTACAATTATTAATTATTTAAGAAATTTGAAAGATGAAGGTATTATTTCCATTCATTACAATTTACAATGAAGAAAACAAAAGGATTTGTGCAAAAATGCCCATACAATTTTAATTCCTTTCACCAAAATTAATAAATAGAGCAACGCATAAAAGCCCAATACTTTATTTGCAATTATAATTCCATTACTTTAAACCCACCGATTCAAGTCTATACGGCCCGAATTGTGTTAATAGAGGTGCATTGCTTTTGTTGTATATTATTCACGAAATTTTTTAAGTTACCACCTCAAAATTTTAAAATTCACACCAAAAAATATTCTATTTAAAAAAAAAAATAGGTGGGCAGACTGGGTTTGCGCACGTGGCAAATTCTCAATTTTATATTAAACGGTGATAATGTGCGAATTATGAAAATTTGAGGTGGTAACTAAAAAAATTTCGGGTTTTGTTAATAGACTAATATTGTAACTGACCCTAAATTTCTCCCTGAATCTCATCAAATAAAATCAATTCCAGTCTCAGTTTTAGTTTGAGTTCCAATTAGAGAATTTAAGAAACATCAATTTTATTTTCAAAATTATAAATTTGTAAGACTTTTTCACCTACTAAGTACTAACGCAAGGGTGTTTTCTCACAAAAAAAAAAAGTACAAGCCAAAAGTCAGAGAAAAATATGCACTGAGTTGACATCTCAATGTCAAAAACCAAATGTTTTTTTTTTTCTTTCTTTGTTTCTTGCTTTCTTTCTCTGCCCCTGGGTAAAAATATGACAATAAGGAAGTCACTATGTTCAGGAGTGTTCATTAGCTCGGTTCGATTAAAACAAAATAAGATAGACAAATTAAAATTTTATTCGGTTTTAAAAAATACAATTAATGAATCCACTGAAGTAAACTTATCAATCAAATTAAAACAGAACCAATATAAGAAGATTAATCATAAAAGTATACATTTTTTGTTATTTTTTTTATTTTTTTTTAAGATTGATTTAAAATTTTTGTTTGATTCGGTCTAACTTGTTTTAAACTGAACCAAGCAATATGGTTTGGTCTACCCAGACTAACCGGTTCGGACGGGGGATGGGTTTAAAAATTTTGAACGGTTTAGTCTAACCAGATTTAAAAATTTCTAAACCAAACCGAACCGAATAATTAATCTGATTTTAAAAATGAACCGTTTAATATGAACTCTATCGATTCTATTTAAAACTGATTAAACGGAACCCGATGAACACCCCTAACTATGTTCACCTTTTTTTAGTACCTTGGCTTTCTTCTCAAAATAATGTAGTTACTTAAAAGCTTCTTCTGTAATTTAATTATTTCAATTCTACTTTTTCAATATAATTTTGTATTTGCAAAAACATAGTCAATAAAATTTAGTTATATTTGTCTAAAAAAAAAAAAAAGTAAAACTTCCGTACATAATTAATAAAAAAGAAATAATTTAAAACCGTTTGAAAGAATTAGTTAATAAATATTTATTGCGTGGACAACATTGTAGAAAGAATTATGTATATAGTTCGTTATTTTTTAAATATTTGATATAATATTAGAGAATTCAAATACTTGAGGACTTTGATCACGCAAGAAGACAAATAATAATTTATATAAGATTTGAATATTCTATAAAAGATTAGGTCCAGCTGGAAACAATCAGCCATATTTATTTATTGGAAAGAAGGTTGGCAGCGACTGTGTATTAGATGATGGTTATGTTTTACCCACCATAGATTGGGAGTTATTAATTTAATTATAGAAATGCATTTTGGAAGGAGATAAAGTGTGGAAGGAAGAGGAAGAATCGACGGGAGATCTACGGCGGCGAAGGTAGTGACGGCACTCAACACTGATCCTTGCAGGCCTCCTTGAGATGAATTGCCGGAGGAGTTGTTGGAGGAAGCTATCGAAGAAGCCCATGGCGGCCGCAAAGATTTGGATTTATGGGGAGAAAAATCGACAGAGATTTCTAGATAGAGAAATGATGATTTTTCTGAGTTACAGAGAGATTGAAGAAAACTGAAATTTGATTATTTTCAGATGTACAGTTCTGTTACAGTGTAGCACTATTTATCTAAAAGTAAAGGTGCCTACTTCTAATCTTAACGGGTGCCTATACAACGGTAATATGCTAAAAATAGAAATAAAGGTGGAGGTATTTTGTTGCTCCCTTTATTTCTAAAAATAACCAATGATGTAAATCCCTAACGGGTCTGAGGTTATTGGATCCTAATCCTCATTATTTTTAACACTCCCCCTCAAGTTAGGCGTGTAGATGTTAATCAACCCTAACTTGGTTATATTTTCTTCAAATGATTTCGGTTCTAAACTCTTCGTAAAAATATCCGCCAATTGATCTTCGCTTTTTACGTATGGTGTCTCGATTTCTTTGGATTGGATTTTTTTCTCGGATAAAATGACAATCCACTTCAATGTGTTTAGTTCGCTCATGGAACACGGGATTAGATGCTATATGTCGAGCCGCTTGATTATCACAAAACATTTGAATTGGATCTCGAATTTTAATTTCCATATCCCCAAGAAGTTGTTTTATCCATGTTAATTCACTTGCGGTTGATGCCATGGCACGATACTCCGCTTCGGTACTTGATCGTGCCACGACACTTTGCTTCTTACTCTTCCATGTGATTAGATTTCCGCCTACAAACGTGCAAAAACCGGTTGTCGATTTTCTATCGAAGCTCCCGGCCCAATCTGCATCGGAATAGCCACATAGAGTATTAGAATTATTATTTTTCATCCAAATTCATTTTCCGGGGGTTTTCTTTAAATATCTCAATATTCTATTAATAGCCTCTAAGTGTGGAGTTCTTGAAGAGTGCATAAATTTGCTTATTTGACTTACGGAAAATGCAATATCCGGACGTGTCACCGTAAGATAAATTAATTTTCCTACAATTCTTTGAAATTGGTTTATGTCATTTAATAGTTCACCATCTTCACTATTTAATTTACATTTTGTATCTATTGGGGTAGAGGCCGGTTTACATGCTAACTTGCCGGTTTCTTTTAACAAATCTAAAATATATTTTCTTTGAGATAGAAAAATGCCTTTTTTAGAATATGTTACTTCAATTCCTAGAAAATAATTTAAATATCCAAGATCCTTAATTTCAAATTTTTCTTTTAATTGAAGTTTAATTTTCTTTATCTCTTCTAAATTGTTTCCGGTAATTATTATGTCATCCACATAGACTAATACAATGGTGATGTCTATACCGTTACTTTTGGTAAACAATGAATGGTCGGCATTGCTAATTTTGAAATTACAAGAAATTACATAGGAGCTAAGTTTGCCATATCATGCCCGTGGAGATTGCTTTAATCCATAAATTGATTTTTTTAACCTACAAGCTAAATTAGAATTTTTTTCCAATTTATGACCGGGTGGTAGTGTCATATACACCTCTTCTTCAAGTGTTCCTTGAAAAAAAACATTTTTGACATCCATTTGATAAAGATCCCAACCATTGTTTACCGCGATAGAAAATAAGATTCTAACAGTATTCATTTTTGCTACCGGAGCAAATATTTCTTGGTAATCGATGCCGTAAGTTTGGGTATAATCTTTGGCAACTAATCTTGCCTTGTACCGTTCTATGGTACCATCACAATTGTATTTAATTTTATATACCCATTTGCATCCAACCGGTTTCTTATTTTTTGGTAATGGAACAATTACCCAAGTTTCATTTTTTTCTAGAGCTTTTAGCTCTTCTTTCATGGCTTCACACCAATTTGGGACACTTATGGCCTCATGGTAATTGTTTGGCTCTAATTCCTTTTGGAGAGAAGTAATAAATGCCTTATGACTTGAAGAGACCTTTTCATAGGAAATAAAATTTTGTATAGGGTACAATACCGAGTATGTTATGTAGTCTCTAAGCTTTGTAGATGGTTGGCTTATTCGTGATGATCTTCTAACAACACGTTCTTCCTCTTCTTCACTTTCATGATTATCCTCATTTCCTCCTATCTCTTCTATTTGATTGTTGGGCTCATTTTCATAGTTATCATTTGATACATTTTCTTGAACATTTATTTGGGGTAAAATCATAATACTTCTACCATTGTCATGAGAATTAAGACTTTCATCTCTATTTTTAAAATATGGTTCTTTTTCACAAAAAATAACATCCCTAGAAATATGTAGTTTTTTATTGATAGGGTCATAACATTTGTATCCCTTTCTTGTAGAGGAATACCCTAAAAATTGTTTTTGTAGATGTATGATCAAGTTTATCCTTTCTTTTGATATGTGCAAAACAAGTACAACCAAATACTTTTAAATGATCAATATTAGGCTTTCGTTGGCAAATGATTTCTAGTGGGCATTTGTTTTCTAATTTAGTGCTAGGTAATCTATTGATCAAGTATGTGGCACTAAGAATGGCATCCGACCAAAAAAATTTTGGAACATTTGATTGAAATAAAAGTGCTCTTGTTACTTCTAATAAATGTCTATTTTTTCTTTCCGATACACCATTTTGTTCGGGAGTATTTATACAATTTGTTTGGTGAATTATTCCTCTTTTTTTGAATAAATTTGCAAAATTATTATTTACAAATTCCGTACCATTATCCGATTTAAATATTTTGATTTTGACATTAAATTGATTTTCAACACGATTTATAAATTCTAGAAAACAATAAAACACTTCATCTTTTGATTTAAGCAAGTAAAGCCATGTGGTTCGTGAGAAATCATCAATGAATAGCACAAAATATTTAAAACCATTGTAAGAAATAATTGGGACCGGACCCCATACATCGGAATGGATTAATTCAAAAGGTGCTTCACTTTTACTAATTGACAAAGAAAAAGGAAGTCTTGTTTGCTTAGCTAGCTTACAAACATCACAATTAATACAATTTTTTGAAGAAAAATTAAAAAACTTGTTCAAAGTTTGGTCGGAGGGATGCTCAAGTCTCTTGTGCCAAAGTTCTTGATCTAATGACTCATTTGTTGCACTAAAAATTAATTCTTAAATTTTAGAATATAAAGCCCATTTTCTAAAAATCCTTCACCAATCGTCTTCTCGGTTTTCCGGTCCTGAAATTGGATATTTGTAGGGGAAAAAATTGCATTACAATTTAGTTCTGATAGGGCCATGTTCCACAGGCCCTTTAATTTAAACTGGGCCATGAACAACTGGGATTCGGACCTCACTAAGAGGCCAACCCGAAGTCATATGAAAGGCCCAAATATCCACCAAGTCGGGGCCCAATACAGCGGCCCCAATATGCCTTAAATGAGTTCGTGTTAACCGACATGCGGGATGATGGTAGAAACGGCTAACTTAATGCCCCCTATCCCAGTAACGGCTGACATAACTACCCACGTCCTCCATAACTGCCCGAGATAGCAGTTATGGACGGACTATATAAGCCAGTGATTCCCATGAAGCGGGGACACGTTTTTCCAACCACAAGAGAGATCATACAGGATAGAGTCAGAATCTCTCACAATCCACCCCGAGTTCACAACTCACTCCACACCTCGGCCTGCCATCTTTTGGCAGGACGAATCCGACTCAGCCCAATTTCCCATACGGCCTCATCTCCCGAGATAGGACGTATCAACCACCGTGGGGCCATGCCTTCGCTCATACAGAGATTTCGATGGCTCAACAAAACACGTCAGTTCCGCTCCCACCAGGAATCACAGTCCCGACAGGTGCAATGATCACACCACCTCCCCTTGTAACCCCGCTTACAGGGAACCCCTCCCACAGTCAGCCTCACGCGGCGAGGCCTAACAATCCGATAATACGACCTTCTGGTCCTCAACCGACACAACCTCGCCACACAGGCCTCGACATGGCTGCTCACCCTTTGTTTACTGAAGGACACACGAGCCGGCCATTGTTTACTGAGCAAACACCGCTACTCAGTACTTATCACCCACCATACATACCGCACTACACTCAACAGACGCCATTTTACCCTTATGGCGCGACCACCTACACACCATACACCCCGATGTACCCCCAGTATCCTTATGCGACACCACCTGCACAATGGGGTCCGGGAGGCGCTCAAGGGGTATATCCAGTGACAGGTCCAACGCCACATTCCCAACAAGTGCCGCTGCGACCTATAATCCAGACTGTGCCACTAACTGCCCCGGAGGCACCACATTCCCGGCCTCTATCAGCAAACCGTGTCCTTAGTCGACCAGTTAAAATTCATCCCAGAAATTTGAACTCTCAGTTCATAGATGTTCGAACTGGTAGTGAAACAGATACGCCCATCCCGCCGGACCAACAGGTCCAATCCAAACGTCAGGACCAAAACATTCCACTGACAGGAGCTCAACAAACCGAAAGAAGACAGCAGGAAGGGCAAGGCGAAAGTAGGGAACCTGATCCCGAAAAACAGCCCCAGGTTGAGCAACCCGAAGTTCGCCATAACAATGAGCGCGAATCAGCCAACCAGGGCAGAGGTTCCAGACCGTCACGCCGAGAACAGTCGCGCTCCCGCAGGGAACGCGAACGAAGCCCACCCCGAGGTCGGGATAGAACTCGCCGAGATGATCATAGAAGAAACAGGCGATCACCTACCCCGACCCGAGGCGTAAATATGGCTCAAATAGAAGAATTGATTCAGACAAGGCTTGCGGCTAAATTGGCCGAGATAGAATCCCAGAAGACAGGTGCCACCTCTCGACCTATGGGGATCAACGATGGCCCACTTTCTAGGGACATCTACCGCCATTCCATGACGGATTTCAAGTACCCAACAACTCTTCCCAGCTTCCGGGGCAGCGGTGATACTCAGGATCCGCATAATTTCGTGTACGGATTCCTTGAGCGACTTCGCCTCCTGGGAGCCACTGACGCCATCATGTGCCGCGTCTTCACCACTTGTTTAACAGGCGAAGCATGGGACTGGTACATGACGCTACCTCGGAGATCCATTAACAAGTTTGAAGACTTCGCAAAACTGTTCCTGGAAAGATACACGATTATTAAGCCACCGCAAGCAACATGCGAGATGCTCCTAGACATTGTCCAAGGACAGCATGAAAGGACAGGTGCGTTTGTTAATCGGTTTATCCAAGCATCTCGGCGAATTCAGAATCTCAACGAAGAATTCGCCTTGGCTGCCATCAAGAAAGGACTTCGCAAGGGGGGTCCGGGTACTTTGCGTTACGAGGCGCATATGAAGAAAATGACTACTTTGAGGGAATTTGTAGCCTTTGCTGAGGGTTACATCCGCGCTGAGGACGACAATGGCAGTCCCACGAGGTTCCGATCCCGATCTCCTCGTCCAACAAACAAACAACAGACTCAAGATAGGTCTCGCAATCAAAGAGAACCTCGGCAAAACCAACCAACCGAGCACACTTCCGGTACTAAAGGGTACCGACAGCATTTTGTGCGATATGCTCCTCTCACTAAGAAGCGGCATGAGATGTACAACATCATAGAAGGCATGTTCGATCTACCCCCGCCGCTGCCAAAGAGCATTTTTACGGTGGTCGACAACTCGAAGAAATGTGAATACCACGGATTCAACGGGCATTCCACCGCAGAATGCCTCCAATTGAAGGACATCCTGGAGAGATTAGCCCGAGAAGGAAAACTAGTCGAGTTCATCAACCCCGACTTCTTCAAAAAGTTTTTCAAGAAATACAATGGTCAAGGTAAAGTTTTTAAGAAACCCATTCCATATAGACAGGATTACACGGGACCTCGGGTTGGGGAGGGCAATCCCCAAATCCGAGATGATTCCGAGATAAGACGCCCGGAGCGGCAGGGTAGTCCTGTCATTAATGTGATCAGTGGGGGTCATCACGGTACTGCCCGAGAAATCTTACCACGTGACAATCGAAAACCATACCCCACTGTCCTACCAGTTGAAGCCATAAATGATAAGAAACGGCCTCGATCTGAGGAAGCGATATCTTTTTCCGAGAAAGACCTCGGTGCAATTTCGGGCCCACATGATGATCCCATAGTACTTAACCTCAAGATCAACACTCATCGGGTTAAAAGGGTGTTAGTTGATACCGGCAGCTCGGCCGACATCTTGTACCTACCAGCCTTCACACAAATGGGCCTCAACACTCGCGCTCTCCAACAACACATATCACCTTTGATAGGCTTCACGGGAGACGCCCTTCAACCTCGGGGAATGATGCCACTTAAAGTGACATTCGGTACATCCCCCCGGACAGTGGAAGTCATGGTGGACTTCCTCATCGTGAATGCCCCTTCTGCGTACAATGCGATCTTGGGTAGAGCGACCTTGAATAAAATCGGTGCTATCATTTCTCCTTCCCACCTCAAAATCAAGTTCCACACCGACAACGGGATAGGGGAAGAATGTGGCCAACAGCAGGTAGCTCGCGAATGCTACATGACAACCATTCAGGGTCATGGAGGTTCTGTTCACCAAGTCGATCAGCCTGATGCAAAGACCAATCCACAGCGGTTGCGTTCTAGTACTGACTTTTTGCCTCCAAACACCGACCTCGCATTGGACCCAGTGGATAAAGCTGAGGTGAAAGCTCCCCTTGAGCCCGTTGATGAAGTCGAGCAAATTGAATTAGGTGACGGTAAAACACTTAATATAGGAAAGGCGATCCAAGGGTCGGCAAGGGCCGAGTTAATCAAATTCCTCCAAGAAAACCAATCTGTTTTCGCTTGGACTGCAGCCGACATGCCAGGTATTCCTAGGTCAATTGCCGAGCATCGATTGCACATTAAACCAGGGTCAAAACCAGTCAGACAGAGGAAGCGCAATATGGGGGACGAACGACAGCAAGCCGTCAAGCGCGAGGTACAGAAATTACTTGACGCTGGCTTTATAAGAAATGTCGAATGCCCAGAATGGACAGCCAATCCCGTGCTTGTCAAGAAATCCAATGGCGACTGGCGTATGTGTATCGATTATACCGATCTCAACAAAGCTTGTCCTATGGATCCTTTCCCTTTACCCAAAATCGATCAATTGGTCGATTCAACCTCGGGACATGCTTATCTCAGTTTCATGGATGCCTTCTCCGGGTACAATCAGATCCGGATGAGCCAAGCCGACGAGGAAAAAACTGCTTTTACTACCAACTCGGGACTTTATTGTTACCGGGTTATGCCTTTCGGATTGCGCAATGCTGGGGCCACATTCCAAAGAATGGTTAACACCGTTTTCCAAGGCCAGATTGGACGAAATGTAGAGGCATACGTAGATGATCTACTCGTCAAAAGCATGTCTGACCTCGACCATGTCCGAGATCTCCGCGAAACCTTCGCAACATTAAATTCGGCCAACATGAAGCTCAACCCAAAGAAAAGCTTCTTCGGTTTAACTGGTGGTAAATTCCTTGGCTTCATGGTTTCTATGCGAGGCATTGAGATTCATCCCTCCAAATCACAAGCCATACTCGACATGAAACCACCCCGAAATCTCAAAGAGTTGCAATCCCTCACAGGTAAACTGGCCGCTCTCAACAGGTTTATTGCGAGATCTGGGGATGTGTGTTTTCCTTTCTTTAAGGCCATGCGCAAGTCGGCCAAATTTGAATGGACAGATGAATGTGCGATAGCCTTTGACAAGGTCAAATCCTATCTCGCCAATCCACCGTGCCTCAGCAGGCCAACCGCGGGTGACACCTTGGTGTTGTATTTGGCAACAACAGGACATGCAGTAAGCGCTGCCCTTGTTCGCGAAGAGGGACGCGATCAGAAGCCGGTCTATTTTGTCTCACATGTACTTCGGGACGCCGAAACCAGATACTCCCAAATTGAAAAGGCGGCATATGCTCTAGTCATAGCTGCTCGGAAGTTGCGACCTTACTTTCAATCACATCCCATAAAGGTTTATACCGGGATACCACTCAAAAAGGCCTTCGCAAATTTTGATTCATCCGGGCGATTGCTAGCTTGGGCACTCGAGTTATCCGAGTTTGATGTCTCTTTCCATCCTCAAAATGCCCTGAAGTCCCAGATCTTCGCCGATTTTATTGCTGAATACTCTGGACTTCCTCCCGAATCTGAAGGACGCTGGGTAATTCATGTTGATGGTGCTTCTTCATTACAAGGAGCGGGCGCCGGGGTATCTCTCACTGGTCCACAAGGGGAAACCCTGAATTATGCTCTTCACTTTCAATTCCCGGTAACAAACAATACCGCGGAATACGAAGCCATGATAGCGGGTCTAAAGTTGGCTAAAGAATTAGGAGCCCGCGAGGTTCACCTCCGTAGCGATTCCGAGTTGGCAGTCAAGCAGATCAATGACGAATGCCGAGTCATGGATGACAACTTGCGCAAATACAGACAGCAGTTCCACCAGCTCAAGAGTCACTTTGACGAGGTCAACATTCAACATGTTTCTCGAAACAAAAATTGCCAAGCTGATGCTTTATCCAAGCTCGGTGCTTCGGGCAACCTTGACAAAGACCGGCCCGTGATTGTTATGGATGTTCCTGAATCCAGCATTCACATTGATACCACAGCTGTTCTCACCATCATTGAACCCGGAGATTCCTGGTTCACCCCGATGTGGAATTTCCTTAACACGGGAGTTCTACCCACAGACCCATTGGAAGCCCGACGTCTGAAAAGGATCGCACCCATGTATTCTATTTTCAACAATCACCTCTATAAACGAGGATATGTGCGACCTTGGCTCAAGTGTATCAACGAAGAGATGGCATCAAAAATGTTGTTAGAGGTACATGAGGGCATCTGTGGGAGCCATCAAGGGGCGAAAACTCTTGCAAAACGCATTCTCCGAGCTGGTTTTTACTGGCCAACCATGCAACATGATGCGGCCACTTTGGTCCGAAAGTGCGAACGATGCCAATACCACAGCAAGTTAAGTAACATTCCGGCATACGACCAGATATCCATCTCGGGGGCCTGGCCTTTTGACTTATGGGGAATAGACATAGTCGGGCCATTTCCCACAGCTATTCGACAGCGCCGTTGGATAATTGTCGCAGTGGAATATTTCACCAAATGGGTTGAAGCTGAAGCACTGGCAACAATTACAGCCGCAGCAGCAGAGAAGTTCATTTGGAGGAACATCATTTGTCGCTTCGGCATACCACATGCACTCATCTCGGACAATGGAACTCAATTCAATGCAGCCCGAACCATCGCATTCCTGTCCAACTTGGGTATCCAAAACAATTTCACCTCGGTCAGCCACCCGGCTAGCAATGGCTTGGCCGAAGTCACCAACCGTACAATCTTAGATGGCCTGAAGAAGAAAGTTGCAGAGAACAGGAAAAACTGGCCCGACATTCTTGATGGCATCTTGTGGGCTTATCGTACAACACCCAGAGAGGCTACACAGCAAACACCATATTCTCTGGTATTCGGAATGGAAGCAGTCACTCCAATCGAATTGATGGAACCATCTCTCCGCACTTTGACATATTCCGCTGAAGCGAACCGCGAGGCACGTGCTGCTGACCTCGACCTCATCACCGAAGGTCGGGAGAAAGCTCGCATACGCACCATGGAATATCAACGACGAGTTAAGCGTGCATTCGACAAACATGTGGTACCTCGTGCGTTTCAACCTGGTGATCTGGTTCTCAAAACTGTTGAAGCTACTGGCAAACATGTCAGTAAACTCGCTCCTCAATGGGAAGGTCCCTTCAAGGTCATCCGACCCCGAGGAAAAGGCGCATACGAGTTGGAAGATCCGAGTGGTTTCATACTTACTCGACCATGGAACGCTTGTCACCTTCGGAAATTCTACACTTAATGTATGATTTTACTTTCACATTGTTTTACTTCCTATATTCCATGTATTGTTATGGGCGAGATAAGCCCTTTTTTCTGTTATATCTCATGTATTTTACCTAGACCAAGATACAAGTTTTTGTATGGTCCTAGGCTGTTCTCAATTTATATATGATATTTGCTTGTGTTATTATTATTTGGGGTACGAGATATATGAACGAAAGCCTTTTTGGCAACGAAATAAGTCTTGGTCAAGATTCCCGAGATACACAAGAAATAAATGTAGTCTTACGAGACGACGACTGTTAAACCAGTACTATGATTTTTATGTTCGCGACATTAATCGAAAACCCCTTGGGGTAACGTATGTTTCTCGCGACTTCCCTTTTCCCCGATGTCGATAAATAAAAAAAAAAAAAAACGGGGCAAGAAGGATATATACAAAGCATGAACTGAGATAAAAATCGAAAGAAACATCTCGGAGAAATAAAGAACTACGAAATAATAATAATTTAGGATTACACAAATTTCTGTTAAACCCCTACATTTCCGGGGTATACCACATCATATTACAACATTTCTGTTAAAACCCCCACATCTCGGGGGTATGAATACATTAATACATCACAGTTCTGTTAACCCCCACATCTCGGGGGTATAAAATCATTCCTAAACAAAATAAAATTCCTTGCTTCCTTAGCTCGATATGATCCTGCATATAAACAAAAACAGAGACTTAGTGAGCATAGGCCAGAATACCTCATCTCGAGGAATATGATAGGTAAAATTACACTTACAAATAGATCAGTCCGCCTCTTTCGGACTTCCATTTCCCCCTTCGCGAGGTGAGAGGGGAGCATCTAAAGTCGCCTCATTTCCTTGCCCATCAGGGTTGACCGCCTCATCTTCTTCAGTTGCCATCATCTCGCGGCCTATACTATTACCTTCAGACTCAGAAGGCAAATCGTCCAGCTCTTCAGATGGGGCATCTGGCAAGTCGAGATGCTTGGGCCATTTAGCCTTGGGCCAGGGATGGACGATACCTAAAACCGGATGATTTTCAAGCATAAGGTCCTGATTAATAGGAGTCCCGTCCGGGTTCAAAAATAAATCACCCTCTTCATCCCAGCGGTAACCCGACAGATTTTTTGTAACAACTTTTTCAGGGTTCACCTCGGTAAACCCTACCTGTTCGGGTCTAAACGGGTAATGGTCGGCTAGTGCCAAGAGATAGCCATGCACGGTTGCTGTCATCATGTCAACACATGCGTAAGGGACAGCTTGTGTGAAGGCTCTGCTGCCCAGAAATCTGCTAAGTGTTTTCTTTGGCAGCTCATACATCTCGGCCTGAAGTCGGGCGTTCTCTGCCCTCATGTCCTCCAACTCTTTAGTTCGGGCCTCGAGTTCGGTTTTAAGACGTGCCGACTTGCCCTTGTAATCCTCGGCTTTGCGTTTTTGTTGCTGCAATTTCTCCTCTGCCTCCTTACGCTGGGCATCCGCTTGCACGCCCACATGCGTTGCAAATTCGAGTTTGGCCTTAAACACAGCAGCTTGGCCATGCGCTATTCTCATTTCCTTATCCTTTTGTGCGGCCATTCGCAAAAAGTAGTTCCTCTCGAGGATAGCCCTGTTCAGCGACTCTTGGTCAGTACGAATGACGAGGGAATCCCGTTTGTCAATCGAGTCCTTCAGAAACCCGAAGTACACCCCGGCATCATGCAGTAGACTCGACACATGACCAACTACTTGGTCGGGGTGCTCCTCAGCCCATCTCCTCTGGTGCTGAGTGGTGGTTAACCTGAAGGTTTCCCGTGAAAAGGCGGCATGAACCTCGGGATGCTCCACCTCGTCCTGCATTAGCGAATACCCAGGAAGATAGGCCAAGATGCTGTCCGGGAAACCCCGCGAGATATTCGTGCCCCACACGAAACCGGTTTGTCGCCCTTGGTCCGAAATTCGCGACTTCAGGAAATCCCTATGTTCCTCTGAGGGGTCCCACACGTTGTCGGCTGCGTTGTCAATAATCTTGTCTAATTCCGCTTGCGCAGCGTCGACTTGAGCTTGGGAGGGTTCCTCTACAACCTCCTGTACTCTACCTAAATTAATCTCGGGTTGAGTCTTTTGTTTTTTGGCCTCGGGATGCCCAGAAGCCGTACCCTTTCCCTTTTGCTCCCTTGTTAGACGTGGAGGTGGAGGAACGTCTGAAGATACTTCCTTCCTCTTTTGTGACCCCCCGAGTTTGGAAGAACCGGAGGTGTTGTCTTTGACACTCTTCCCGGTATGTGCCGATCTCGGCTGACGAGTTACCGGGGTAGAGGCCGACTTTGGTGTTTTCTGAACTATAGCCGCCTTCGGCTTGGATGGGTTCTTAATCCCTTTCTTCTGAACGACCCCGCCCTCCGGGTTAGCTACAAGTGGGAAGGAACTCGCGGCCTTCCACGGTAATGCCATACAACCGTGACCTGCAGGGTATGCGAAAGTTAGTACATTATTCATGTTATTACGAGTTAGATAAATAAATATGATGCACAGGTATACCGGTGTAAATTAAAGGCAAAAAACACTAACTTGTGAAATAACAATCAAGAATTTCTTTAGCTTTTACATCAGCTGGAGTCAGGGGATCAGGTGAGGTCGGCATCAATTTTTTCTTTTCTAGACGGCGCCATTCCTTTTGTACATTCAAAAAACATTTCAGTTCCTCCGGGTTCTCGAGATATACCCACCCGTGGTTCCACTCGTCCGCTTTGGACAGTTGCTCAAACAGCGCCAAACCATTAGAGCGCTTCCGTATCGCGAGATAACTTTCACTGTTATATAACACGGTGAAGTAATGGAAGAATAACCCGACACTCGGGAAATATTCCTTTAACTCGGGCAAGTAGTCGAATACATATTTGAAGCTCATGATGTAACACCACGCGGGTGCGGTCAACTGTGCAGGAGCCACTTTGAGATGTCGCAAAATCTCGCGTGCGAATTTGGACAACCTTATTTTGAACCCGCACTTTGGCATCTTCCAATATATGCACATGCCGCGCTCTGAGTCGTGAGCTCGGTCATTTGGGCCCGGAGCCACCATCCGAACTGCCTCTCGAGAATACTCTTTTCTGCTGGCCTCCAGCACAAGTTCGTTATAGAAGGCATCACAATAATCTTCACACTGGACAAATAGCTTGGGTGAAATACCGGCAGATGTTGGGAAGTTCGTATCGCTTGGGTGGCCATCTCGGAGAACTATTATTTTCTTGGCCTTTGGGTTTTTGGGTTTCGACGGCCCTTGTGATGTTCCCACCGGGGTGTCAACCAGTTCACCCCGAGATGGACTTTCGTGCTCACTTCCTTCCATATATTCTTCCTCCTCATTATCTTCCGACATTGCGTCAGAATGTACGGGAGTCATCCCGTATAAACTCTTGCCCCTACCAGGGCGGGGGGGTGAAAAGGATAGTGGGGACACCTCCTCATAGGTATGGGGAGCTTGGTCCCGAGATCCACCTTGTTCTTCGGCCATTTCTAAATTTACGAATAAACAGGATTGGCTTAAGTTACCGACCTTACTATTACAATATCAGTTTCTAAAAGCATTTATGCTCATTATGCACATTAGATATCAAAGTTATGGTAGGTAAATAGACTCCTACAACATTACCATACTTATATTATTCATTAATTTACTCCCTAACTTCGGCCAATAAACATTACAACATGCTGGCTTTGCCAATTCATGGCCAGGTACCGAGGTGACAAAGGCTTACCTTTTTTGGAGGTTGAAATGCTCGACTTTCGCTTCCGAGATTGACAGCTCCTGAATTCCGAGATTGCTTTTCCTCTTTCGCTCCGATTTCAAATGGCTCAAGTAAACGATATTAATTAAGTGGAGAGGGGGGGGGCCGAAATATATAGAGGCCTTCTTTTTTCCCGCTCAATACTTGCGTAGTTTTCGAAACGACGCCACGAAACGTCGCGCTGTCTCCTTTCATCATGGCAACGCTTCGATTCTCGCGCTCGTTCAACGGCCGCGAGTTCTCACCGAATTAACGAAAGCCACGTGTCACGCACGGATTGAGCCATCACCTCGACTTACAGACTGATTTGATGGCTGACTAGATGGCTCACGGCGGTTAACGGAAGACGAAGCGTCAGGCATTTAATGCCGATATACTATATATACACCCTCCGTCTTTCTTTAACGATCCATCAACCGTACAATTATCCTACTCTCTCAAACTATCACGAAATGACTGATCAAGTGAACAACGAGATTGCCCTTGAAAAAGATGATATTCCGTCATCTCGTCTATGTCCCGAGATTACCATCCACAAGCCCAATGATGTAGACAACCCATTAGCTTGGGACCGATGTGCGATTTGCAAGTTGAGGGGATATTCTCCGCAAATGTTTCATTGTGACAGCTGTGAAGAAGCCTTTCATCCCGGGTGTTCGGCTCGAAGATCACCTCGGAACCATAGTGATCCTCGCTTCACATCCTTCACTTGTAAACAATGCCTTCCCCACGCACGTCGGATCAATAACGTTGCCGACGACATTGTTTAACCCAATGGTGTGGTCTTCACGCTCAACAGTAAAGGAGGCTACATTTGATTCGACGATGTGGTCTTCACGCTCAACAGTAAAGGAGGCTACATTAACTATCTTTGTGTCCATCTCTTCCAAGATCCGATGTTCTTTAGTATCAATAGGCTTTGTTATTATATCAGTTTGAGTTAGATCTTGTATGAGTTTGAAATATCAATGAACATTTAATCTATTTTTCATTGTTCTCCTATTTACCTCGGGCTTTCATCTCGTTTTACTTACAAACCATTTAACACGCGCAAAAAAAAAGAAAAAAAAAAAAAAAAAGAAAAAAAAAAAAGAGAGATGGCGGTTTAAAACCTGCCTATTTTAAAACCTGCCTATTTTAAAACCTGCCTATTTTAAACTTGCCAATTTAATGGTATACAGTTGGGCAGATAGCGGTTCGACGACTATAAATAGGGTATTTCTTACAGGACAGGGACACACTTTCCCTACATACTTTCCCTTTTACTTTTGCTTTTGAGAAAACAAATATTTCCACCTCGCATCCATCATGTCTGTTAACCGACATGCTTTAGAGTTCCTAGAGGAACGTGCAAGGCAACGTCGAGCTATTGAGCGTCGAATTATCCCATCTCGCCCTGTTGGTTCATCCAGCTCCAGCCGAGGTCCCCAGCGACGTGTACTTACAACCGAGGAGAGGGAGGACTTGATCCAAGACTTTCCCAATGACTTGGATTGGATGCTGGATAACGAGTCCGTCACCATCCGAGACCTTTTAAATTACAAGCTGGCAGTATTCAGGGAGGTGGGCGACGAATTTAACATCGTCGAATTCCTCGGACCTCTTCGCGATTGCCTGGCATGTGGGAAATCTGCCCTAAAAGAAGACATGGTCAAATGTCGGGGTTGTCGCACGTGGTGGCATCCCTCTCATTTTTTGATTCATGATCGGTCAGATCCCCGACGTCGATTCTTCAGATGTCAAACTTGCCAAAACCGACATCCCAATGCACCCACATTGGCTACAGCTACTCCGGACCAGATTTGGGAAGACGATCATTTTGAAGATCCGGATAGTGAGATGATGGACTTCATCCCTTCACCTCCGGGATTTCATTAAATTACTTATAAGAATAAAAGCTAATAGGCTAAGTAGATCCACCTTTTATTTTTTGCTTGAAGCCTTAGTTCATCTCGAGTTGTAGCCTTTATTTCTGATTGAATCTTTTAGTTTAGCTCGAGTTGTAACGAGTCTTTATTAATATAAGAAGGGTTTATTTATGTTTGGTACTTTTTTAATTGTGCTTTCATGAGTTATACACCCTCAAGTCGAAAGCATCTCGCTGATGCATTCCGACTTCGGGGGCTAATGATAGGGCCATGTTCCACAGGCCCTTTAATTTAAACTGGGCCATGAACAACTGGGATTCGGACCTCACTAAGAGGCCAACCCGAAGTCATATGAAAGGCCCAAATATCCACCAAGTCGGGGCCCAATACAGCGGCCCCAATATGCCTTAAATGAGTTCGTGTTAACCGACATGCGGGATGATGGTAGAAACGGCTAACTTAATGCCCCCTATCCCAGTAACGGCTGACATAACTACCCACGTCCTCCATAACTGCCCGAGATAGCAGTTATGGACGGACTATATAAGCCAGTGATTCCCATGAAGCGGGGACACTTTTTCCTACCACGAGAGATCATACAGGATAGAGTCAGAATCTCTCACAATCCACCCCGAGTTCACAACTCACTCCACACCTCGGCCTGCCATCTTTTGGCAGGACGAATCCGACTCAGCCCAATTTCCCATACGGCCTCATCTCCCGAGATAGGACGTATCAAGTTCATTTGTTAACCTTTTAATTGATATTAAATTAGTCGAAAAAGCTTCTAAATATAAAATACCCCTAATTTCTTTTGAAAATAGGTTGAATGCACCACTACCATTAATTTGGACTTTCATACCATTTGCTATTTGAACTTGTTGATCATTATTATCAATTCTTAAATTTGTTAGAAATGTTTTATTTCCAAACATATGATTAGTTGCACCACTATCTAAAATTATTTGATCAAATAAATTTGGTTTAATAGAGTTTAGAGCCATACCATCCATGTTGTTTTTAGCATACCACACAGAGAACTGCTGAAACAAGTGTTGCATTTGATCCTGGCCGATCCCCCCACTTGAATCAGCGGCACTGGAGGCGTCCATTTTTGTCCGAATTGGAGAAAATGCCCCCTGGGTATTAAACCCTTTCTCATCTTCTTTCTTACTTCCGCCGATTCTGTCTTCCCAAATTCCCCCTTTCTCCGCACCTTTCTTCTTCGGTCTGAGGTGAGGGTGCTTGAACCAGCACCTCTCGTGAGTGTGGCCGGGTTTCTTGCAGTGAGTACACCTCTCCCCCTCCGATTTGGAGTTAGGGTTTTGGAACTGATTTTGAGAATTTTGGAAGGGAGCTCGGGCCGCGAGTGCATGCATGGTTGTCGTGTCCCTCGCCATTGACTTGTGGACCCGCCATGACACTCCGGCGTGACTCTTCCCTTTGAATCATGGCCGCCACTTCGTCATAAGAAGGTAGCGGTGCCGAGAGTAGGATTTGTGATCTCATAGCCTCATAACTTGGGTCTAGACACGCCAAGAGTTGAAAGGTTCCATCTTGTTCTTCCCTTTTCTGAATTTCTGAAAGGTCGGTTGTGGGAGGTCGGTAAATTCTGAGTTCGTCTTTTATTTTTTGGAGTTGGCTTAAAACCTCAGCAATCGGTTGATTTTGTTGTTTGGTTTGATGGAGATCTTGTTGGAGTTGAAAAATATGAGCATAGTTGTTCTTATGCCCATATAATTTTTCAGCTTTGTCCCATAATTCTTTGGCTGAATTTGTGCAGTAGAATAAGTCGGCAATAGTTTGTTCCATGGATGCCAGCAACCAACTCATGATAAGGTGATCGTTTGCTTGCCATTCTGTCATGGCCTTTGTTTCAGTTTCACTCGGACTGCCTGGCACCTCTGGTTGTGGTTTCTTCTTGTCTCCAATGATGTATTCAAGTTTTGATCTCCCACTGAGAGCAAAGGTGATAGATCTGGCCCATGGCAGATAGTTTTTTCCGTTGAGCAGTATCCCAGTAAGTTTTTCATTTTGTTGAGACATGTTGAATTCTGAATTTTTTGTTGGCTGTTGAGATTTTTGGGGGTGGCTGTTACAGTTGCTCTTTGAGATTTTGGGTGGCTGTTCTAACAGCACTTGGGTGGCCTTTTAGGCACTTGGTTTTTTTATTCGGATTCTAATTTTGCTCTGATACTGTCACACCCCAAACCGGGATTTTCGGATTAAGGTGTGATCAGTCCCCGCCTCGTGCTTATTAATCAATAAGCACGCAAGGCTAATCAAATACAAATAAATAACAACAACGGAAGCCTGAATAAAATCAAGAAAAGCACAAGTCATACATCCATAAATAAACATAAACATATACGGGTCCATACAATCCACATCATAAAATAAAACATAAAATAATAAAAAGAAATACAAGATCTATCGGGACTGATGTATAGAACAAAAACATCAGACTCGTAACCTAATCAAAAAGTCCTATAATCTATCCTGAAGCAGTGTGGCCATCAGGGACAGCTCCTGGCATCTCCTACTGTGGAACACCAATCTCTGTACCTAAAATCCCACATCAAAAGGTGGATGAGCGACCAATCGCCCAGTATGTGACCTAGAATTACCCTTTTAGGGATCCTCTTTGGTCGAAGCACATTTAATGGTAAACTACGTAAAATTCGGTAATTCGTACTTTTAAATGCACATGATTTAAATATAAACCCTATTATTTTATCTATTAAAGAAAAATACATATAATAGATGACATGATGCGAATATCCTATCATGACAACATGCAAAATTTCCCAAAATAAAAATACAAGACTAGAATATATTATTCAAACCGGAGTCCAATCTCCGAGGTACTGTGTGTACAAATATAATATAATAATACGGATAAAATATTTATACACCCCGTGCTGTGTAAATCGGACCCAAGGTCCCACTAGATATTGTTTCAAGGGCGGTGGGCAGGGAGCTAATGATACAAGATGCCCAGAGACATCATGGGAGCAAACGATACACGATATCAAGAACATTAAGCAATTAACTCACAAGAGTATATAAGCCCACTCGCCGATGAATATATCTCAATCCGTGTGTTTTCCTTATTCTAAAACGATTCATCATCCAAACATATTCAATATGAGAAATCATACAATGCAAGGCGTAAAATCAGTTAATCCGTTTCCTCATGAGCATAAAACTAAGATAAACTAAGGTAATTAATAACATTCCTTTTCCCTAAATAGATAAACTAAGGCAAAACCATGCCATTTGTTGAACTAAGATCGAGACAGAGATATAGCGCCATCTGAATCTAGCGCTGGTACGGCACGTGCCAAATTTTGAGGCATCCACTGTGGATACACATTGCAAGTTTTATCAGTCTGAACTAAATTTAAAAGTCCGATTATGCTAGAATTATCCTCCAATCTGCAAAGCATGTTGCACTGGATCTGTTAGTCTATTAGAGGAGTAATCTCGAACTTAATTCGACTAACATGTTCAGGCAATTATGAGGGCTCCACGAATTGAATTTAGGTTAAATTTTTAGCTATCAAGAACTCAAAAAACATCAATTTATTAAAGGGTCATAAGCATTTAATGCGTTCCTCCTCTTTGATTTATTTTGTTTAAAACATGATGACACATGCGCAAAACATCAATTTCATAACTAAGGATTTAAGACTTATGTGCTCGTCGTGGTGTGGAATTTGAATTTTGATGACTAAAAATATGGCATCCTAATCGATCTCAACGTTTGGATGATAGGAGACCAAGAATATATGGGATCGATCCTACTTCGTCTTGAGTCCTCTTTTCTTTAGTCCTATTGAGATCTAATCCACAAATCTCCTTGAGATAACTACTATGAATTTTTGAAATCTTTCATATAACTACTGAATTTTCTGAGTCTCTAGGCATTTTCTAGATGGATTTCTAGATATTCCAGGAACTTATTTTTAATTTCTGGGGTTTTGAGGGCATTTCTATGATTTTCAGGACTTTCAGGGAATTTTGTACAAAGTTATGGTTTCGTGGTTGGGTTTCAGGAATTTCTAGGGTGGATTTGGTGATTTTCCACGCAGTGAGGACCTTACTGTGGGTCAGAAAACCGCAAAGGGGGTTTTAAGGAATTCTGCAACGACTGCGCTGTCTTGTATTCCATAAATTTTATTGGAGAGATATCTGATTCTTTTATGCCATAAACTTCCCATGTCTTGTATTTGTGTGTTGAAATTAAATTTTCGGCTATTCAAAAAATAAAGTCCATTTTGATAGAAACCTTCACCAATCATTTTCTTGGATGTCACGTTTTGAAAAAATATATTTCTAGATGAAAATATAATCTCACAATTTATTTCCTTTGAAATTTTTGCTATAGATAATAAATTAGCGGTGCAATTTTTTACATGTAAAACAGTTTTAATTTATTTTAAAAACACGATAATTGAGCTATAACCACAAATTTTCATTTTTTTTAACATTTGCTACATAAACAAATTCTTGACCCTTGCTTTTTTGATAATTTTGCAATATATTTTTGTTTCCAGTCATGTGGTCGGTTGTACCGGAATCTAAAATCCAAAAATTATTTTGAGAATGTTCAAGATCTAAACTACCTAAATTTGTACATTTTAGTTGTCTAATTTCACCATTTTTTATTTTATCATTGTTTGGACTTGTACCAATTCTTTTGTTTGGTATTATATATTTTTCCTCATTTGGGTTTGGGTTTAGACCGAGTTCTCTGGAAAATTTGTTTTCCATATAATATTTAGTGCTGGGCCAAGACAAAATTGAGTGAGTTTTAGAAAAACCTGAAGATGGCCTGTTCAACAGCTTGCTTATCATTTCTAAAATCGAACTCAGCTCTGGACGGGTTATTGGTTTTGTTTCTCCCAACCCGTTTACAGCAGTGGACCCGTTATTTATTGAACCAGTCATTGTTTCTCTCGTCTCTTTCGCCCGGTTCACCAAATCAAGTCTCTTCGTTTGATCCGAGCAAACGCACCGCTCCAGCAGCAACGAATCCTTTCTTCTCCCCCTTGGAGTTACTCGACCGATCACCTCCACCGTTCTCCTTCCACCATTTCGGCCAGAGATGAGGATGAAGGAACCAACAGCTGTTACCGGTGTGGCCCTCTATTTTGCAATTGGTGCACCAGACAGGGCAAGAAGCTCCTCTCGTCTTTGACTTCAGGTTAGGGTTTCGGTTGGATTGCATCTTTGAAGAACGAAGGACAAGATTTTGTGGGTGGTTCAGTACAATCCAAAAGTCATAACAAACAATGCATGAATTGACATCTCAATATCAAAAGCTAAATGTTTTGTTTCTTTTTTTAGGCGACAAGGTAGTCACTATGTTTAGGCCCATTTATGTACAATACCATAAAGGCCCATACAATTTTAATTCCGTTCACCAAAATTAATGAATAGAGCAACACAGAAAAGCCCAATACTTTATTTGCAATTCTAATTCGATTACTTTAAAGCCCACTGATCAATTCTATACAGCCCATATTGTGTTAATACTTAGGTGCATGTTTCTTTGAGTGAGGCTATGGTGCTATGCATAGCACGGATGGCTAGTGTACTACAGCTCAATATGGTACTTTTTAAAATTCTAATTTCTACAGCTCATATCCTGAACTAATTCGGCCCGAGGGTGAAATGTATGGGATCCTTTAATATGTGTGCAGATTATGATTTGACGGTTCAGATCTAAACACAAATATTTTGTTATGAATTCAATTTTCTTCCTAAATCTACTCAAATAAAATCAATTGCAGTCTCAGTTTGAGTACCGATCAGAGGATTTAAGAAAGCGTCAATTCTATTTCTTGTTTTAAAGAGAAAAAAACATCAATTTCGATCACACCCGTAAACTCATTAGTTGTCAATGTGTCACAATCGCGTCAGTTTGTATCCTCTACGGTATCGCACTCTGTCTAATGAGTTGAGATTAACTCTCAGCCGAATGATTAGAATTCGGTGTCTATTTACACATAGGTGATATTCACCCACAATTAAAAAACAGTCTAAATTTAGTAATTATACGTGCAGTATCGGGGTGATCCAAATTCCAATCTCGTCCCAACAATTTCTTAATAAGGGAGAAAAAGGAAGTTTAACACCACTAGGGCTGCACAAAAAATTCGTAGTTCGTAATTCGATTCGAGTTTGATTCGAAAAAGTTCGGAAAAAATTCGATTCGAAATTGAGTTCGTTCGAAATTATTTCAAACCATACTTAGTTCGAAATTAATTCAAACCAAAATCAAACTGGACCTAGTTCGTTCGAAATAGGTTCGCAAACCAAATTTAGTTCGAAATTAACTCAAACGTGAACCGTTAATTTCTGCTGATAATTTATGTTCACTGATGAAAATATAAACCGTCCAGTCCAAAATTGATTTGAATTCTGACTTCTAAAACAGAAAGCCCAGTCCAATTACAAGCTCAAATAAAAAAATTCAACAACAAAGCTCAAATAAAAAAATTCACATGTTTATACCAGAAATTTTGTTTTTTATGGTAGGATTCTGAGTTTTTTGAGTAATCCAGTCTCAACTCTCGTTTTTTTCTTTGTTTTGATAAAGTTATTATTAATTTGATAAATTTGTTCAATTAATTTCAGCTTTAAGAAACTATTAAATAAAAAAAAAATATTGTACCTTTATCATTTTTTTGACAACAATACATTTTTTGGCATTTTTTGTATTTTTTTCAGACCGTTCGTTTTACCGCGGGAATTCAACGGTCGATCTACAACAAAATCATTCCAAATCTGATCTAAAATGATCAAGGTACAATATTGAACGTAACCAACATAAAAGTTCAGAAGTTTTATTATGTATGAGCTTTGATCCAACACGAAATGTTTATGGCCATACGATGCTTCAATTTTTGATCAACTAGATGGATTGGTAAATGAAAACAAAATTTTATCAAACTTTCATGGAAGACGATAAATGCAATGCTCTATGATTTCAACGGCCCCGATTGGTCAATGGACGACATGTTTACGTGTGCCTTCATTAACTTAGAAAGCAAGAGTATATGTTTCATGAGACATAAACTCTTGCCTTGTGAGTTAATGAAGGCGCACAAAAATGTATCGTCTGTGGTTCGATTGGGACCGTTGAAATCAAAGAGCACTGCATTTATCATCTTCCATGAAAGTTTGATAAAATTTTGTTTTGATTTACCCAACAATCTAGTTGATCGAAAATTGAAGCATCGTATGGCCATAAACATTTCGTATTGGATCAAAGCTCATACATAATAAAACTTCCGAACTTTTATGTTGGTTACGTTCAATATTGCTCCTTGATCATTCTAGATTAGATTTGGAATGATTTTGTTGTAGATCGACCGTTGAATTCTCGCGGTAAAACGAACGGTCCAAAAATAAATGCAAAAAATGCCAACAAATGCCAAAAAATGCAAAAAAATGTATTGCTGTCAAAAAATTGAAAAAAATGCTGTCAAAAAAATGATCAAGGTACAATATTTTTTTTATATGTTTAAGAAATGCAAAAAATATTGTTATTGATCAGCTATTCATTTAGAAAAAAAAAAATTATATGTATTGCTGTAAAAAAAAATGCAAAAAATATTTATTTATTTGATAAAAAAAATAAAAAATAAAATAAACATGCAAAAAGTAAAAAAAAATGTAAAAAGTTTGAAAATATATATATATATTTTCCAAATTATTTGCTGCCTATTTTATTTTGTATCACTGCAATGCACTTTTAGACTCACTCAATAAATATTAAATAAAATATTAACTAAGCGAGTGACCCCACAAATCTTGCAATCCGATCACCTCAATAATTTCACACCCTTAGATCTATCCTCTTACCAACGTCTAGATCTCTTCCATGTCATCAATCCGCTCCTTTTGCATTCGACCAATTAATCCGCTATTTTTTCCGCCACTGCCTCCAATTTTTTTCCCTCTTCCCGCTAATTTACGCCAAAACTGCTCACCCAAATTTCTCTCCCGCTAAGTACCAAAATAATCTCCCTCACGTCTTCTCTCTCTCTCTGGTGGCCTCTCACAACAAAGACTCATCTCTCGCCCAAATCCCCTGTTGCGTACATTCAAACTGAGTGTGGTGTTTGGTTATAATTAATTTTGGAGTGCTTGAGTTTTTATTTAAATTGTACTTCTATTGATATTTGAGTTTTATTTAAATTGTATTTTGAATACTTTGGAGTGCTTGAGTTTTTATTTAAATTGTACTTCTATTGATATTTGGATTTTATTTAAATTGTACTTTGAATACTTGAGTTTTTATTGAAGTGCTTTAATTTTGCACTATGGCCTAGTCAGAAGTCATAAATCGTAAGTCGTAACAAAGTTCGTAAAGGTTCGAAATTGAGTTCGTAAAAAATTCGGTTCGAAATTGGGTTCGTTCGAAATTGAGTTCGTTCGAAATTAATTCAAACCAAATCTAGTTCGAAATTAATTCAAACCAAACTCAAACTGGAGGTAAGTTCGATTCGGTTCGGTTCGTTTGCAGCCCTAAACACCACCATTTTGCAGGAGTTATATTTTCTTGTTTAAAAAAATAAAATTGTGATTTCAATTATTTTTTGTAGCCAAAGGCTTCAAAATTTTAAATATTATAAATAATAG
Source organism: Carex kokanica (assembly GCA_025461125.1). Lineage (NCBI taxonomy): Eukaryota > Viridiplantae > Streptophyta > Magnoliopsida > Poales > Cyperaceae > Carex > Carex kokanica. The sequence continues at coordinate 2,082,308 of JAJGRX010000674.1, read as the reverse complement.
TTTCATTTCAAATCAATACTGTGAATCTGTGATCTGTGCTTTCCCCAATGGACAAGTTTTTGGGCTTTTGTGGGAAAAAGCTAGAACAAAGCACCTGGCATGGTTGTCAAATTGCACGGAGGATTCCTTTGCTATTTTCATATTTAGATTTTGTGGTTGGTTAAAAACAAACTAAAAGTCGAGGCAAAATATGCGTGAATTGACATCTCAATATCAAAAGCTAAATCTTTTTTTCTTTTTTCTGTTACTTTCTCAGTCCCGGGGAAAAAGACGACAAGGAAGTCACTATGTTCACTTTTTTTAATACCATATTAGCCCTCTAACTAAACTTTTATAGTTACTTGAAATGTCTCCTTTGGTGTTTTTGGGTGTCCTAAGAATAACACTATTCAGAGAATAGCAATGTTATTCTATAAGGTGAATTCAAACAAAACTGGTGCTATTCGGAACAGCCCAGTCCAGTTCGGATATAATTCAGAAATGATTCGGAATTACAATACGAGACCTTAGTGCATATTTAATTCATTACCGATGATTTACTATACGATATACTGCTTGCATTTGCTATAGAAGATCAATATAGTCAAAAATATACTAAATAGAAAAATGGAGAAATGTGCTCACGTGGGTGCCTGGGGACACTGCGCAATGGACACTGTGACACTGTGCGCGAATACCAGCAGAATGGGTAATTGGGTACTGTGACCCAGTTCCATCCAATTCCACTAATCCAAAGAAAAATTGAAAGAGCTACAACGAGCCTCTCAGCTAAATTAAAAAAATAGTTATTTCTTCACTCTTTATTATTTCTTGTACCTACCGTTGGAAGTAGCAGGTTTTGAACAAAAAGTGTGAGATAAATAGATAATGCACATGTTTTATGTATCACTATAATTATTTAAATTATAGTGATATTGATATTTTTGTTCTTTCTTTTCTCATTCGTTGTTTTAAAAATTTTAAAAATTCGTTTTTATTAATATTCATAAAGCGATACTGTTAGTACCTTTAAAATATTATTTAAATTGGTAATTAGCATTGTTCAAAGCAGTTTTAATTGGTTAAAGATTGTTCTGATTCTGAAATATGGCTTTTGATTTCCTTCTTTTATTTGCTATTATTTTCTTTTCATTTCAGATTTGCAATATGTTATATATTAGTTTTGGATTGTTGGCTTTCAATATTAGATTTGTTACAAAAGAAAATTTTCAGCATTCCAAACAAGATTAGAGTTAAAAAAAAAGAATACATAAATCATTACTTTATTCATTCCATCCAAATTTTATTCCAAATATACATTCCAAATAACTTTTCTAGTAATGACACAAGTTTAAATTATTATTTTTTAAATGCTACAGATAGAATAAATGGACACCTTTTTTAATAGAAAAATAAAAGTTTTTAATATGTGTACTTTATATAAACTTTGAAAATTTTCGTATTATTAAACTTGACTTTTCTAATTATCTATTTTCATAAAACAAAATTAAAAATCACTATTTTTTTAATAATTCAAAACAACAAATGTTAACATCTGAAATTTGAAACTTGAAGAAATAATAAAATATTTTAAAATTTTAGAGGTGCAAATTTAATATTTTATAACTTAAAAAAAAACAGAGAGAGAGAGAGAGAGAGAGAGAGAGAGTTTGGTGCCAAAATAGCTTTAGTGGTGTCTTACGTGTCTATGGTATTGGTGCCTCATTTATTGCATGCCTCCATCTAACCCAACCTCTCAATCTCATCTTATTCCTGGAACCCACTTATTCTACAGATAGCATGTCGGTTACAATTCCAATTCCAATTCCGACCTAAAAAAATTAAAAAAAAAAAAAAAAGGGAAAAGACGGTGCTACTTTGTATTTTGGGGGACGCCATCCGATTCGCATCAAGATTCGTGCCAAAAACTTTATCAATCCAGCTGATAAAAATTAATAAAAAAATAAATAACATTATGTTATTTTAAAAATAATACACATTAATCGCCACTGATTTTACTCGTTTTTTTATATAAAATTCACATTCTAAATTATTTATCTCTTTAATTAAAATTCACTAATTAACTTTTTAACAAAGTAATTTTCATACTAGCTAGTGCATAACTAGGGAAACAACTTTTTATACTAGTGGTTTTCAATAATTAAATTTTAAATTATAAAATGAATTATCATTAGGAAATTGTGGTAGATCTAGCGTGTTTGCAATTTGGATAAAGAACAATTTTTCAGATTCAAATCTGCTGAAATCCGAAATCGTCAACAATAACTCTGAAATCTCTGAAATTCCGAATCCAGCCATTGAACTGTTTCGAGATGCGTACACAGAAAAATCAGCTGTTTCGAGATGCGTGCACAGAAAAAGTTGGACGGCTGGATTCGGAATTTCAATAATTTCAGGAGTATTGTTCATGGATTTCAATAATTTCAGAAGTATTGTTCATGGATTTCGAATTTCAGCAGATTTGAATCCCAAATTTTCTATAGATCGTAAGGTTTTAGTACTATAAATAATACGTAAAAAAAATTGATAGACAACACAACCGTGGGCCACAAAAAATAAATCTTGCCCTTGATTGGGATTTCGTAAATTTAGTTGTTTAAATTTATTTGAGAGCGTATGATCCAAGTTGACTTTCAAATTTATTTATTTAAATTAATGAGTTCAAGTCACAGTATCCGAGTCTCCACATATTTTGAGCTGTAAATTAAAAATTCAATTTTTTTTAAATGACCTCGTTTGACTTTACAATTCCTCGTTTGACTTTATATATTTTATACGTATTTTTATATTTCAGATGTGTTTATATTTTTGAAGTAATATTTATATTTTATGAAAATAATATTTATAATTTTGCGTTAATTAAAAACTTTGAAAGTAGTATTTTTACTGGTTCAATAATTATTATATTTTAATTTTTTATGTTCATTCATAAAAAAATTGATAAATGTTTTATATACTAGTCACTAACTTAATTGTTTTGTTATTTCAACTAAAAATTAAATTAACAATTATTTTGAACAGCTGAATTAATTAATTCGCTCCCTAACATAACTAACTCCATGTCATGTCTCCTAATTAATAATTGAGAATCTCAAATTTATTTAATTAATTCCAACCTAAAATTTGGGCGCTTGCATGTAGGTCGTATTGTACCCCACCAACCGACTCTCCAACACATCCCATTTTACAACTCATTTTAAAAACAAGGCAAAAATATCCTCTCTTTTTTTTTCTAAGTTATGTCTGGGTTGTTGATAGGGGTGTTCATTGGTTCAGTTATGTTGACATCGAACCGAACTAGGCAAATTAAAGTAATAATTCGGTTTCTAAAATAGTACCGAACAGAACCAATTTAGCATTGCAACTAAACCGAACCGAACCAAAGTTTTATTTCGGTTTGTTCGGTTCAAACCAAAATATTTTAAAAAATTTTATTTAAAACAATTGATTTATAATAAACCGAATTATATTAAGAAATAAACCGGAGTATTAAAAAATAAACCGGGATATTAAGAAATAAACGGAAGTATTTAAACCAATTGATTAAGAAATAAACCGGAACGGTCCGGACCAAATTCATAATATATAAAAGTTCGGATGGTTCAGTTATTTCGGTTTTAAAAAATTTCAAACCGAAACCGAACCAAAATTATAATTCGGTTTAAAAAGTAAACCAAACCGAACAAACCGAACCGTTTGGTCCAAACTAATTCGGTTCGGTTCAAAACCGACTAAACCGGACCCAATGAACACCCCTAGTTGTTGATTGCATGCTAGCACATATACGATATGAAAACGATGATTTTGTAAAAAAAATTCAAAAAAATAGGTTATGTATATGAATAATATGTAGGAGTGAGATTATTGGTAATATGCATATTACTGATTAATCATGTTATGGATCCATATATGTATTTTCAAAGTTTAAATATGCAATTCAGAATTTTTATTCATATATGTATTTTTAAAGTTCAAACAGACAATTCAGAATATTTATTCATATATGTATTTTCAAAGTTTAAACAATCAATTCGGATGGATCAAAATTTTAGATCAAGTGAGATTCTATCTAACAAAAAAAAAATATTAAAACAATTGAAAAAAAAATGTTAAATCTATTGTTTAAACTTTGAAAATAGAAATACAGATCATTTTGTACTATATATTATCATATCCATACTCATAATGTAGTATAGAGATTATGTACGTGTTTATTTTGAAGTAATTGAGATATTAGCGAGAGGGTCAATTTTTAATTTATTTTCCTTCTTACTGTTCACATGAGAAAAAAATAGGCCTTAAATTTGGATAATTACATAAAGTGACGCAAATTAAATTTTGCAATAATAAATCAATTTCATTGTGAGTTTAATGTTTAGTCTATATTCTGAAGTTTAATAACAAATTAGATTGGATCATTCAAAAAATGAGCTTTACTAATTGGGGATACACATCTTAAGTATATTTAGGACTTATCCAACTAATATTTTGACTTATTAAGACATATAAGTGATTAGAGTAGAACTAAGGTGCTCTTAAGCTCACCAAGCCAAACCGTGAGCTTAACTAAAAAACCTATCGGATTGACTTCAAACGACATTTCTAAACCGTTAGATGTTCAATCTATATTAAAATGTGCTTAGAGACCAAATTTTTCATTTTACGGAATTTTTTTACTATTTATTAAGCCGGTTTGAAAACCGCTGTTTTTCAATGGTGCAGAAATTTAATAAAACAGCGGTTTTCAAACCGGCTTAATAAATAGTAAAAAAATTCCAAAAAATGAAAAATTTGGTCTCCAAGCATATTTTAATATAGATTGAACATCTAACGGTTTGGAAAAGTCGTTTGAAGTCAATCCGATAGGTTTTTGAGTTAAGATCACAAAGGGCTTGGTGAGCTTAAGAGCACCTTAGTTCTACTCCAGTGATTATATATAATATTCAATGTGATCAAACGTAATGTAATGTGATGGATCATATTTAGTCACATTGGTAACATTTGACTACGATTAACTATTTTTTTTTACTTTTATATTTGTTTAACAAAGAAAAAATCAGTAAAATTTGAAAAGTTTATAAAGAAAATGTAAAAAAAATGTTTCGTGTCTTGTGTTTTCTTAATATGATTAAATAGGTTTGTGATGTGCCGTATTATTTTTTCCAAAAGGCGGTCATGGTACACAGATGAATACAACAGTGGTCATGGTACACAAATGAATACAACAGGAAATACACAAATCATGACACTTAACATATATATATGCGAATTGTGTCGTATTGTGATGAAATCATATTGTGACGAAATGTGTTTGGTCATGCCGTGACATGTCTAGTCGTTCCATTACGTATCCGGTCATAACGTAATTTTTTTTATTAATTCTTAACCATAAAAATCCATGTGTAATTAGCTATTATTACCTTACCAAAAAGACAAATAAGAAGGGAGATATTAGGGAAATTAATCAATGCTTAATTTTGGGACCCAGGACGCAGTCCCCACGTTTGTTGTTTATTTTGAATAATACGGGGAAATTTAATCTATACGCAGACCCAGGGAAATTTAATCTATGAGCTGTATCTTTATCACAAAAGTAAACATTATTAGCAGTTTAATTAGTGGCATTTTTTTTTCTGTAACTTCTTTGAAAATGTCAATTCGATCATAAACTAAAGTGAATAGGCCCAGTACAATGGAAGGACCAAAGAACAGGTATGGAAAATTATACATATAATATTCTGAGGTGAACATATACAAGACACCTTATGAGTCATTTTAGGTACTCATGGAACAATGAAATTCAATATTATAAGCTGTCTTTAAGAGCACAAAAATACTTATTACAGTCCCACTGCATTAGACGGTGGCTTACTAATTTGGATAAGTTTTTTATACTTGCAAGTTGTGCGTTTCACATGGACAAATCTGAAAAGCTGCAACATCTCAAGTATATATATACTCAAAAGAGGCAAGGTTAAAAGATTGATAAATTCGGGTAATAATTTCAGGGTTTTGCGGCACAACATGCGTGGATCCCATCTCGACAACTCCACCATTGACCGGAACAAATGCCACTGTACGAATACCCAATACATGCGCCTCTCGCACACGCTTGCAACGCGCCTTTGCAAGCTGGTCAATGCCGGAAAACCAAACCGGCTCGCCAGAAAACATAAGTGGATCATATGACTGAGTCATGGACACCAGAAAGAACCACTGATTGTCGGTCACATCATCTTCGTCTGACGGTGATCTGTCAGAGATGAGCGAGTAGAGTTCCCGAAACACACGCTTTGGGTGTGAGGGGGCCCGAATTTCGTCAAGCGAGCCTCTGTAGTAGCCATCATCCCATAGAAGGTGGGAGGAGGGGGGAGGGGTGGATTTCCAGAAAATGGCATAGGTCCAGTGGTCGGTCGACCGGTCAAGGAGGGACTGGAGACGGCCTTGGAGGGTTTCTTCTTCTACAAATCCCGGCTGCAGCCCTACGCCTGGCATTGGCATTGAGATTGAGATTGAGGAGTGGTTATCACAAGTATTCATGTTTTGAGTCGACTTGCTGTTGTTTTCATTTCACACCTGTTTCTCGGCAACTTGTTGATATTTTATTCTGGTGATTCTTGTAATTATGCTAATTGTTCTAAGTCATCATATTATTCTCAAAATTCTTATAAATAAAATAATTCATCTAGATATACTTTTGCTAATTCACCTGATTCTTCGGATTCTGTTGGTTCTTGTGTAAATAACTTTGTATTCTTAATTTCATCTTGAATATCCTTCATCTCATTGAGCTCTGAAAAGATTAGCTCACCAACTAGTTGTTTCCTAAACAAGTCAATGTCATTCTGCCAAGTTGAATACATCATATATATATAAGTACATTGAACAATAAATTTATTTCTTCTATGCAAATTGCAAGATAAATCATTATTAAGAATAATAGCACACCTGTGTGAATTCAGTAGCAAGCTTGGATCCATCCCATAATTGCATGTACTTGAGTACAAATAGACCACAAGAACATCTAAAACACCAATAGGGAAACACAATCGATTGAATTAATTTCAACAGAAATCAAATGAAAAATGATGTAATATATCATACCCGTCTTTTTGTTGTGGTAAATTCGAAATAACAGATATAGGCCAATCATTGATCTTTGGTCGCCATGCTTGTGAAGTACCTTGGGAGTCAAGTGCAGCCTCAATACACACTTGGATTCCTAATATCTAAATAGAAAAATGCAAATATATATATATGATAATCATTACATGATATAATAGAATATGCGAGCAATACTTATTTGAGAAAAGATATACCAGCTTTTGAGTTGTTTCTTTATGAGTATCGCCCCCTGAGTTCAAGGAATTCAATATCTGGAATTCCTTCTTTAAAGCATTTAAAACCCCAAGAAACCAATGGTTTTGGTCGTGGATTGGCAAGAACACCTACAAATTATATATGATTGAGAGTTCCAACTAGTATGAAGTGAAGTTCTAATGACAGCTCATATACAAATGAAAATTACCAGGTCATTTTGAAGGAAACCGTTGCCCTTCTCAACTATGTTAGACAAAGTGCGTTCACAAAGTTCCTCTCTTTTTTCCATTGACGATGCCCATAACAGCAATAGCTGACTATCGAATGTGCTAAGTCTTAGGATGTTACCTGATGTACTTCCTTGATTGTTCATTATACCAATATAGCAGTTGATAACCTGCGAAATGTATCCATTTGTAGTTAGAGTCAACTGATGATTGAAACTTGAGAGAGTGAACAATCAAATGTTTGCAAATATTGACTTAGCAGCACCTATTGCCACCATTTGGAATGAATGCTGATTAAACATTTAAGTATACAACTATCCATGAATGAATTTATGCTTAATTGGCTTCAACTTTCCCACAATTATGCAATTGGTAAATGCGAAAACATAACATAAATCAAGGAAATGGAAAACAGGTAACAAGGTGGATACACCACATGTGCACTATTTGATTATCCAGGCATATTCTATACCGCACATTATTAATGAAAAAAATTACTACTATTATTGCTGAGAAAAATTGGAGCTGGACCCCATCAAGCACTGCTGAAATTGGAGTTTAAACTTCTCATTGTACATAACACAAACGTACATCATCATAAATCCATCTGTCAACTTCATCATCGTCAATTGACTTGATGAGACACTGCATGTCCTTAGCAGTCAATCTGGCATCACCTATAGCTACTATTTCTTCTGACATCCTTGCCCTCAAACCATGCTTAAGAAAACTTATGGACCTGATGTGACGGTCATTTGCTGCCTCTTTTTGCACACATATTCCTTGTATTAATTCATCAGAAAGAAAAGGACAATAATCAACTAAACTGGATGAATAGTTATGGCACAAAAAGTTTGTGTTGTTAAATAATCAACTATCGGGATCAAATGTGGAAACCACACAATTCATATTTCCATCGTAGGAACCCAACTATAGTCCAATTTTTTTTTCAAATGTCCATTATTGGTATGTATACCACTGGCCCAGACTTAACAAATTAAATAGAGACAGAATTGTTCCAACCAAAATGCGAAAAAGCTCTTTATCTAAATGGTAAGCAGATCCTGTTCTCATTAGGGTTGGAACATATCTTTTTTTGAATAAAGATGATAATAGTTATCGAAAATAACCATCTTTTCGAAAATGGTAAGTATATAGTTATGCTCTGCACTTTAAAAGTAAATGAATGATTTTAAAGTAAAATTATGCAAGCACAACAAGATGAAGGTTGCTTACCATTACTGCTTGCAGCTGACAGCCAATTATAAGAGCACACCAAAGCTTCCAATGTCTTTGGACCCAATTGATTCTCAAGTTTTCCGAACCTAAAATTTTTTCTGTGTACCGTAATGAAATCAGTGGAAAAAGCTGACTCGAAGGGTAGTGAAGAAACAGGGATAGCAAGAATATCACGTGCCATCCTTGAAAGAAGGGGATAATTTGTTTGGTTACTCTTCCACCATGCCAAAACATCAAAATCATCATCTCTAACCTCCACATGGTCTTCTTGCAAGTATCTCTCAAGTTCTAACATTCCCCCATCATGTTTAATTTCAAACTTAATGAACAGGTCACCAACCAATTTTTTAATTTCCTCTCTGTCAGAGATGTGTTCCGTATAGCAACGTTCCAAGTAGGTCGACTTGAATCGGGGATCCAATAGTGAGGCAACTAGCAATATACTATTGCCATGTTTCAAATAACTATCTGAAATTTTCTTCAGGCAATCTAAGAATACTCCTTCATCGATAACATTATTTGTATTGGAAACAACATGTGACAACACATCATGGATTTTAAAAACAATTTTCAAAAACAAGTTCGACGTGGGATATTGAGAGGATGAGAGGATAATAACTGCTTCATAAATTGGTTTCAGAATTTTGACAGCACCTTCCACTTCATTCCAATTTTCACATAAAGGGAAACTCCTATCATAACCTTTATATGCATCAAAAACATCTTTGTATGCAAGTGCATCAGATAACATGTTCAATGTAGAGTCCCACCTTCTCTCATCATCAAGTTGAGGACATGATTTTGGGGAATAAATTATAAGGTCAATAGCAAGTTGATTAATAGTATCCATCCCGTTAGGAGCTCCAGCCAAGAATTTTATCATCTTCCTGATAGATCCAAATACTTTATCCAGTTCATTCAATATAAAGCTCGATAGTTCACCGAAGAACTGGACAGTGCAATCCAACTTGATTGCCCCAACACCATAACTAATCCCATTTATCATTTTCTCATGATGCTCATTACGAAAATTTTCAGTTGTAAATGCAAGTACCTTTTTGGGAAGCTCCCAATTGTCTATGCATCTCTGCACTTGTGCAATTATCACCGGAGGTATCCAATTGCTTATGATCTTTATACCAATTATTCTTCTGACCAAATTAAAGTCATTATCAATAAAGTGTGCTGTGACACTAACATACTTAGTGACTTCGTGGACACTAAAGCAAACTCTTTCGAGATGGGCTGAATTTTCAAAGGTTTTCTCATGGAGATGTTTAAACCTTCCTCTTTCTATTTGATATAAACCTAGGCACTCTGTCCTAATAGTAGCCAGATCAACCGGAGTGTACAATGGCTGAAGGTTTTTTGCCCATTCTATGAATGAAGTACTATGTACAAATTCGAATGGTAGTTCACTTGAAATTACCAGTTTAGCAAGCAACTCTAGGCATTTTATCTGATCATATACACAATTGTTACTTTTATTTGAGTGTTCAGGGAAAGCTTGATCGACATGCCTCTTCTTAATGTTTTCTATGCCAGCCACAGACTTACCTGCTTCACATCACAAATAATATATAAATATATATTAGTGTTAAATTTTGTTTATTTCAAATTATCTAAAAAGAACTATGTTTATTCCATATTATGTTCCAGGAAAAAGCAATGTATACAAACAAAGTGCATAAGAATGATAATAAAATGTATTCAATGTTTTTTATTATATTTGTATTCATTCTTCTCTTATTCTGTGCCAACTATTATTTCTAGTTAGAAAATCTTTGTGTTGGTAAAGTAAAAGTGCAATAGAAAACAATAATTTTCTGATAACAGAACTTAAAAAGCATATTACTCAGTATATGAAGCCGTAGTAATGAATATAATTTTTTTAACATCAGAATATGGAAATTGACTTCGACCAGACTACTAGATATTTGAACAATTCAATAACAAAACTCAGGAACTGTAATGGGTAAACAAGCTCAAAATTTTAAGATCTGGGAAAAACATAGTGCTATTTATCAACTATCTAAAAGGAACTTTCTGAAAGAAAACTGGATTACGGGTGGTGTGAACTTTGTAGGCTGCAGTAAACTTTATAGGTGATAGCAGGTGTCAAATAAACAAGTACTCAATACTAAAAAAAACTTATGAATCAAAACTACAATTTGGGTCTGAAAGTTTTGTAGATAAATAATCACAAGTAAATTGAGTAAACATCACATCAACATCTATAAAAAAAGGTATATATATGGAAGCCATACCAGATCTCAACCAATTGTTGCAGCAAACCAAGACCTTGGACATCTTTTCATCGACGGTAGAACAAAAGATCTCATAAAAATTTTCATTCACAAGTTCTGTTCCTGAAGTAAGTGAGGAAGAAATGGGAATAGCAAGAATATCACGTGCCATCTTGGAAAGAATCGGGTATTCTGATTCACTTTCCTTCCACCAACCCAACACATCAAAATTCTCAGCTCCCTCTTCCACCGAACTTCCTTCCAAATACCTTTTAAGCTCTGGTATTTGAGATAAACTGTCAAATCTGTATATCTCTGTGCTCTCACTTTGATAATACTCACTGTACAAACTGCAAAAGAATTTTTTTAAAAAAGATCCGTTGTCTTCAACTTTTTCAAAGTACTGATCCAGTAATCTGAATTTAAATTGGGGATCTAGTAAGGAAGCAATCAACACCATATAATTACAACTATCTAAATAGTCATTCAGGATCATTAGTGATTTATCCAGTCTTGTTAGTGATTCATCACTAAAATCGTCGTTGATATGACCAGATAAAACTGAAGAAGACTTTAATAGGTCTCTGATTTCAAAAACATATTTTAGAAATAAATTTGATGTGGGAAATATATGGGAAGAGAGCGTTTCAACCATAGCATTTATTCTATTTAAAAGGCATACAACTTCCTCCAGTTTGCACCATGCTAAATTCATGTAATTAAGTTTACAAAAGACAATTTTGTAGGTACAAGCATCGTTTAAAATGTTGAGATAACAACCCAGTACTCCTTTGTTATCAAGCAAAAATTCTAATTTAGGGGCAAGATTATGTTTTGCTGCAATTTCGTTGAATAGCACATTTTTTCTGGATATTCATTCAGGTCCTTCATTATTCTGTTAATATAATCTATGTCGTCTGATCCAATTTCATTGTAGATGATAGAAGCTATTGAACGAAAACAATCCAGAATGCAATTCACGTCCGATCTTCTACTGAACATATCTGCCCTTTCAATGTAGGATTCTTCTATAGTACATGTAAAAACTTTTTCACCAAATCCCCAATTATTCAGTTTTATCTTATGACATCCTATATCCCGTACTCCACAAAACCAATTACTCTTTTGACCAATTTGAAATCATTATCGATAAAATGTGCTGCAACACATAAAAGAACACCCCGGTCTTTTGGATTAGAGCACCAATCCATACTAAGGCTGACTTTAGAAGTTAGCTTGGTGATTTTCTCTATCAATTGGGCTATCTCATTTTTATAAAAGGTGAGACACTCTTCCTCAACATCCCTCCGAGTTACATGGCTATACAATGGCTGAAGGAAGCTTGCAAACTCTTCCAGAAAAGGATTCTCCACATGTTCCAACATGCTTTTGTTATCAATTACCATTTTCACAAAAAGCTCTCGGTTTTTTTGCGGATCATATTCCAATTGATTCTCTTGGAATCCAGATGGTTCTGTGTTTATTTGTTGGGCATGTCCCGAATGGTTCTCTCCCAAATTATTCTCTTGGAATCCAGAAAGTTCTGTGTCTGTTTGTTGAAGATATCGCAATTGGTTCTCTCTGTTTCCAGAAAGTTCTGTGTTTATTTGTCGAACACATTCCAAATGATTCTCTCCCAAATTATTCTCTTGGCATCCAGAAGGTTCTATGTTTGTTTTCTGGAGATATCCCAATTGGTTGTGTCTGTTTCCAGAAGAGTACGATGGTAGACTAGTTGTTGCATCCTTGTTTGGGGTCTCAGTAACAAGGCAACTTTTGAGATGTCGCCGAAGTTGAGACGTTCCGTGTTTCTTGCTATTGGAACTTAGGTGCTTTTCACAATTCTTACATTTTGCCTTTTTATTACCATCAGGCAGTTCTACCACAGTAAAACCATCCCAGACATTAGACCTTTTCTTTGACGGTCTCCCTTGAACCTTTTCTTTTCCATTATTCAACATACTATCAGAAATCTTATTTTGCACGATGTTTGAAATGATAATGGAATTGCAACCTGTTTCATAAGTGATGTGAATCAAAATACTAGCTACTTAGAGTGACCGAATCACATTTGATTTAATATAATTAATAAGGAAAAATACACTTTTATAGTTTTAATATCATCTAGACATAATTTGTATGTAGAGAATATTGGAAAGCACCATATCTTTCTTGATAAATAGATCTAAGTTTCTTTACTACAACTAATATCACGGAATCAAATTATCGGTATAAACTAGCAAAAAAGAAAAAAGGATTACTGGATGTACCACTTTGGATTTGTACTGTGAATATTATATGATCCTCAGATCTATGCGGATGCAAAAGGGCATGGATCTAGATGACAGCAACAGAGTTGATTGGAGAGAGATCTTCTTTGCTGTTCTCTAACCATTAAAAAGAAAAAAGAAAAAAAGAGAAGCATCTTAGTTATTGTTTTTTCCCAAGTGAAACTTGAACAAACACTAGCTTGTTGAGAAATAAAATTGATTTAGAATTATGTGCCTCCAATTCATATGACATTTTATCATTGGCCCAAAATTAAATAGAAATAGGGAGCTATTTTTTTTTTTTAAAAAAAAGGCAACTCTGCCATATTTCTATTTTCAGGAATAGTAACGTTAATAATACCGTTGCAGCCACCTTATAAATACCTCATGTAAATCACTTGTAAAGTACAGAATAGAAAATACAATTTTTCTTATTCATCATCTCAAGTACCGAATAAGTTATGGTAGTGTAATTCTATTTTATAAGGGGGGCTAACAAAAATATAAAGGACAAAACAACTAATTTTTAATTTATAGGTATAGCTACGCCTTCCCTATCCAATACATGGATCTGCTCCTGATTTCTCTATCCCTGTGAGGGAAGAGGAATCTGTACCATGATTAAGTTAAAACTGTATAATAAATTAATTAATAATGTACCAGAATTAATTATAAACTGTACCAGATCCAAATTGAGACTGGTTCCATAATGACTAAAAAATAACTCTAAAACACAATACAAATAAGGTCATAAGTTAATGGGAACTAAGTGTACCCTGTACAGTTAATATAATAACTGAAATTAGGCAGGGATCCTTAGTTGGGTAATTGCTAAATTCCCTGATGATGGTAACCAATTTTAACTTTTCATGAACAAATCCTTGCTCAATTAAGCACCTCTTGAAATATATATTAAAATCTTGCATATTTTTAGATGCTATCAAGGTACCTTTTAAACCTCTTCGTAAGTAGATGCTATTGAGATGGAGGTCTGAAAGAATTAGATGCTCCACACAGACACCGTCGAGGTCTTCTCTAAACCCTCTGTTAAGATGAGAGATCCAGTAAATTAACCAAATTATACATCAATTTTAACGAGAGAAAAAAGTTGTGAAGTGGAGAGAGAAGGAAAAGAGAGAGTAGAGTGGATCAGAGTAAAGTATGGAATAAAAATAAAGCAATGGAACAAGCACCAGCTTAGAGAGAGGAATTCTCTTTATAACCATAAATAAAAAATTAAACATTAGAGAACCTGATTAATTTGATTTTTACAAAAACCATAATTACCTAATAGGCTATTTGGCACGAAACAGTTTTTTTTTTTTGTCATGCCGAATAACCTACTCAGCACGAGCAAGTTTCACAGATTTCAACTCAATAGGCACAGAAAATTGATTTTTCTCCTGTGCCGAATAGGCTATTCGGCACAGGGTAAAAAAAACCTGTACCTAATAGGCTATTCAGCACAGGGGTTATTTATTTTCTTTTATTTTTTATTTCTACTGC